>JAMWYP010000215.1:65426-143195 GCA_025563575.1 Acacia pycnantha
TATCTTCGGTCGTTCAAGGAGTCTAGTCGATGAAAATTGTGGGTGGCCCCACAATCAATGAGAATCGATACATTTTCCCCAAACAAAGGTCTCCTCAGCAAACAGCGTTCCCGCTACCCGTGAGCCTGGGGCCGCAATGAAATGGATAGCTCCATTGAGGCCATTTCTCTTTCCCTCTCATCACTTGCTTCGTAGGCCGAAATTCATGAGTTGTTTAAGCCCCCGAGGATGCATGAGTTTAACATCACACCTAACACCCTCATTCAGCCCATTCATGAAAGCTCCAGCTAATACATCTTCAGGTGCGTTCTCCAACGGTGCGGATAGCAATTCAAATTGCTCTCTGAATTCTGTCACCGTCCCTGTTTGCCGTAACGCCATCAATTGTTCGTACTCATCCCCCGCCTGCTTGCAGTGGAAACGTTCGATGATCTCGTGCCAGCTCGGCGCCTTTAACGGAGTTCGGGTATCAAGCCACCGGAACCACGTCACGCCTTTACCTCTAACCCCACTGCACTAATATCTAAATTTCTGTCTTGGTGGTCGACTCCACTCACCGCAAAGTATCGTTCGACTCTAAAAATCACCCCAACGGATCATCACCGTCGAACAGGGAAGTTCTAACTTCCGTGTCTATTGTGTCGCTAACTTCTTCTCCACGTTTTTCCCTCTCTTCATGCGTGTTCGGGATTTCTTCCTCCCCATGCTCCTGTTGGTCACCCCTGGGTTGTGTCGGCGATGGCGTTCTCCTTCGGCGGATATGCTCTAGGATCTGAGTTAAGGAAGTTTCGATCCCTCCTAATCGTTCGGTCGTGTCTGATTGTTTTCTCTGCATCTCACCCACCGCTAGCTCTAACTGTTCTATTCTTCCTTCCATTCTGGTTCTTCTTACCATGCCCCGGATCAACGCTCTGATACCAAGATGATAGAGCCGAAAAGCAAATAGGATATATTGAAGAAGACAAAATGACAATGCTGTGTTCTAAGGAACACTTGAAAGAAAACAATGATCTAGCTACCCAATATCAGCAATAAAACAGTAACTCCCTTCCCTGGTTTTCGAGAGACCAGGACCCCTCCTCTCAACTTCCTCTTTCTGAATACCCCCTCTCTGGACGTGCCTCTGATAGGAATTCACATCGTCCTCTTTTGGTTTATTCAAGAAGAAGACATGTGAATAAGGATAATTAAAATATAGAATTATGTATGTTTGTATTTTATGTCAGTTTTATGTCTGTCCTGTTTGAGGAAGTTATCCTTAGGAAGTTATAGTAAGTTAAGTATATCTTATCCTTAGGAAGTTATAGGAAAGTTATGGGCGCTTATCTTATCTATGTTGTACCCCGCCTATATATCTCATGTAATACAAACTTTAGAAAGCATCTATGAATATATGAACAATTCTACTACTCGGTCAAGAACTCGATTCGATTCTTGGATGATTCGATCACTTTGTGGATTTAAGATCCATCAATTTGGTATCGAGCCCTACTTTCCTAGACTTTGTGAGTTATGGGAAACAACAGAAAAACAATCCTACGATTCTCTGTTCCCAATCGTAGCGTAATCCTCCAAATCACTGTCGGGCATCGAATCGCACCGCATCAAACCGAATTACCATCAGCCACTACCAATGTAACACAACAATTAAATTACATTGTGACTAAACTTCTGAGTCTGGATGCCGAAATGAAGGATGTGAAGAAACAAAAGGCAACGGTTGTCATGCTAGACCAAGAAGAGAAGGAGCACGGGAAGATACCTGATCCTCATGAAGAAATTGAAAGCGAATCACCTTGGTGGAGCAAGAAGCCAAATAATCGCCCTCACACCAAAGTTGAATTTCCGAAATTTGAGAATGGTGACCCTAGAGGATGGATTATGAAGGCAGAGAAATACTTTAGGTATTATCAAACTCTTGAGGAATTGAAAACTGATGTGGCTGCCATGTATTTAGAAGGAGAGGCTCTCAACGTGTTTACCTGGGTTTCTGCAAGTCGAACCATACGCTACTGGGAAGAATTGATTCAAATCTTTCAGGAACAGTTTGGACCAGCGGAATTTCAAAACCCTGACATCTATCTGTGTGATGTAAAGCAAACTGGCTCTGTTGAGGAATACCGTAAAGAGTTTGTGCGACACTCATCTGTTATACAGAATTGGCCGGAACACTGCCTTCTAGCAGTTTTTATCAACGAACTAAAGGGAAATTTAAAATCAGATGTGAAGATTCAAAAACCAAGGACCATTTATAAAGCCGCAAGTCTTGCGCTAGAATTTGAGGCCAAATACGCGACGCAGCCAACCTATCTGAAGGGTGCGCAATTTAAGGGATCTGAATTTAATTCAAATTTCAGATCTCAACCACCACGAAATAATTGGGGAATTAATAATTCCTCAAATTCAGCGAGTAATTGGAGCAGTAATAATTGGGGAATTAATAATTATCCCAATTCGGCACAGTCCAGCGTCCAAAAGCCGTTACTGCAGTTAGGAAATTCAAACGTGGTTGCGCAAAATCCGCCCAATTCCACTTCTTCAACGATTTCTGATTCTGAACGCCAAATCCGCCGCAAAGAAGGGACTATGTTATCGATGTGGAGCGAATTTCACTCAGTGCCATAAGTTGTAATTCCTACTCTCTTAAACTCTTGGAATTACCCGATGATCAAGAAGAACCGATGCAAGAGGAAGATGATACTAGCCCAGAAACTTACGCTGAAATTTCCCTACATGCTTTTCTGGGAAGAAAATCAACGACAACAATGAAAGTTAGAGGGACTCTACAATCAAGATCAGTATTAATTCTCATTGATTCAGGCTCTACTCAGAATTTCGTTTCTCACGAATTGGTGTCTGAATTATCTCTGAAACTCACCACGCTGCTTCCATTGAAAGTTCAAATAGGTGATGGCTCTGATGATTTCCTGCCATTCCATATGTCAGAATCTCACCATAACAGTGCAGGGTTTAACCATTACTGAAGAATTTTTCCCTTTCACCCTGTTCGTGATAGGAGCCACTTTATTCATTTATATCCAGGAGCCTCACCACCTAACATCCGACCTTACAGATACCCACATTCCCAAAAAACTGAAATCGAAACACAAGTCGCTTCATTATTACAAAAGGGATTTATTCAACCAAGTGTGAGCCCCTTTGCAAGTCCTGTTCTATTAGTCCCTAAAAAGAACTCTACCTGGCATCTTTGTATTGATTATAGGGAGCTAAACAGGATTACTGTACCTGACAAATATCCTATACCGACAGTGGATGAACTGATTGATGAACTTCATGGTACCAAATATTTCTCGAAAATTGATCTTCGCTCAGGATATCACCAAATCAGAGTTCATCCCTTGGACATACACAAAACAGCTTTCAGAACTCATTCGGGCCATTATGAATTCACAGTCATGCCCTTCGGTCTCACTAATGCTCCATCTACTTTTCAAGCCATCATGAATGACTTGTTTCGACCGTATCTTAGACAATTCATCTTGGTCTTCTTTGATGATATCTTGATCTACATCAAGACTTTTCAGGACCACATCACTCATTTGAACATTATCTTCCAATTATTACGTTTAAATGAGTTCTATGCAAATCCTGAAAAATGTGATTTCTTGCAGTTGGATATTTCCTTTTTAGGACATAATATTTCATCCGAGGGAGTGCAAGTCGACCATGACAAAATTGCCGCTATTAATAAATGGCCTTTACCCAAGAATATCACTGAATTACGCGGTTTTTTGGGCCTTTCAGGGTATTACCGCAGGTTTATTAAGAACTATGGTCAGATTGCAAAGCCATTGACTGATATGACCAAGAAGGACAGCTTTCAATGGTCTGTTACTTCTTTGGCAGCATTCCAAGATCTGCAAAAGGCATTAGTAAATGCCCTGGTATTACAACTACCGAGACTTCTCCAAGAAATTTGTTGTTGAATGTGATGCCTCTTCTTTAGGCATCGGTGTCGTCTTACACCAAGAAGGCCACCCAATAGCATTTTACAGCAAAGGCTTATCTCCTACAAAGCAAAAATACTTGTATAATAAGGAATTGTTAGCCTTGGTTTCTTCTTTGCAAAAGTGGCGTCACTATCTCTTAGGACGCAAATTTGAGGTTCACAGTGATCATTTTAGCCTCAAATACTTATTGGAGCAGCGCATCACCACTTCAACCCAACACGTTTAATTCTCAAGCTTCTCCCATTTGACTTCCACATAATATATAAACCCGGGTCATCCAATCATTGCTAAGTATATTCCTCAAGCCCCAAGTGGTCTTTTACAACCTTTACCTATTCCGACTCACATTTGGGAGGATATTTCCATGGACTTCATCACTGGTTTGCCTCTTTCTCATGGCTGGGAGTGTATCCTTGTGGTTGTGGATCGTTTTAGCAAGGCAGCACATTTTCTAGTTCTGCCTCGAAAATTTTCTGCCAAATCTGTGGCATTGGTTTTTTGCAAGGAGATAGTGCGTTTGCATGGATTCCCTAAATCCATTGTTTCAGATCGGGATCCGATTTTCCTAAGTGCTTTTTGGCAAGAAGCATTCCGTTTGAGTGGTACTACCCTTAAAATGAGCACTTCTTACCATCCTCAAACAGATGGTCAAACTGAAGTGGTTAACAGGTGTCTAGAAGCTTACTTACGATGTGTCTGTCAGATTTTCCTAAGCAATGGAGTCAATTTTTGCATTGGGCTGAATTCTCCTACAATTCAGGGTTTCACTCTTCAACTGGCTATAGTCCTTTCAAAGTGGTATATGGTAAGGAACCTCCTTCATTGCTGCCTTTTGTTGCTGATAGCACACGTATTAAAGATTTGGCTGATCACTTTGAAGAGAGGGATGCTGTTCTCAATATAATAAAGGCCAACCTGATTGCTGCACAAACACAGATGAAAATTTCTGCTGATTCTCATCGTCGAGATGTCAATTTTGCAGTAGGTGACTTGGTTTTTCTCAAGCTACAACCGTACAGGCAGAAATCACTTTCTCAGAGCAAATACCATAGTGTCACCTAGATATTTTGGACCCTATCCTATTCAACGAAAAATTGGGTCTGTTGCATGAGTTAACATTACCTCCAGGATCTAAAGTCCATCCCATTTTCCATGTTTCACTCTTGCGCCCTGCTAATGGCTATGATAAATCTGATCCTTTGCCTCCTCTGCCTATTTTGGATGATTGGGAGTTGCTGCTAGAGCCTGCTCAAGTTCTGGATTATAAAGTGATACATACAGATTCATCATCCGAAATTCATCTGCTGATCCAATGGAAACACCGTTCCCCTGAAGAGGCAAGCTGGGAGCCTTATGATCTCATTGCTTCCCAATTTCCTCAATTCAGCCTTGAGGACAAGGCTCATTTTAAAGGGGAGGGTAATGATAGGAATTCTTATCGTCCTCTTTTGGTTTATTCAAGAAGAAGACATGTGAATAAGGATAATTAAAATATAGAATTATGTATGTTTGTATTTTATGTCAGTTTTATGTCTGTCTCTGTTTGGAAGTTATCCTTAGGAAGTTATAGTAAGTTAAGTATATATTATCCTTAGGAAGTTATAGGAAAGTTATGGGCGGTTATCTTATCTATGTTGTACCCTGCCTATATATCTCATGTAATACAGCTTTAGAAAGCATCTATGAATATATGAACAATTCTACTACTCGGTCAAGAACTCAGATTCTGATTTTTGGATGATCTGATCACTTTGTGGATTTAAGATCCATCAGCCTCCCTTCCTTATATGCACCCCCACTACTCTGCTAGTGTCAGAGGTTCCCCAACGTCCCCAGCCATTGTCGTAGGTGGTCCCCTGGATCCTTCCATCTGTGGGCCTTCTCCATTGGGCTTGGCTCTCCTTTGGTATGCTTGGCTCCAAAACTTATCGAGCCCATCAGGATGCCACTAATAATTTATTTTTGCATTGATTGATAGATATCTTCACTCACTGGAGAGGCATGGTTAATTTTAAAGAGTTTGGTAGATGAAGGAAACAACATTTATGGAGAAATGTGATTTTATGTTTGTGGTCTGGTGTGTGATGGATCTGAATGTTAGAAGAAGATTCTAGACATTCCATGGGCTATAATTTTTAGATACGTTCATTTCAACCAATGGTTTTTGGTAATGTTTTATCTGATACTTATAGGAATTGGAGGGCTTTCCCCTTTAGGGGCTGTTTGGTATGAGAGACTTGGAGGGGAGGGGAAATTTTTATGAGTTGAATTTAAAAAAAATAGGTGAAGTGGGGTTATAAAATTGTAATAAAGAGAAGATGTAAGATAAACTAGTAAGAAAAATAAATTTAAAACTTTTAACTCCACTTCTCTAATTTTTTTGTTTTAAATCCAACTTAAAAAAATTTCCCTCCCCTCCCCTCATACCAAACAGTGCTGTAGAGTTTTCTATCCATTTCCTCTTTACCTTTGTTTATTAGGTCACTAATCTTCTTGTAGGTAACTATATTCTCCTCTTAGCCCTTTCATTCATTGCTTTCTATATACAAAAAGGGAGTTGATAGCAGGACATCAGCATTTTTTCCCTCCACTCTATGAAAGCATTTCTTTGTATGTCTTCTTTATATGGATGTGTTCTCCCTGATGGTAAGTTTTCTATTGAGCTTTAGTTGTTCATGAAAAGAGAGCAGAAAAAGGGAAAAACTTAAAGGCAGTTTTTGGTAAATCTGTTCAGAAAGGCAGGCTTTTGTTTTGTGAAACTTCCGAGTTGAGGACATCTCCGTTCTGCTACTTTTAATTATCTCATCTTTGCATGATACTGCAAAGTTGTTTGACATTAAACTACAAACCAAATGACGCGCAGTTCTAGCTAGTTGGTCTGTACGTGATAAGAATGACAATTTTGTTTTTGATTGTTCTATAATCTGGGTGTGTTACTGTTCTTATTTTATACTCTATCTATTGGTATATTTGTTGGTAAACAGTGGTTGATTTAAAGAGGCTTGAAGTTCAAGCAAGAGATGGACCTTCTGATCCAAATGCATTGGCCAAGTGGCGGATACTCAACCGCTTGCATGACAGAAATGAGACTATGTACTACAAGGTTAGTTCACAATATTTTTCCCTTTGATGATGAAAGAAAAGAACTCAACTATTGCTATTCATGTTTATGTACACCTTTGGTTACTTAATGACATGAGAACTGGGGTTACAATGTAAAAGTCTACAAGTCTACTATTAAGTGAGGAGATAGGGGAAGTTGTTCATTAATCTAACAACAAAGCCTTATCCCACTAGGCAAAGTTGTTCATTAGTAGTTATTGAAAATAAATCACATGTTGTAGCATCTAGGTATTAAAGGGAGAAATATACTTAAAGCTGTTGACTGTTGTACGCTCTCTCTTTATGTTATTGAAAATAATGGGGTTTGACAATTACACTATGTTCTCTTTCTAAGATAAATTTTGGTACCTTCAGGAAAACAAAACAATGAGATGAATTAAATAATTACTAGCTTGATCTAGCAGATTAATTAAATATAATGCAATTTTGAATGGTTTCACTCCAACACTTCTCAAGTTGGAGCATATATATATTATGCTCCAAGCTTATTATAAATATATTTAACCCAAAGACATACAATATATTTACTAGATGAATTAACTAAATGATGTTCACAGTTGTTACAGATTTTCCTGATTGTTTTTTGCAAAAGATTCTCATTAACTGTTATGATTTGATGAAGAAACTGAATCGAATTCCCCCTCTGTATATTGCATGGCAGCCTAGGTAATTGTACACACCATAACTGACAGCCAATCAATTATAGGATTGTTCCTGATATTGTACAGCTGAACTATTCTAATAAATACAACATAATAAGGGGATTTGACCTTCCCTTAATCATAATTACATTGTTCCTTAATATCTTCCTAATCTGACACTCTCATGACGACATAATTATATCATTTTCAACATTGCCACTCAAGTTGTTATGTAGATGTTCTGCACCCTCAGCTTGGAGTAATGACTTTGGATGATGAGTCCTTTACTAAGTACATTAATTAGACCTTGAACCCTAGAAAATTGGACCACTCCAAATTTTCCTTTCTGAAATGCTTGTCAACTTCAATGTGCTTTGATTTTATCACATTGTATTGGGTTGTGAGTAATGCTTTTATTTATTTATCATCATAATACAACCTTACTGATTCGTCCCACTTAATTATCAATGATATTCCACGGTTCAACCATAGTAATTCACAAATCTTAACAACATCAACAAAGCCTTGTCCCACTTAGTGGGGTCAGCTAATTTACAAATCCTTAGTGCCATAAATTTGAATTTGCAAACTCCACTAAACTTTTTTCTTACTCCACATTGCTTGATTGCTTTGGATAAGTGCTATAGCTTGTGTGGAACTCTGCTCAACTAGAGAGCATAGTCTTCATTTTTATTGGCCTCCAGAGATGATTCTGTGATCCTTGTGACTAATATTCCATTTCCTAGAGTGGCCTTCAAATAATATAGGGTGAGCAGTCTTGTAAATGTGCTTGTTTGGGGTTGTGCGTGAATTAACTTATCACACATTGTATATGCCATGTCTCATATGAGTGAGCTAGATAAGTTTTCCCCTCCACTCCAATCTTGGCTATATTTTTTCTGTCAACAATGTTGTTTGCTTCCCAATTGGGATCAGTTGCTGTGTCAGTTGGTCTGCATGTTGACTGGCATGTTTTGTTTTAGAGAACAGTCACTCTCACTTGTTATTTCTGTGAAGTATGCATACCTCGTTTTGAATATGCTATCCCAGTTCCTAGGAAGCAACGGAGCGTAAAATCTACAATACATTAAGATACAATTAATTATAATAAATACTGAACATCATAAAAATACACAAAATGAAACTCCAATGGGAAAATGGGTAAAATATTTCAATTTATGGCTCCTAGACATTTGAGGGATGGAAGTCCCGTGATCTATAATGAATAAGAACTTTATCCCCCACCATGTGAATTTAGTTGTATAATCTGTACCATATTTTTTATGATTCATTCATACGGAAACAGGAATTTGCCTTGCGTATTGCAATTTATATTCTTGTACAACCTAAGGACTAAAGAAACCAGAATGATTATCATTTTATCTTTAATGATAGACACTCAAATAACAGGTTTTGATTGCAAACATTGAAGAATATGCCCCTGTAGTGTATACTCCAACGGTGGGTCTTGTATGTCAAAACTACAGTGGTTTATTTAGAAGGCCAAGAGGAATGTATTTTAGTGCTGAAGATCGTGGAGAAATGATGTCAATGGTTTATAACTGGCCAGCTGATCAGGTACTTGCTGGTTAATTTCTTTTACCAGGACTTGTGCATTTCTATTATAAATATAATTGGTTCTGTTTTTTACCTAATCCTGTTGATTATAGTCATAATGTTTGATAGACATGTAACGATGTGGTAATGGTCTCACTTTGAGAGATTGCATTGTTCAGTTTCTTTCCTTTCTTCTAGCATACGTGGAGCATTATCTTCTTTTTCTAATGGCAGGTGTTATGGTATTAGCAAGAAGAGAGAGAGAGGGAAAGAGAGATAGAGAAGAGAGGAGCAGAGGAATTCAAGAGAGGGAGGGTGGAGAGAATAAGAGAAAACAGAGAACAGAGGGATTCTAAACATGCACACACTTGTTATTCCATCATGACAAATCTGATTTACAATAGGGATTAGGCCCCTTATTTATGGACTAGACTGACTTATTGACCAAGCTAAGGCTAAACTAACTAACTAACTCCCTAACAAACTCTAACTAACTTTTAACTTTATTATAGTTACGTATCAATAACCCCTCCCAAAAACATCCTTGCCGTCAAGGATGATTGATAACTAAAACACAAAGTTAGTGGCCTTTGTGTAGGATGATTCACCATTTTCTTTCCACTGAGAGAACAAATTCTCCCATAAAGCATCTCAATTAATTTGCCCTTGAACCAAACCAGCATCATGCTTTGTGTAGGAGCACTTTGAAAAAATGAGAGCCATTTTTGTAGCAGCCCGTCACTAAACATTCAGACCCTTTAAAACCCAAATGTAAAGTTAGTGGGCTCATGTATTTACTGTCACCTTCAAAGTCCAAATGCTTATCTGAAATTAGAAAATCCAAGGTATATACAAAATATCTCTGACAGTGGAAGAAAATTGGAACCAGCTGGCCATTGGACTTTTCAAATTGAACTCTAGCCTACCTTTGAACTCCTGAACCCTTGAATTAATAATGGACATCAACTATGAAGCAATATTTGACTTTTCAAATTGTACCTTAGTCATCCACGTGAAACCCAAGTCAATTTCTGAAAATATCTTAGTTTGCCACTAAACTGTTGCTTTCTTTTTCTTCGTTAAATCACAACTATCTCGACTTGCAAGAAGTCACTAGCCTGTGACCTAGCACTTAACAAGGATAGTGACGATGGAACAGAGGCGACATGTAATGAAGTCCCCTTAACCATCACTATTGGAGATGAAGAAAGAGAACTGAGCGGCGTGAAACTAACCGAAACAGCTGTGGGCGAACACAGAGCAAGCGGTGATGGTAATGAAGAGCCCGGTTTCACATCATCATTCTTTTTCTGGGTGTTGCAAGGCGTCAACCCATGTTCTAAAGGTATTGAAGCCGATCTGGTCAAAACAGAGGCTATTCGAGGGTTGAACAAATCTTTATTGATGGAATGCTAGGTCCTACTACTCATATGTGGCACTACTGAACTCCTCCACGCTTCTGGGGTTCGGACTTCTTGATCAATCTCACGTGTAGGAAGCCCTAGTCCATTCTTGATGACTATCGCATCTCCGTTTTCCTCTGTCGCTCGCGAAACATGGTGAGGGTCGCCAAGAATATCAATATTGGACATGTTGCTACATCAATAAACATCATCAGATTCTTTATGGTCAACAAGGCCGCCTTCTTGAACCGTTGAGTCCTTTCTTGCTTTCTTGGCTCGCCATTGTATGGAAATTTCTTGCACCCTTGCCAAATGCCTAGCTTCAAGTAGAGTAAGGGGGTTGAACTGCATAATAGATTTTGCAACCTCTTCTTTCAAGCCAGAAACATATGCCTCAACCTAGTAGTTCTCTGGTACATCTGGATTGGCTGAGAGGGAATCAAACGCATAATTACAATCTGCTACAGGCCCCTCTTGTTGAAGGTGCCATAGTTGAAGTCGCCTCTCTGTTTGTTGGAGACGTTCTTTAAAGCTTCTTGAAAGAAACGAGATGCATATGCACAAGCCATGTTGGGAGGACTTTATCTTTTTTTTTCCCCTTTTTGGTATTGTAGTGGAAGGGCCAAGGATTGAAGGCTCTGATACCACTATTATGGTATTAGCAAGAAAAGAGAAAGAGAGGGAAAGAGAGATAGAGAAGAGAGGAGTAGGGGAATTCAAGAGAGGGAAGGTTGAGAGAGAATAAAAGAAAGCACAGAACAAAGGGATTCTGAACATGCACACATTTGTTATTCCATCATGACTTAGGCCCCTTATTTATAGACGAGACTAACTTATTGACCAAGCTAAGGCTAAACTAACTAACTAACTCCCTCCTAAAGGCTAACTCCCAAACAAACTCTAACTAACTTTTAACTTTTATAGTAGTTACATATCAGCAGAGCTTTGGTGTTTAGTGTTGGAAGAAATGTTAGATCATTAGGAGATTTCTTCCATGGCTCCATTTATAAAATGAATTTACTGAGGGATTGCAGCTCTGATAGGCTAAATGATTTTTCATAATCTTGTGATAATTTTTTATGTTGTATAAGGAGTTATTATAATGACTGTCTTTGCATTTCTCTTCCTTCTGTTTACAAATTGTTTTTTGCCTACATGTTTACCATGCTATGAGCGCATTTTGCTGTATTGTTTGTATATTTATGTTTTGCTTGATGTTTATTCTTCATTTGGTACATTTCTAAACTTTAATCTATCTCTCAATGTCTTGATACCATATTTGATGATCCAAAAACTGAATCTCTCTGTTTTTCCCCAGGTTGATATGATTGTTGTTACAGATGGCAGCAGAATTCTTGGTCTTGGTGATCTTGGGGTTCAAGGAATTGGCATTGCGATTGGAAAGCTGGATTTGTATGTTGCTGCTGCCGGAATAAACCCTCAAAGGGTATGTCACCATTCTTGGTTTCATTATTTTTCTTTAGAATTAAAATCTTTCATTTTGATTGCTGACCTGCTGTATTAGATTTTTGTAAAGAAATTAGAGCCTGACTTGGCTTGAATTCGATCAGTTGGTAATATTAGATACCAGATAGTTCAATACTAAAAAGGAATTGTTGTTAGGAAAATGTTATAATTTGATAAATCTTGGGACTAATTGCATTTATATTTTGCTGATTACATTTCCCCCTTTTACGCTTAAACTGTTTTTAGGGCATGCTTTGTTCTGTTGAAAGCATTAATTCTCTAATCACTCATTGATTGACAACTCATAATTAGTTAAAGCAAGTTTTACTTAACTTTGCAATAGAATTTTCTGTTGGAATGATTATTAGGTTTCATCCTTTTTCTCTTTCAGGTACTTCCTGTAATGATTGATGTTGGGACTAACAATGAGAAGCTACTCAAAGATCCATTATGTAAGAATTTCTATATCTAGTTGTTAGAGAATAATTTACACTAATTGTAACTTGTAAATATTTTGTGTTAGGAAAATATTTTAGTATTAATGTATATAGCTGAGATCATGAGATTATAATCATATCCCAATCATATAATTAGGGATTACACATATAATCATCATTATGAGCCATTATGTGTAGGCTCCTCCCTCTTGTATAAATATCAATACGTTTATCATGAATAAGACATCTTTTTATGATTCATTTCACTACATGGTATCAGAGCCCTAGGTTTATACTTGGGCAATTTTTTTTTTTGGGTGGTCATTGTTCACTGAATAATAATTGTTCAACAGTTACTGTAGCGTGAAAAGTGACCTTGAGAGAGTAAGGGAGAGAGAAAGAGAGTGTGTCACCACCATCACCACTATTCGCCATTGACCCATTAAGAACTAATCAGGTTCACAGAGAGGGGCTGTGTGAGGGTTTCAACCCTTCCTAGTTCCTTCAATCGGAAGGACCTCTCCATGGGAGAGTTGATGCATTCGACATCGTTCTTCTGACGAAGCTAGGGTGTGTGTGCGTATGTGTTTTCTTGGATTAGGGTGGGTGGATTGGCGAATTTAAGATTTGAGGATGGTGTTTTGGCTATGGGAAGGAGTCGTGGAAGAATGTAAGTTATCAGTTATTTTAGTCATGATAGATCACTTGCGAGGGATGGAATTTGTGCAAGGAAGGTCCGATGGTGTTTTGATTGCAAGATCGGGTCAGGTCTCCAATGGATGTTTACAGATTTCGTGAAGTGGAGAACCGATTCATCAGATTTGGGGACTCGGAAGGACGATGTCACCACGATGAAGATTTTAGATGCAGAATCCTTTGCTACTATGGTGTAGAATTTGGGCGAGCATAGGAGAGTGAGACTGTTGAGTTTGATGCAGCCATGTTCATTGGGCTGGGAGGTGGATTTTTTAAAGAGGAGTAATGTGTGTCATTTGATTCACCTTTTGCTGGTGCCTTGCTCCTTTATATGGATATCAATCTGTATTGGAGATGAACGTTGGGTTCCACCAGGTATTGAATGGTTTGGATTGGTACTGCCTCTTAAGCGTATATCACCAAGTCCGATATTGTGACAATGTGTGTTATTGGCTGTTGTTATGGGTGGCTGCTTTTACTTGAGAAATTGAGTGATTTGAGATGGGTTCCACTTGGTGTTGGTGTATACTTTGGTATGCTTGGAAAGTTGGAGTGCTCTCCACTAGTTCTAGCATTGCATAGAGAATGTTTAGCAATTATTTGCTATTCGGGGATCCTTGTGTGACCTATTCATTCTTTGTCTACGGTGGGGTGTTTGACAATTATTTGCTGTTTGGGGTCCTTGTATGACCTGTTCATTCTTTGCCTCCGCGAGTTGTTTCGTTTTGGTGTTTGTCTCTGGTGAGGCGTTTGGAGTATTGTTTGGTCCCTGGTGAGACCATTTGGTGTTTGTCTCTGGTGAGATAGTTGGAGTATTGTTTGGTTCTTGGTGAGACCATTTGGTGTTTGTCACTGGTGAGACGTTTGGAGTATTGTTTGGTCCCAAGTGAGACTGTTTGGTGTTTGTCTCTGGTGAGACGTTTGGAGTATTGTTTGGTCCTTGGTGAGACTGTTTGGTGTTTGTCTCTTGTGAGACGTTTGGAATATTGTTTGGTCTCTGGTAAGACCGTTTGATGTTTGTTGTTTAAGTTCTAGGCTATGGATCATTATTTTCTTGAAGATTAATTGTTGCATGTGTAAGTTGCTTCTAGCTTGAAGGGGATTGTTGAGAATATTAGGATAGTATTGTGCCTTAATTCTCTCCTTAACAAAAGTTTTAAGTGGCACATGGGTTGAGTATCTTTGTAACAAGTTGGGCATGATCAATATATATGCTCCAACTGGAGGGGGAGTGTTAGGAAAATATATTAGTATTATTAGTATTAATGTATATAGTTGAGATCATGGGATTATAATCATATCCCAATCAGACCCCCATATAATTAGGGATTACACATATAATCATCATTTTGAGCCATTATGTGTAGGATACTCCCTCTTGTATAAATATCAATACGTTTATCATGAATAAGACATCTTTCTGATTCATTTCACTACAACAAGTAATGACGAGCTTAGTTCTAGGGTTAGATTTTATGGGGGAATTATTTTGTCTTTGATCCTATACAATCAAATACAATCAAGAGCGATTATAACATATAGGTGTTAAGGAAGTAATTTTTATGATTTGATTTTGTCCATGTTTAGCGTCCAAAATCCCTTATAGTTTTGTGTATATAATATATTATAGCTGTACCTTGATCAATAGAATATACCAGTTTTTCGGCCATGGTTTGTTGCTCAAGGAGGGTGTGAGAAAGCATGTCACCTTTGCAAATCCTTATATGGTTTGAAGCGAAGTTCTCATGCTTGATTTGACAGATTCAGTGATGTAGTTTTGAAGTTTGGGATGTGAAGAATCAGAGGGTTTTCCAATGATTTTATTCAAAATACCAGGATTACATTTATACACAGTAGAATCAGATCTTTAGTGAGATCCAGATATCACGCTATACAATGAGGAAGGAATCACAAATTATCGTATCTCTGATTTCTCCTATAATTTTGGATCTAATCAATCCCTAAAATCTTGGGATTCTACAGGATGATTAAAACTGGGTGCTATCTTTCAATGTTCTATAAACGAATAGACTTTGGCATAATCCTACATGTGTACGTTGATGTATTTTGATTAGCGGGAGTGACACCTTGGGCATTTCATCACTCTAAACTTTTCCTCATTCCCAGTTTTAGATAAAAGACTTGGGCACCATTGAAAATACTTCCTAGGAGTTGAAGTAAGGTTATGCTATTCTTGATGAGTTGATAGAAATGGGAGAGTTGGGAGTTGAACCATGCATACTATGACTCCAATTTTTTGCTTTTTTTTTTTTTTTCCGGATAACCTGTGACTCCTAATTTAAACCTTGCTAAGGGTGATGGTGAGCCATTTAAAGAGTATAGAGGACTAGTTGGGATTTGGGAAATTTGAATAACCTCATCGTTACCTGTCTTGACATTCAATCTCTGTCTGCATGTATTTGTAAGCCTCTGCATGTGTTTGTTCCTCTAGAATTCTTGATTGTAATGTTCCTGTGGAGTTCAGAGAGATAAGAGAGAAAATATTGTGTGGGAGAAAATAGGAGTGGGCCCCATAGACTTCTACTCTGTCGTTTTTTCTCTGAACTCCACAAATTCTTTACAATAAACAACTCTAGAGGATCCTATAAATACTTCAAATGGGGAACATTGTGTGTTCTACACCTGTTGGACATTCATGCTGGAAATCATGGAGCATTAAAAAAGAAAAATACTTACACATTTTAGAATTTCCTTGGTTGCCACTTTGAGTTCCATGTTCATGCTACTTCTTAGATGTTCTGTTAATTAATGTGTGAGTTTTGAGAAATTTGATGCTGATGTCCTTGGTATTTGACACCTTTAGTTGTTGCATATGCATGCTGCCAATTATCATCTTTTCCTTTGGCTCTCAAATTGATTTGACTTCAGTCTTAAATATAATTAAGTTATTCTTTGTTGGCAGATCTGGGATTGCAACAACACCGTCTTGAGGGGGATGAATATCTTGCTGTTATTGATGAATTCATGCAAGCTGTCTTTACTCGTTGGCCACATGTTATTGTGCAGGTTTATTTTTGTTGCAATAATGAGCTTCTATGGAGAAAATACAAGTAGCTTCTTGGATACGTCAGTTATATGTCTTGGGCACCTTTTTTGCAATAAAACTTTTTATTAGAAATTCGTTTTGACATGTTTTGAATTTTTAGGGTTTTATATTTTAGTTTCTCATACTTGCACAGTTTGAAGATTTCCAAAGCAAGTGGGCATTTAAGTTATTGCAGCGGTATAGAAATACCTACAGGATGTTCAATGATGATGTGCAGGTATAGATCCCTTTTATTTAAGGACTTGTACCCATAATTTTCTAGTGTTCTATTATGACAACTTGGATCTCCAAGTTAGTACAGTGGTATTTATCTATACCAATATGTGTTTAGGGCTGTTTGGTGTCATGATCCCAATTTTAGGGGATATGTGGAAGTATTGAGAATTGATTTCTTATTGATGTAAAATAGAACAATGTAAATTTATCTTACCTCATGGGTAATTTTTGGAGAATATTTTTTGGCTCTTTCCCTCATTAACAAGTATACATAGGGCTCACCTCACTCGAACATCAGAAAATTTATTCAAAACAGAATACAAATTCTCTACAATAATTAGTTGTTGAATTCGTCTAAAGCACCAAGTATCTGCCTTCT
This sequence comes from Acacia pycnantha, assembly GCA_025563575.1. Taxonomy (NCBI): domain Eukaryota; kingdom Viridiplantae; phylum Streptophyta; class Magnoliopsida; order Fabales; family Fabaceae; genus Acacia; species Acacia pycnantha. The sequence continues at coordinate 82,384 of JAMWYP010000215.1, forward strand.
TTTATGGAAGATCTTGTCACCTAAATTAGTGTGGGATTAAAATCTATATCTAAAATTGGAAAATTATTTGTAACTTTGATCATAAATTACTTCTCTTTTGGCCTGATATGTATAGAATTCTCCTCACAGGGAACAGCTGGAGTCGCAATTGCTGGACTTTTAGGTGCTGTGAGAGCTCAAGGAAGGCCTATGATTGACTTTCCAAAAATGAAGATTGTTGTTGCTGGTGCTGGAAGGTGAGTTTTTTGCATTAATAATTTATTGTAAAGTAGAATTCTTGTCTTTAATTCTGAAAAACTTTTACCACTCGCAATATTAAAAGCTACAGTGTTTCAAATAGTTTGTTTTGGAAAAATCTCACTATATTTATATATTACATGAGAATCTAGAAAGAAACAAGTTGGGAAGCACAGACATTGACATGGAGATGGGTAAAAAAGAAGAATGCGAATGAAGAGGAATAGCTTCCATGTAGATTTTAAAGAGTTGTTGATGGAGGATTAGAAGAGATTAAGGTCTACAGCATTAATTAGTTGTAAAAAGAAATTACAGACAGACAAAGAAAATATGATTTTTTTTCAAATAGAAATTTGTAGTACTTTGATTAAGAATAAAAATAGGATTAGTATTTAATATTTTATTATATTATATTTTATATAAATTGTTTTATTTTGCTTTATAAGTATGTCATTAATTTAATTATTTTGTTAGGATTATGATCTTTTGTTATGTTTTGCGTATTATCTAGCATTTCAAAATGTAATCTTTTGAGCTCTATGCAAGGGTCAATCTATTTTGTAACTGATTATTATTTATAAATTTCTCTTAGTTTTTCTTTCTTTCTTCTGCTTCTCTCTCCTTGTCCTCATTCTCCTTATTCTTTATTTTTGTTACCTGTCCAATATTTGCTTAGCTTATACTCCAAACTTTCACCCGCTTTCACTATTAAATAGAAAATGCTTGCTATTGAAGTTCTCTAAACTTTGCTGATTGTACAAGATCTAGCACTTACAGTCACAAGATAAGTGACCATACTATGTTGATTGCAATGTCAAGATAAGCCTGTCCTCAAAGTGTGTTCACCAGTGTTGTCTTGTTTCAGGGATACCCCTAAGCATGGTTGTCATTCATCTGATGCACATGCACGTTTTAAGTTCCTTGATTTAATAACCTAATAGTGACCAAATATAAATCAAATAACCATATGAATAAAATACTAAGATAATCAACATTATCTTTATACTTTCCTTCATCATATAGCCTTCTATGGTGGATATCCTAATATTTCAGCCTATAGTTTCTGATGTAATAAAATGCACGACTGATTTTGTTTGAAAAACATGGATTCTTATAAGGCTTTTAAGTGGTTCGTTTCAAATGGGAATCTATGTTTTGTTTTCTAGCATAAAGGAGATTCATTTTCATGGATAATGACGTGGCTTTATATGGTTATATCTGTGTTGCTGCAGTGCAGGAATTGGTGTTCTTAATGCTGCAAGGAAAACAATGGCAAGGATGTTGGGTAATAATGAAGTAGCTTTTGAGAGTGCAAAGAGTCAATTCTGGGTTGTTGATGCTAAGGTATTGGATAGCATTATATCCTTAATATATAGTAAGGTAGTGCGTTTGTGTAATGAAATTAATTATATGATAGAAATGATAACATTTGCTTATTTAATATTTTAGTGGATACTTATGTACCAAAGGTGTTTGTCTTTCATAACCTTGTCTAGTGCTTTGAAACCTAGGATAAGTTTTAATTAGAAAACAAAGTGGAGTATAAATTTTAAAGGTTTAGGATTCTATTATTATCTAAGAGTCCTGGAGTTTGTTATGGTTTTGATCTGGGCTATGCTAGAAAGGTTTCATCTTAATTGGATTATACCTGAAGGATGCTGAAAAAGCTTATGATGGAGTATCAATATAACTGCTATGGAAAGCCTTTGAAAAGAAAGGTGTTCACATTCTATATTAACCTATGGAGTTAAGACAAAGGGCTTGCTTGTAAAACTTGGCCTTCATCAAGGATCATCATTGAGTCCTTATTGCTTTGACTTGGTTTTGGACATTTTGATCGAGCTCGTTCAAGAGGAAATCACCAAATGCATGCTTGTTGCAAATGATGCAATCTTAATTGCACTGTTCTTTCTTGAGTTACGGAGACAGACTTTGGAATTGATGTGTTTATGCATGAGTAGGGGTTAAATGGAATACATGCACGGCTAGTTTGACAAGGTAAGTTAGAAATGACAGCGGTAACACTTGGAGATAAGATCATACAACAAGTGTTAGAGATTAGGTATTTGTGATCAATAGTAAGAAAGAACAGTGAAATTGATGTAGATGTTATGGATAGGATATTAGTTGGGTTGTTGGAGTGGAAAGGCTAAAATATACGTTGGGTTTTATTAGTTTACGTCAAGTTTTAAAATAGTTCCTTTAAGTTTATGAAGTGTATTTTGAGTCCCTTAATCTCAACACCGTTAGTCTCATCAACGAAAAATGATGACTCAAGTAATTTAAATAGAGACTCTACAATTAAATACCGATAAAGCAATCTTCAATTTTTATATTTTATTTTATTTTATTTTATTTATTTTAAAATATAAAATACTATATCAAAGGATTAAAATTTATGTTTTGTCAGTGACATTTAAATTCCTTGAGTTAGCATTTTCTGTTAGTGAAATTAATGATGTTAAGATTCAGGGGCTGAAAATACATTGAAGATAGTCAGATGAGAGAATGACTTTGTTTTATTATTCAGATGAGAGGGTGATTATATTTATACTCAAGAGAGAATCAGATCTGTTAACAAGATCTAGATTTGATATTTGAAAATAATATCCTAACCATTATCTCCTATAATCTATAGATTTAATTATTCCCTATAATCATGGGATTCCTAATAATATATTCCATTAATATGAGATTCTACATTCCCCCTCAAGTTAGATTATGGATATCCTTCATGTTCAACTTGCCAATGAGATATTCGAACTTGTCCCTAGCAGAGTTATCAATCGCGCGCTATAGTGCCGAGCTAGCGCTGTAGCGGCGCGGAACAGATCATTGACGCCACAGAACCTCCATTGCGGAGCGTTTCAGCATCTCGCCTGTTGCGCAGGTCGCGGTGTGCGAAATCACGCGTAGCGTTGCGCGATTTCGTTCAGGCCTGTAAAGTAAAAGCCCGTTACCCGAAACCCGGAGTCCATTCCCTAAAGTCCGAAAGACTGAAACCCTAAACCAGTCACGATCGGCACCTTGTGTTCGAACGACGAGAGCGAGAGCGAGACAGAAATCACGATCGGCACCTGTTCTGATTTCTGAATGTGCTGAATGTGTGACGACCTCGTCGATTTTGTCCGTTCGACCTGTTCTGTTCTATTTTGGCTATTCTAATCTGTTTTTTTGCTCGGTCCATTCTAATCTAATCACAATCGAAAATGGTTCTATTTTCTCCATTGGAATGTGCGACGCGTCTTTGCCTATTTCTGATAACAAAAGATTAAAGTTGGACCTGCTTTTGCTTTTTCAATTAGTGCTACAGTAAAAAAGACTAATTTAATTATGATTTTTTTGTTATATGTTAATGGTTTGTTTATATTTTTAAAGACTTGGATGATTTATTATTTATGATGAATATAATTTTAAGTACATGTTTATTTTTTAGTATTTATGTGTGTATCTTCGGTGTAGCGGTCATCCCGCAATGCGCTATACCGCTATAGCGTTTTTTGGGCCGGCCGCTACGCACCGCTATCCGAGATTGACTACTATGGTCCCTAGATAGTTCTTTAGTAAGGATGTCAACGGTCTGCTGTTTAGATGGTATTATCATAGGTCTACAATACCTTCATCAACTTCTCTCTTATGAAGTGTTTGTCTATCTCGATATGCTTGCTTCCGTTATGCTGAACTAGGATATTGATTGTAGCCATGTTATCACAATAGACTTTGATTGACATGTTTATACCTTTTCTCAAGTCTTCAAGAACACGTTTTACCTATATGCCTTCCCAAATGCTCAGTGCTACAGCTCTGTATTTACCCTCAGCACTGCTTCTAGCTACTACACTTTGCTTTTTACTTCTCCAAGTTACCAAGTTGCCCCACACGTGCGTACAGTATCCAAAAGTGGATATCCGGTCATCTTGATCACCTGCCCAATCAGCATCTGTAAATAATTCTACATTTCGTTTATCAGTCTTCTTGAACAATAACCCACATCCAGGAGATCCTTTCAAACAACGTAGGATCCGATATACTTCATTCAGATGTTTTTGTTTAGGATCATGGGAGTGCTGGCTGACCACACTAAGTGTAAATGCAATGTCCGATCTGGTATGAGATAGGTATATCAGTTTGCCTACACTTTGTGTGTAATTTCCTATGTCCACAGCTTTGCCAAGGTCTGCTACTTCATCTATTTTATCAACTTGTATTGGTGTGTCACTAGGTCTGCAACCCATCATTCCTATTTCCTTTAGAAGGTCTAGTATATACTTTCTTTGGGAGATATAGATTCTTCCATTCGATCGAGTAACTTTCACCCCAAGAAAGTACTTCATTTCCCCAAGGTCTTTGATTTGGAATTCTTGTGCAAGGGCTTTCTTGATTTGACTAACCTCTACCTCATCATCTCTAGTAAGGACTACGTCATCAACATATAAAGCTAGAACAACTATCTTACCCTTATGATGTTTAAAGAATAGGGTAATGATCACTTTTCCCTTGAGTGTATCCATGTCTTTTGAGGACCCGAGTAAATCTATCAAACCAAGCACGTAAAGATTGTTTCAATTCATATAATGATTTCTTCAACTTGCAAACTTGATTAGCCTTTTCCTTGGGAACCTTGGAGGTAACTTAAATGCGCTGCTTCCTTGAGTTATTTGTTGGGAAAGGCATTCTTCCCGTCAAGTTGGTGCAGACCTCAATCTAGGTTGATTGTAGTGGACAAGAGAATCTTCATTGTATTTAACTTGGCTATTGGTGCAAACGTTTCAGTGTAATCTTCTCCATTTACCTGCGTGAAGCCAACCCGTCTTGCTTTGTATTTTTCAAGAGTTCCATCTTTTTTATACTTAGGAGTGAATACCCATTTGCATCCTACGGGTTTCTTCCCTTGTGGTAGATCGACTACCTCCCATGTCTTATTACGCTTGAGGGCTTCCATCTTCTCTAAGGTGGCTTGCCTCCATTTAGGTATGGCCATGGCCTCATCAATCGTATCTGGTACCTTGATACTGTCAAGATGAGAGACAAATGCCTTGTATTTAGGTGAAAGAGATTTATAGGAAAGAAACCTCTCAATGGGATATCGATTACATGATTTGGGCTTCTTTCTTACTGCAATGGGAAGATCAGAACTCTCTGTTATATGTTTCCTCTCAACTTGTCTCCGGTTTTGACTCTTGGTGAATGCTAACAACTTGTGGCTCATTACCTCTTTTGTAGTGTCTTTTGTGAGTATTACTCCACTTGTTTGTGTCTCCCCCTAGGGCAGGATTATTAGAAGTATCAGAATTATCAGGAGTATATCAGAGGTATCAAGAGTATGACTAGGTGTATAAATTGTGAAGGTCAAGTCTTCTGGTTGATCTTTTGTCTGGAATTCACCTTTCTCTCCCCTTGACTACAGACAGGGGATAGTAGAGGGTGGTTTCATGGAAGGTAATATCACAGGTTGAAGAGGTGCTTGGAGATAGGTCATAACACTTGAATCCTTTTTGTGAGTTATAGTAGCCTAAGAAGATACATCGAAGGGCTTTGGGATCGAGTTTGTTGGTGTGAAGGAGATGGACAAAAGATGTGCTTCTAAACACCTTGAGTGGCAAAGTGTTATCAAGGTATGGGAGGTTGTGGTATTTGTGTTGGAGCTGAAGTGGTTTTTTGTAGGACAGTGGTCGACTCAACATTCGGTTAATGAGAAAGGTGGCGGTAAGGACAGCGTCATCCCAATGATATTTAGGAACATTGCTACTAAACATAATGGCTTTGGTAGTTTCGAGAACATGGCGATTCTTTCGTTCGGAGATGCCATTTTTTTGGGATGTATTTGGACAATAGTTTTTGTCAACAATGCCATTTTTTGGTTAGGAAGGTGGACAAGGCTTGATTGAAGAATTCAGTCTTGTTATCAGTGTGTAAGATCTGGATTTGGGTTTGGAATTGGGTACGAATCATGTTATGGAAGTTAAGGAAGGTTTGATATACTTCTGTTTTATCTTTCAATAGGTAAATCCATTTGAAACATGTATGGTCATCGATAAATGTGATGAACCATATGGACTTTGATCTATTTGGTGTACAGGATGGTCCCTATAAGTCACTGTGAATCATGGAAACAGGTTTAGAAGCCTGTATGGTATTTTTGGGAATGAGGTACGATGATGTTTGGCTTTTTCACAAGAATCACAATGGAAATCAAATGCATTTTTATTTAAAACAAGAGATGGAAACATTTGATACACATAATTGAAATTTGGATGACCTAGATGTTTGTGCCATAACTCCAAGTCACTAGTGTTAGGGAGAGACACTTTATTGCTAGATTTAATCCTACGACTATCACTCTCATCAAGGTAATAGAGACCATCAAGTTGCTTCGTACTCCCAATCGTCATCCCCATTATCAAATCCTGAAAAGGACAGTAAGTAGCAAAGAAGTTAGCATGACATCGTTCATTATTTACTAGTTCACTCACTGATAGTAATTTTCATTTTAGTTTGAAACATGCAATATAGAGTGCGAAGTAAGTGTAGCAGAGATTTTAACAAAGCTAACTCTAGCCACAACATATTTGGAGTCATCAGCAATCCGCACTGTCATTCCCTTGAAAATGTGAGTATAGGATGAGATAAGAGTCCTATTATCAGTTGTGATTGGAGGCTCCTAAGTCAACAATCCAGCAATTACCTGTACATAGACCCTTTTGGAAGACTGTGGCAGTAGGCTGTTTTGTAGTATGAAGTGCTGCAAGCATTTCCATGATCTTACTCAACTCGTTACTCTGGGAGGTCTCACCACCTTTTGAAGCTTCGGCCACATTGCTTCTTCCTTTCCTCTTCTTGGGCTTCCAGTCAGCATGTTTACCATGGATGTTCTAGCAATTGTCCTTTGTGTGCCCCTGTTTCTGCAATGATCACAAAATGGTCAACCTTTGGAATCTTTTGACTTCATTGATCAAACAATAAGAGCCGAGGCCTTAGGAGGTGTTGGAGTTGCAGAAGAAGTATTCTGAAGCATTGATTTGCGCCTATCCTCTTTATTGTGCAGAATAATGTAGACTTCACAAACATAAGGCAAGGATTGTTGGCTAAGAATTTAAGCTCGAACATCATCATAGATCACATGGAGACCAGCCAGCAACTCATATTTGCTCCTCTTTTTTTTTTTCAATCCTTAGAAGCATCAACTTGGCAATGATGAAATTTATCCTTCAGAGCATCAAACTCTTGTCAGAGAGTGGACTTTGCAAGGTAGTCTTCATCAAGAGGCCTATGATTTTGTTTCAGATCCCATACCTTTTTCTTAACATCAACAGGGCTATATGTTTCTCGAAGTGCTTCCCAAATTTCCCTTACTGAAGGAAGATACATAAAAGTTTTCTTAATTGGGGATGACATCACCAAGAGGATACTAATACATTCTCAAATTTTCATGTTTGAAACGCCTTCGTTTCCGATTTTGGGACATTTTTGCTTAACCAGTTATATATTCGAGTTTATCTCTTCCATCAAGTGGAAGAATCATGGATTGAGAACATTCTCAATAATTGTCACTGGTAAATTTCTCGAAAACAAGAAGAGCACTGGAGATGTCATTAGCACCAATTCATGGCCCAGAAGAAGAGGAAGCATCAAAATCTGTAGATATATTGATGAAATTAAGTAGAACGATTTGACCTTAGTTTTATTGAGTACCAAAATGTTCGAAAGGCAAGCTGAGAGGCACAAATATGCACATTAACCAAAATTGAAAATGTCAGCTTGGGGCTTCAAATTTAAAAAATAACAGTTTAATCCTACGAATTTTCAAAATGATAGGTTGGTCCTCGATGAAGCAAATTGCAGATTAATCCTCCGAATTTTCAAAATGACAGATTGGTCCTCGATGAAGAAAATTGCAGACTCAGACGTGTACTTCCAGCGAGACAAGGTGGTCAACGATTGATGACACTGATTGAAGAGGTCGACGGACGATCGACGAGATAGGCATTGCAGCGGCGTTGGGATACCAAGATGAGGAGGTCGACAGTGATTGACGAGATTGGCATTTGAGCGGCATTGATTGGCCGATTGTGAGCCTAGGTTGATGTTGACAAATGATGGTGCTGTGAGAAGAGGACCGATTGTGACAGAACGACTAGGCAGCGATCGCAAAAGCAGGGGTGAATGCTTGACAGTGTGATTGAACGGTGAGCGGAAGCGATGGATCTAGTGAAACTTGATGGTGCAGGAGTTTCACTGGCGATGGAAAGAAAATTTGGCTAATCTCTGATTTGTTTTTAAAGATGCTCTGATGCCATGAAGATAATCAGATGAGAGAATAATTTTGTTGTATTATTCAAATAAGAGGATGATTACATTATACTTTAGCCAAATGGAAAAAAAGACTTAGGGGTAATTTGTGATTGTAGAGTACCTATAAGTTTGAAGGGGAATTTTTTTGAACAGCTATAATGCCTCCAACGTTATATAATAGTGAATGTTGGGTGTTGAAAAGACTTATTCATAATGACTTTATATGCGATAAAATTTGTGTAGAAAATATCAGGAAAAAATTGTAGAAAATTTAGACATCTATAAAGAAGACCAATAGAGGTGCCAGTGAAGAGAATTGTGAAGATAGTTTTTAGCTTTATGAGAGAAATAGAGAAAACCTCTAGAAGGATGCTTGAAAGTATGAGGTAGTGGCTCAGAATTAGGGTTTAAGGAAGGCTTTGGTTTCTGGTGAGGAGAGTGCCTGGTTTCTTAAACACTGGGCTGCAGTAGGAGCTTTGTCTTTTGATATATATTGTGAAAGGTTTAGAACATGGATGGGAAAAGAATATCAGTGAAGAAGAATTTTCCATATGGATAAATTGTGAGAATATTCAGCATTTATTGTAAATATTCTTTTAGCATTTATTAGCTTTCAATATAGCATTTACTTCTCAGTGTATATATTCCCAGATGTAATCTCTTGTTTAGTATCAACAACAACAACAACAAAGCTTTATCTCACTAAGTGGGCTCAGCCTCTTGTTTAGTATCAAATGAAAATAATTTTTCTCCAAATATTCGACATATACTCTACTGCACACCTTGAGGAATCAGTGGAGAAGAATTTTCCATTTTATTTTCTCTTTCTTCATGGCACTTCTTTTACTGTTTTCATGCCCGTAATACACTGTTTCATTGTGTTAAGCTCAAACTATATATCATAAGAACAGTCTCATTTCTTGCATCGGGGGAGGTGAGGCTATTTATTAGTTATTAGTACTTCTTAATATAGATGAGTGAGCTCCATCATTTTAAACCTGGTTCCCAATCTTAAAATTTGGTTCCCTACAGTGTCTATTTCAGGAGAGGAGCAAATAACGGTCCTGAGGTTACCCATATGCAGATTGGGTCAGTTCAGTTACTAACAAGCAATCTACCTCAGGTTATTGCATATTTGTGTGGGTAAAATCTTGTGATCTAGAGAAGTATAAAACCATATGTTGTGGCAAGGAGAAATGCTAAAGCAGTGTAGAGCCTCTCAATAAAGTGTGCTATCAAAGGAATGTGGTTGAAAAGACTTCTTGGAGAACTTAGAGTCGCCATAGAGGGACCTATGAGAATTCTTTGTGGCAATATGGCCATCATTAGTAGTGAAAAACATTTTGTGGATCTTGACAGGACAAAGTGGATGGCATCTTAAGAACTAAGGCTATATCAAGAGTGAAAGGTTTTTCTTGAATATATACAGTCTACCTTGGGGGAGAGTGTTGGAATCCTGTGTATATTCCCATTATTTCTTGGTTTTCTGCTTCTATTATGTTATTGTGTACTCCATTTTTTTCCTGGTGTTATCATTGGCATTATTGCTGTTGATTTGGGGGGATTCGATGCCAAATACTTAGTTATGTAAGGAATCATCTATTTGAATTAAATAAGAATTCAGAATGTTACTAACATGAAATTTTGCAGCACTTTATATTAACATAAAATTTGCAATAATTCAAGAGGTTCCATTCTTATCGTATAAATAAATTAGTGCTTAATTTTAACTATATTAACATTAATCACAATGGTTATGATTTTTCATTTTTGTAATTTTGTTTATGACATGGGCATTTGCTTAAGTCTAATTGTTTAAAAAGTTAGATTTACATTTTGTACTAATAGTATGATTGGCTGAGATACTTCTTTTGTATAATCTTTGATTCATTTGAGGGTGATCCACCTACCGCTCATACAAGAGTACTATTTTTTTTTTTTCCAAATATAGGGTTTAATCACTGAAGAACGTGAAAATATTGATCCTGAAGCACTGCCTTTTGCAAGAAACGTGAGAGAAGCTGATCGTCAAGGACTGAGGGAAGGAGCCAGCCTTGTGGAAGTGGTTTGTAAAATAATCTCTCTCATTTTAGTATGGCTCGTGAAATATGAAAATATGATTTAAATTTGAAGTTATTTGAACAGTATTTATATGTTGAAGTAGATGTAAAATTTAACTAATATTTAGGGTTGGGTTTGAAACCAAAAAACAAAAACTCAATCAATATTACCTGAATTTCTATCATGAGATTTTGTGCATATTGAAAAGATAAGTTAGATGTGCAATAATATGTGGTTTGTCATTTATGAACGAATATTCAACAATCTGTGTCTTTTAATATGTCAGATTCACATTGTACCTGGAAGACTGACTAACTTAGAAGCCTAGTAATTCATCAAAAGAAGACAGAACCTAGGAGGAGTGATTATGAAAAAAATAGTACATGAAACAGAAATAGTTACCTTGTTTCTCTCTGTCATATCATGATTTTCATCATTGACCATTACTTTGCTGTCATATATTGTTCTCAAAAATATAAAAACCAATGTTTTATTGCTTACGTGCATTGGATTGGATTGTATGATAATGCCAATTATGTTTTATATTACTTTTTATAATTTAAACATTTAACTGCTTTTTTGCATGCACCGTGGCTAAATTTTGGCGTCCAGGTGAAGCAAGTGAAGCCAGATGTGCTTTTAGGATTATCTGCTGTGGGAGGATTGTTCTCAAAAGAGGTATAGAACTAATTCTGAGCATGGATTATTTACTTATTCATCTACATTTTGTCTGATTAGAAACATTTGATTAGCGTGAATATTCTGTATTTGCCATTGGAGTGTTTAAGGTGAATTTTCAAATGTTCAATATTCTTATGTTCTGGTTAGGAAATTAGGAAATATATTAGAATCCCTATAAATCAGGGATTAGGGAATAATCCTCATTAATAGCTATTAAGAGCCATTATGATTGAGGCTCTCATCTCTTGTATATATATGTAACTTCTGTACATGAATAGATTAAGACATCTAGGTTATTCACTTACATTTTATTAGAGCTTAGGGATTGTTCTTGGCCAGTTTGATTTTTGTTGTGGCCACTATCACTGTAGCGTGAACAACGCTGTCCTGTGATCAGTGACGGGTTTGGTACTGTTCCGTGAACGGTGATAGTGGTTGAGCAAGGGAGAGAGAGTGTATATCGGTAAGGTTGATTTGCGGCGAGTGCTTTGAGTGCGAGTGTTTTCCATATTCCGGTGAGCTCTTTGCTATGTTTTCCAGATTCAAGCTAGTTCTTTTTCTGTACTTACCGTTACTGAGATCCGTGAGGCGTGGTCGAGGAAGATGACGGTGAAGGTGATTCGTGGAGGTGTGGTGATAGCAAAGGTTGGCGGCACGCAGTGGTGATGACGGAGGGATGGTGCTGTGTGGTCTCAGCTTCACTGCGAGCTCTATTTCGGTCTCCAATCGCGGCTCCAACTTTTCTTGATCTGGTATGAAGTGTCTTGTTTGGTGTGGATGGTCGTCGTGTAGGAAACGAAGATCCAAGGTATGGTTCACAGAAGAAGCTCTGGTCTTCTTTATGTCTACCACGGAGCGCCTATTGTTCGATCTTGAAGCTCTTCGGTGTGGAGAGAATGTAATGATGGTGAATGTGAGGAAGGAGGGTGGCGCTCGCCGGCGACAGAAGAAGGAAATGGTGCCGCCGGCGAGAAGGAAGGTCAAGGAGAGAGGGAAGAGTTGAAGGTCCTTCAGGTGTTGCCGCGGCGCTCTGCTCTCGAGTCTATACGAGCTTGGAGGTCTAAAGATTAGACCTAATTTCAATGTCAAAAACACTGCGGTTTCACAGGACCATTCTATCATCTTACAAATTTGTAGGAGCAAAATGTCATTTGTCAAATTTAAGGACCAAACTGTCATTTGTCTAATTCAAGGAGCAAACTGTCATTTGTCAAATTCGCAAGATGAGAAACAAAGGAATGGTGCTGACTTCTTTGTGGCTTTTTGGTTACCCTGCTTAACTTGGTTATTTGCTTTCTGGTTGTGGAAGAGTGTTATTTGATCACTGGGATGACAGTTGCTTTTCTATTTGGTCACTAATGTGACATTTGTTGTCTGTTGGGTGCTGCATTTATTTTCTGGTCGTGCTTTGTTCTCTATCGTTGAACCCTCATTCTTGGTGTGTGTAGGCCGGTTTCTGTTTCGAAGGTTGCATTGTGAGATTGAGTTTAGTTGTTTCTACTATGTTAGCACTGTCAGCATGTCGTTTCGTGTATGTTCACTTGTTTCTAGTGGCTGGGTTCTTCGTTTGTTACGTTTTCCAACACGTTTGTGAAGTGCTCTGTTTCTGTGCTTGTGGTTGGCTTCTGTGGTTCTACTTGATTCAATTTGGGTTCAGGATTTGGATTCGTCATTCCAGATTGTGAGTTTGCTTCTTGATTCAGGTTGGTTACTTTCGTGTGTTGGCATCTTCCGTTAATTGGCTATTCTAGGCAATTATTTGTTGTTTAGTGGTCCTTGTGTGGCTTGTCCGTTCTTTGCCTCCGGTGAGGTGTTTCATTTGATTGTTTGGTTCTTGGTGAGACCATTTAGTGTTTGTCTCTGGTGAGACATTTGGAGTTTTGTTTGGTCGTTGGTGAGACTGTTTGGTATTCGTCCATTGTGAGACCGTTTTTTGCAACTTTTACTCTGGTTTGATACTCTTTGTTGTTCGAGCTCTTGGTGAAGTTGTTGGAATGTTACTTTCAATATCTCCGATGTGACATTTGGTTGAACTATTCTTGGATGTGTTTGAACTTACTGCTTGATTCAAGATTTCATGAACCGAAAATTATTTTAGTTGCTACTCACATCCAAGTGGCTTTCAACTTGAGAGGAGTGTGTGAAATTGTGGATAACACATGAGATCTTTGTCACTTTGTACGGGATAAGATCAAGAAGAACTTTTTTCTATAGGGCATGTGCGGTCTAGTGACCAATTGGGCGATCTTCTAACTAAGCCTTAAATGGGACTCGTGTTGACTATCTTGAGCTTGATTAACATCTACGCTCCAACTTGAGGGGGTGTTAGAAAATCAGGAAATATATTAGAATCCCTATAAATCAGGGATTAGGGAATAATCCTCATTAACAATTATTAAGAGCCAGGCTCTCATCTCTTGTATATATATGTTACTTCTGTGCATGAATGGATTAAGACATTTAGATTATTACTTACAGTTCTATTAATGTATTGTGCCAAAAACTTTCAAATATCTGCAATTTGAATTTTTCGTTGGAGCACAATTTTAATATTTGTTTGGTGCACTAAGACTCTGAATGATGTAAGCTTGTTGTGGAGATTGGGACTTCAAGGAGTAGAGAGGGCCGAGGGACGCAATATAGTGATTATTGAGAGAACCTTGATAAGGTAAACGTGAAATAGTTAAAACAAGCACTTATCTAGGAAAAGAGGGTTATGTTACCTTATTCTCCTTTGTGTAGATGCCTCCAATCTTAACTATTAAAGTGTTGGAGATTCTCAGTAGTTAAGAGTTTTGTTGTCTAAACTCATGAAAGTATGGTGGCCAACACTTAAGAATGGGTTTCTACAGAGTGGCAGCATGGAAAAGGGCCAGAATGAGATTCAAAGACTCTGTGAGTACCCCCACTGTTGTGAGTCTTATGAGGAGCTAGTTATAGTGGAAGAGTTGGCGATCATTTAATGAGGAAGCTATATCAATATCTTTAACGTCCCAAAGTGGACATGTGACAGGTGAAGATCAAGAAGGAAGATCTCCTAAGAAGTTGAGGGATAGTGACTTTTAAATTCACTGTCTATTGTAAATTAACATAGTAGGGTTATTTCAGAACACTAACAATACGTGGTATAATGATACCTCAAAACAGATAGAGTAACCTTAAAAATTAGGAAACCATAGAAAATACCAACTTAAAACTCTTCCTTGCCTTGCCAAAGCAACCATGCTTAGGATATGGAGGTGCTTTTACTATCATCCTCCCAAGAATCCCAAGATGGCTTCTAAGTGTAAAGAAGTGCCTTCATAGAGCTCCTAACTTTTTCAATGCTGGGTGTTGTGGTGCACAAAGGTGTGTGGAAAAACTCCTTTTAAGGGCATTATTTTCTGTCAAAGTCAAGGCTGACTTGGTATGTCTCTTATTATATCAACACTAGTCAACCTGTTTTTTTTTTTTTTTTTTTTGGGGGGGGGGCACCTGACCAAACTCTTCTGAGCTCAGGCACTTATAGGCTACAGGGGAACTGTTGTCTGGGGGACTGATTTACTGAGTTCTTTAGAGCCCTGGCTTTGTGTTGTTATTTACTTGAGAGTGCACAACTTCTTAGTTATGGGTGAAGAGACTCACAATAGATAGAGATATGTGTGTGTGCACCTGTCTGTGTGCACTGTCTCAGATCCACAACATCATGAAACGCTCAAGAAGAACATAACCAGAAAGCCACAGGATATACCAGCTCAGAGACTCACAAGTGTCCAATTTATTAATCATTTTACAAAGCACCTGGCAACTCGAGTCCAATTAATATTTAGCATTGGGTGCTTTGCACTTCAGGGTGATTTGGTTATTGGCTGGTCTTGGACAAATTGGGTACTTCAATCAATTGCCAAGGCGGGCCTTGTTGATACTAGACCGCGTGTAGGTTGCTTTAGGACCCTATGTGGAAGGAAGTTTGATGTACCATAATTTCTTGGGAGCATGGTGATGCAATGCAATTTTGAGTCTCCCATGTGTGTTTGGAATCTTACAAAGAATCATAGAAAACAAAAATCAGGCTTGATCGTTCTTCTTCCCTCCTCAGGTCTAGGGAAAAAGATAGTTCTGGAAAACCAGATTTTGAAAACAAAAACCAGAATTTTGAAAACAAAAATCAGAATTTGAAAAGTGTTTAAATCAGATGCGAAAAGATAATACTCTCTTATTACTTATTCAACTAGAAAATGGTACAATATATAGACTCTAAAGAGAGTAATTAGTAGATAAAATAAAGGGATTGCAATCATATATTATATCCTAAACTGAAAGCACTAAATCAGGGATTTCAATCAATGCGATAATCATGGGATTCTCTAATTTAAAATTTAAATAGATTTCTAAAATTCCCCCTTAAGCTAGAGAGTAGATATCAATCATTCCCAGCTTGCCTCGAAATCCTTCAAACTTAACTCTACCCGATGGTTTTGTCATAATGTGTGCCTTCTTCCATCTTTTCTTTAATGAAGTGTCTATCTATCTCTACATACTTCTTTTTATCATGATATACTGGGTTCTTGACCATTTCAATGCTAACCTTGTTGTCACACTAGAGCTGCGTTGATCCCTCATGTGGGATTCCCAACTCCTTTAGTAATCTCATGATCTAGATTCCTTCACATACTACATCATTAACAGCTCTCAACTCTGCTTTTGCACTATCTCTTGACACCACAATTTGTTTCTTGCTTCTCCACATAACCAGATTTCTCCACACATATGTGCAATACCCTGAGGTTGACCTCCTATTCTCTCTATCCCTTGCATGGTCTCTAGCGGTGTAGATTTTGATGTTTCTGGCAATGCCTTTCTTATAGAAGATTCCTCTTTTAGGATTAAGTTTCAGATAGCTTAGAATTCTGTATACAGCCTCTATGTGTTCTTCTTGTGGCTGGTGCATGAATTGACTTCTATTCCAACTGCATAGCTAATATCTGGACATGTGTGGGTTAAGTATATCAATTTTCCCACAAGTCTTCTGTGTCTTTCTGAGTCAATTGGAACACCTTGTGGCTTGATCTTAAGGTGACATCCTTCTTCCATTGGTGTCCCCTCATGTTGGGCACCCAACATTCCTGTCCCATTTAACAAGTCGAGGTTATACTTCCGTTGAGATAATTGATGGCCTTTTTAGTTCTTGCTACTTCCATGCCTAGAAAATACCTCATTCGTCTGAGGTCTTTCACCTAAAATTCAATTGACAAATCCCGTTTTAGTTGAGCAATAGATTCTTCATCGTTTCCTATAAGGATTATGTCATCATCATAGATGATCAGGATAGTGATGTTGCCATTCACACGTTTGATGAACGTTTCATCTGCATTCCTTGAGTATGCCCAAGTCCTTTCACTGGTTTGGTGAATCTATCGAACCATGCCCTAGGAAATTGTTTTAGTCCATACAAAGGCTTGTTGAGTTTACACATAGACTTGTTAAGAGATAGAACTCCATCTGGATTCTCAATGTATACTTCTTCCTCCAAGTCTCCATTTCAGGAATGCATTCTTCACATTCAGTTGGTGTAATGGCCAACCCAAGTTGACTGCAATTGACCATAATTTTGTTTTCTGAGAATTCTGGTGCCATCTCTGAAACTTTAGGAGGTGTGTTGTAGATGAGGAAGAAGAAACAATGCTGCTTTGAGTTTGAGAATTGGTTCCTGACATAAGAACTATGGGATTGACTTTGGAATTTGTCGAATTGTTAGGAAAAGTACCGAATAAAGGAGGGAAAGTAGAAGAATCCATGTTCTAGTTGAAAAATGGCGGTGGCGCGTGGAGAATAACGATGGCGCGTGGATTCAAGTTCTGATCGAATTCTCAGGCTTTGGTATCATGTTTAAATCAGAGGCGAAAAGATAATACTCTCTTATTGCTTATTCAACTAGAAATGGGTGCAATATATAGACTCTAGAGAGAGTAATTTGTAGAGAAAATAAAGGGATTGCAATCAGATATTATATCCTAAACTGAAAGCATTAAATCAGGGATTACAATCAATGTTATAATCACGGGATTCTCTAATTTAAAATTTAAATAGATTTCTAAGGAAAAAAAAAATTATAAAGAATAGATCTTGTGTGACAGCAAGCCATGGAAGATTTGTTTTTTTTTTTTTTGGGGGGGGGGGGAAGCGAACCATGGCAGATTGAGTGAACAAAGGGGCAAGAAAGAGGGAGGGAGACAAATGGGAAGCTTTCGGTGACTAATGAATATTGAGGAAAGCAAGTGATCCAACTTTTGTAATCTGTATATTTAGATCCATTGGTTGATCTGCCATACTTTCTTTGTCGGTAATGTTTTCAATGTTCGTGAATTTATCTTTTTCTTGATGATACTTTTACTCATTGCATTGAAATAGTAGAATAAGCAGGATAACTAAAATTGCTTCATATGGGCTACTGGCAAAGCATATGCTTGTCTATGTAAAATAGGATAAAGAGGGAAGTGATTGCATCTCAGCCATTTCTTTTGTGGATATGATTTTTAATGTTAGCTTGCTTTGAATTAATATACTGATTATTCTGCCTATTTTCCAGGTGTTAGAAGCCCTAAAGGATTCAACATCTACAAGACCAGCTGTATTTGCCATGTCAAACCCGACAAATAACGGTACTGATTTTCCCCCTCTTTGTATCTGATTCTCTTGGTAATTATTGCCATAATCTGTCTAAGCATGGATACATAACTGTGTAACTGATCCCATCATTTCTTGGCAGCTGAATGCACCCCTGAGGAAGCTTTCTCCATTTTGGGTGATAATATTATATTTGCAAGTGGGAGTCCATTCAAGGACGTCAATCTTGGTATGAAACCTGGCTGCAGGAAAATTGTTGAAGCAATCAGATCACTTATTTCTTATTCATCATGCATACCACTGTGATTGTTTATGGGGGGCAATCTAATGATGTGAACTTATAAAACTTTTGTAGTATGTAGTTTTTTGAATTCGTAACAGAGCTTCTTACCCAAGTGGTTAAAATTTAGTCTATATGGGGAATTGTAGAATAGTGAAATATGATAAAATATGGTGGAATGGGAAGACAAGGGATGGAATGGGATAAATTCACCTTTATTGGTAGTTTGATAATGAATTGGTCCTTTCATTTGTCTGGGGGTTTGAATAGAAATAGAATAACAGTAAAATTAGTGCAGGTGTGTCCACTAGTCATCAACTCTCGTTATTGTGGACTTGCTATGCTGTATTTTATTTTATTTTTTTACTATATTGCTGTATTTTATTTATTCTGAGTTTATTATAATAACTTACCTCTTCGGGACACTATTATACATGCTCCATAGCTTGAGGGATACTATTGTAAATTCTCCTTAGCTAGAGACTATGAATAGATGTGTCCACCACTTTTTAAGCTTCGAAGTATTCATTCAAAGATTTTGAGTATATTCTATGCATTTTTTCTGATTATTCCTCTTGGAATTAGTGTCAGGCTCTCAAACTCAATTTTTGGCATTCATTCCAAGGCTTGTCTTTGCCTTGTTGTTGGCTTCATACCCACCCAAACACCTTAGGGCCTGTTTGGTAACATGGAATTGAGCACATGGATATGGAAATGGAATTTAATTCCATGCTTTGGACATGTTTGTTAGCATGGAATTTGTTAAAATTCCATTTCCATATCCATCAAAACTCATGGAAATGAATTCAACCTCTAAATCTCAGTTTTCTACTTTCGTGTCCACCACACCCATTTTTAGCCCTGCCTTTGCCCATTGGATCATCATGCCACCATCTCCCTCCTCCTTTCACCACACTGTTGACGATCTGCCCACCTCACCGCCAGTGAGATTCACACTAGCCATTGCCATCTCACACCATTGTTTGAAGATGCGACATCGAGGAAGTCAAGCCACCTACCCACTACCATTTAAAGAGGCAACTTCAAGCCACCTACCCACTACCATTTTGACTTGAAACCTTGATTCATGGTTTGTGCTTGCTTACGTACCATTCTTTTGTCCAATTCTATCCAATGTGGGACTTTTATCTCTTATTGAAGTGTGACTGTGTGAGCCTACACATTCTCACACTAAATGTTCCCCTTTTTTAGTCTTCTGATGGCAACCTACTTATAGGAACACATCTCCCCATATTTATCCCTATCTTCCATTAATTTGGTCAACATCTTCATATTTATCCCACCTGAATTCAGTTTTAATACCAGGCAGACAAATAGAGCTCTTGTTGAAGTGGCTCTCTAATTTTCTTTATCAAAGAATGGAATGTATCAATATATAGGTGGCTCAACCCTTGATTGGCTTTTCTATCTTAATGAAAGGAAACTGTGAGAAATTATGCATTTATTATGAATTATTTAGAGTAGTTATTATCTTATTATTTTCTTAGATATAGGTATATCATATCTTAGGATATTTCCTATTATATCTCAATCAGTTTGATTGATTCTAATTTGATTAGATTTTATGAGTTTCTAGGATTAGCTATAGGTTTGCCTATATAAAGGCCTATATGTACTCTTTCTGATTTAGAGATTAAGAATAATATTTCTCTCTCATGTTAACAACATGGTATCAGAGTTGTGAGGTTATTTTTCCCTTCAGTTTGTGTGGTAGTCTGCTCGACGTTGCAACAATGAGTGAGAGGAGGGTTCCAGCATTCTACAAACAGAGAGAGAGAGAGGATCATATTCGTGTTCTGTCCCCTATCTCGTCTTGTAACACGCGCCAACCCATCGTCTTCCCCATCTCCTGATTGGCGGACGCCCAAAATTTGGTGGTCATCTGAGACCTCCACGATGGCGCGTGGTCTTCACGCGCTCTCCGGCAGTTTCACGGCGACGGTGCGTAGGAGTTAGATTTCACCGGCGACTTCCTGTTTTAGTCTCCTCTCCTCATTTCTGGTGACATACGACATGTTTTGTGGTTTGGGTTCATCATTTTCTGATTATGGAGCACAACTAGGTTAAAAATAAATAAATAAACATTCAACCAATAATGTTTCCGGCACAGTTCTTCACCAACGACCCATCCTCTTCGACGCTGTCATCATCGTCAAGCCTTTCATCGTCATTGGTGGTAGTTCCTCTGTCATCGTGCCTCTCAACTCATCCGACGACTGGTCCCGTCGTCCTCAACTCGTCCAATGACTGGTCCTGTGGTCCTCAACTCGTCCGACAACTGGTCTCGTCGTCCTCAACTCATCTAACGACTGGTCACAGCCACTGCCTGTCAAACTTTCTGCCCGTCTCCCAACGTAGTTGAGTATTTGCTGCTCTCTAAATAGGCCTCTGAGACTCAAGAAGTATAAGCTTAAGGGGGAGTGTCAGTAGTATAAAGTTGTATAAGCAAGTTGGACATGATTAACATCTATGATCCAACTTTAGGGGGAGTGTGAGAATATTATGCATTTATTATGGATTATTTAGAGTAGTTATTATCTTATTATTATATTAGATATAGGTATATCATATCTTTGGATATTTCCTATTATATCTCAATTCGCTTGATTGATTTTGATTTGATTAGATTTTATGAGTTTCTAGGGTTAGCTCTAGGTTTGCCTATATAAAGGCCTATATGTACTCTTTCTGATTTAGAGATTAAGAATAATATTTCTCTCTCATGTTATCAACAGAAACAAAATACAATTCAACCAATCATGGTCTTTTGGCCAATATAATAAGAAACAAACAAGGAAGAAAGAAGTTTTAAAAAAATACAAAATTTATTCTTGAATATGTAACCAGTTTCTGACCATCAAAGAAGCACACAGCCAAGCCTTGTACCTTTATTCAGTCATACAACCAGCGTGACTCAGTCCTGACACCTGAAGGGTCATGTGTGGTCTTCTGCCCGTGTGCTGAAAACTCCCAACTACATATGCCCTTGAAGTCTCTGAGCATGTTTCGTTTTACGTACATTTTTTTGCATGGCCTACAAAACATTCAAATATCCTTATACACATTGACTCTATCGTCTTTTCTAATGCCTTAAAATATTCTGAATAAGTTTATGTTTCCTATGAACATGAAGCATGTCCATCTATATTACTCTTTTGAAGCACAAGTTTGTGACAATAATCTTGGTTTTAGTGTCTTCCTCATGTTAGTAGCTTAACAGTTTTAACTCTTTTCAGGAAATGGTCATATTGGTCACTGCAACCAGGGAAACAACATGTACCTCTTTCCAGGGTTGGTTGGTTCTTCCAAAAAAGAATTGACATTTTAATTGTTCTGAAGTTTATGATTTATTTTTTATTTCCATTTCTACTATTTCAGAATTGGTCTTGGGACACTCTTATCTGGATCTAGGAGCATCTCTGATGGCATGCTGCAGGCTGCTGCTGAGTGGTATGTTTGAATCATCTTTGATATTATTAGTCTTGTGTATGTTGAGTCTAAACTTTCTGCTATTACCTGGATTGGGTTTTCAGTCTATTCTAGTATACTTAGAGAAGGTGTAGTACAAGGGTTAAATAACTTTTTTTTTTTTTTTTTTTTTTTTGTGTGTGTGGACATGTTTAACTAGTTAAAAATTGACTTATCAGTGATGTAGAAACTGAATTAGAGAGACAATACCCTGTTAAGTGACATAGACGATATGGTATTAGATCATATACTTTGTATTTATGTGGCTTAATACATACCTAATTTGGATGCTCTTGCTGTTGATGGTATACATAAATCGTATGTATCAAGCTTCCTACTAATATACTCCATCAAGTCTTATTTATAAGCAATATTCTCTCTCGTGGGCGTAGTCCTATCTATAAGCAACAATTTTGCGTTGTCTAAAAATATAACAACGCACTTTTTCCCCTATATTTCTCATCTGTTTTCCCATTCATTCTCTCTCTCTCTCTCATTATCTTCATAATTAAGGGTATGTTCGGGAAAAAAAAAACTTACACATTCATTGCTTTTAACTAATTTTCACCACCAGTTCATTCTGTGTAATTTGGGTAGTTGTTGCTTATAAGAAGGACCTGAGGGAGTCATTGATATAAATAACTCCTAGGGATTTGATGGAGATGTTTGCTGGCCAATTACTTGACTTAACAAATCTTGTAGCGTATATCAAAAAATGAGAGAAATTCATGTAGCTGTGCAACCAGATAATTTTTTTTTTTGTTTTTGGGGGAACTTGATTATTTCAGATTGACTACATCTAATTGAGTTTTTCAACTCCAACTCCTGACTATACACAAAAAAATCATTAGAGGGATGGTCAGATATGATGAAATGATACAAATGATCAGAATATTTGTCTCTTAAAGACTATATAAACTCAAAAGGTGAAGACATTAATTCAAGGCCCTTAAATAGTTCTAATGTAATCTATTAACAAGTAGGTAGACTTCTGCTGTGTTTTGTGAGTAAAATAAGCAATGCAGTACTGGTGAATATACGACTTAGCCCACTATATGTGCTTAATTCTAACAAATTTTCCGTTGCTGGTGACTTCAAACTACAGTCTGGCTGCATACATGAGTGAAGAAGAGGTTGTCAGTGGAATCATATTCCCATCAATATCTAGGTATATTATATATTTTCTTTTCAGTATTTAGGCTTAAAGAGATAGTTTGAGTCGGACTTTTCTTGAAACTGATGCACAAATTTCAGAATTCGAGATATAACAAAGGAGGTAGCCACAGCTGTTATAATGGAAGCTATAGAAGAGGATCTAGCAGAAGGATATCGCAATATAGACACGCGAGACATCCGCAAACTTAACAAGGTAATTTTGATTCTTTTGGAGGATTGGAACTTCTATCAAATATTTTGGTAACAACATAGTACTCCTCGAGACCTCAATGTAGCTTGGGGGTTAATTTTAGTTCTAAATGTTAGATCTATTTCAATTTTATTTCATATATTTATCATTTTTCAAATGTTTTACTTATAAATTGATATATAATCTAACGTTACATAAAAATATATCAGAAAGATTATGTCACATGTTAGAATTAAGTGATTATTTAGCTTCATTGATCTTTCCAAAAAATGAGTATTATAACCTCCACTAAGACATAGTCAAGTATCAAAGTTTAAGGATATGTAATTGCTTATTGTGATCACAAAAAGATTATGTGAATCTATCAGTAACTATCTTGTCCGTTGTGCATTAATGGTGCTGTAAATGTGATCCAAGTTCATTCTTTCTCTGTTACTTGACTCAAGAATTAATGTATCAAAATGGTGTGTTATGCACGCTTTTTCTTGTGTGATTTGCAGGAAGAAATTCTGAAATATGTGAACAAGAACATGTGGACTCCAGAGTACCCAAAATTGGTTTACAAGGACGATTGAATAAACCATGAGAGCTGGTGCTTAACTACCATTTTGTTAACGTGCTCAACCAATTTCTCATGTACTGTTCGACTTCCGCTTATAGAATAATTAAATCGATGCACAATTTTGCATCGCTAGTGCGAATGGCTTGATGCCCTGGAATTATTTATGTATATATGTGATGTATTTTGTATCTCCTTAGAAATAATAAAAATATTTAAAAATAAAAGAAGAAAAAGAAACCAGATGTAGTGGCGAGAACAGAATATGACGATCTTGATGATATTTCTCTATGAATTGGTCATATATTTGACTAAGACGCCCGGAGCATTTGATAAAGGATTTTAAAAGGGTTAATACCATCTTTGTTCTTATAATTTACAGTCATTTTGATTTTGGTCTCTAAAATTTGAAATGGGTGTTTTTGGTCCTTCAAGCTTATTCTGTTTAAAACCATTGGTCTCTGAAGTTTAAAAAGGATTTGGAACAAGAGTTAACACCGTGAATTAAACTTATGTGGCACTAACACTGTTAAATATGCTTATCTGGATGTTGATTAGGCAAGCTGTGGTGGAAAAATTAATTTTGGTAAGAATTGTACTATGTTGTTCAGAGTCAATTTCCATTGAGCGAAACCTCTTGCTTCGATTTCTAATGGTACTGTTCCTGAAATCCATGTCATCTGCATGACAGCATGTAATTAGTAAGCTACCATTTATCACTAGATGATAGACCTCATGATGAATAATGATATACCAGGACTTTTGAAATATTGAAATGGTGACTTTTCATTACTAAGAACATTTGTTATATCCTGAAAAACGCTCCTCTTACCTTCTTCCTTGTAGTCAACTTTCACTCCATTATTGAGGTGCCATTTTTTCTTTGGAGTCGTGTTGAACAAACCACTAACAGAAAAGACTGATGCAGTATAAGAAAAAAAAATTAGAGTTAAGTGGTGAACTTGAGATACATTATGTAAGAGATGCATGATCAATTGGATGCAAGATGGGTAGGATAATGACATTGCTATACAATTTTTTTTTTTGTTGAATATGGGTTAGATGAGGACTGCGATACACAGTTAAATTCATGTGGTGATGACACTTGAGTGATCCAAGGAACCTATATGAAACAAAACATACAACTAAGTTGGAGGTCCTTGCCAATCACCTATCCATAGATGATTGACTTTAGCCTTCAGAAGAGGTGGAAAGTAATAAGTCAACCATGTTGGGACTTGTGCAATATGGAAAAGGATAAAGCTCCACTATAGGATAAAGCTCTGCTTAAAACGGTATTCTATACTACATACTGAAAATGGTATTGCTACAACTCCTAGGCAAACCAATATATATATATATATATAGGTTTTTGAAAAGAATTGATTTTTGTAGGGAGTTTTCTCATCATCGTCCAAATGTTTGTCAATTTTGGATTCGCAGAATGCAACATGGATTGATTCCTCTACTAAACGAGTATGCTTATTGAAAATTCTATATGCTCAACTTCTATTAGAGTAGCCAAGAAAAATACCTTCGTCTGATTTTGGATCAAACTTACCCAGATTGTTTTTACCGTTATTGTGAACGAAGCATTTACATCCAAATATGTGAAGGTGGCCCAAGTTTGGTTTTCTTCCTTTATATAGCTCATATGGAGTTTTGTCAAGTTTCTTTCGGAGATAGGCTATGTTTGATATGTAGCTGGCCGTGCTCATGGCATCTGCCCAAAAGACTTGTGAAGTCTGATTTTCATTCAACATTGCACGAGCCATTTCAGTGAGCACTCGATTCTTTCTTTCAACCACCCCATTTTGTTGAGGTGTCCTTAGTGCTGAGAAATTGTGATCTATTCCATGTGTCTCACAAAATTCTCCGAAGGCTTGATTTTCAAATTCACCTCCATGATCGGTTCGAATACCTGAAATGCAGATACCTCTCGTTTTACACTTTTTGGCAAACACAACAAATAGATCAAATGTTTCATCCTTCGAGGATAAAAAAATAGTCCATGTAAATCTTGAGAAATCATCGACAATGACCAGAGTATACTGATTGCCACCAAGGCTTTTAACTCTTGTTTGGTCCAACTAAATCCATATGGAGTAGTTGAAGAGGTCGATTGGTCGATATTTTAGGCTTGTTTTTAAAAGAGGATTTAGTCTGTTTACCCTTTTGACAGGAGTCACAAAGCATATCATTTTTAAATTGAAGTTTGGGTAAACCAAGGACTAAGTCTTTTCTTAGCAACTTATCTAATTGGAACATATTGACATGAGCTAGTCGTTTATGCCACAGCCAGCTCTCATCTAAGTTGCTAACAAAACATTTTTCAGAATAAATCTTAGGTAAATCCAACGTATAGAAATTTCCCTCACGAGGGCTTTGAATAATATCTTAAATTTACCTTTGTCAATTGGCAGATCATTTTTGTTAACAATGAGACATTCTTCTAAATCGAAGATGATCCAGTTGTTTTTGTCAGCACTTTGGCTCACGCTTAGGAGGTTGTGGCAGAGACCTTCCACAAGATAGACGTCTTTGATGTCAGGACCATCTTTTGCACCAATCTCACCAATACCAGTGATTTTTCCGGATTGATTACCTCCAAAGGTGACTTTGCCACCATCTTTTGATCTCATTGCTACAAATTTCTCTGCATCTCCCGTCATGTGTCTAGAGCATCCACTGTCGATATACCACCTATTAATTCTTGATGCTCTCAAATACACCTGTAAATCAGAAGAGATTAAGTTTTAGGTACTCATCTTTTCATGGGTCCTTTTGGGTTAGTTTGTGTCTTAGGAATCTTATAGGATCCCTTAGGCACCCACTTGTAATTACCAATAGGCTTGGTTTTTCTTTCTTTCTTATGAAAACAAGAAGAAGTGGTGTGGCCTTTATGATTACAATAGTTGCAATGGACAAAAGGATTTGAAAAACGTACTGTTTTTTGAAAGTAGTTCAAATAATTCTTTTCTCCAGTTTTTTTCTTCCCTTCCTTTTTGTCACAATCGGGCTTGTAGCCAATTCCCGATTTATCATTTGTGAATCGTTGTTGTTTTAAAATCACATTGAGCATGTCATTGCCTTTTGTAAACTTCTCAAGAGTTTTTGTGAGATATACGTTCTTTTTGTCTAAATCAACACAATCATCACAAACAATATTCTTGCAAGAGAGGTTTTCAACTTGTTGTTCAAGAGTCATGTTCTTCCTTTTCAGAACCATGTATTTTTCAGCAAGTTTTTTACAACTCATTGTATTCATCAAATAATTCATCATAAGAAGGTTGTGAGTCATATACCTCATTGTCATTCTCAGGTTGCTCTTCTTCTTCTGCAACTAGACAAATGTTTGCAGTATCTTTCTCTTCCTCACTTTCTTCATCAGAAGAATCATCTCCCCACATCCCCATCTCTTCATCGTCCTCATCATCTTCATTTTGATCTTCTTTTTATTTTATAGTATTAAGAGCAATGCTTTTGCTCCTACCAGTGTTGACTTCATCTAGACCTTTTATGAATTTCAATTTGCTTTCATATTCGGATAAACCTCCAAACAGGGCAGCAACTGAAGTCGTCGATTCTCCACAAGCCTCTTCTATTGTTGTAACCTTGGCTTCCTAATCTTTTGTCAGAACGTTGAGAATCTTCCTAACTTGAGGACGTTGTTCATATGTTTTGCCAAGAGACGCCAATTGATTGGTCAAATGTGTGTAACGAAGTTGAAATTCAGCAATGGTTTCTCCGGACTTCATTCGAAGTAAATCATACTCGGTGGTCAGAGTATTGATACGATTTTCTTTAATGCCGGAGGTTCCTTCATAAGCTATTTCCAAAGCCTTCCACATTTCTTTTGCGATTTCCAAGTTACATATCTGAAAGTACTCCTTTTGGCTAAGAGCACTCTGAAGCATCAAAACGGCTTTGCTGTTAAGAGTAATTTTCCTTCTATCACTCTCATCAAATTCTTCTTTTATCTTAAGAACAATGATTCCGCCTTTAGTTTGTTAGTTCCCTATTGGTTTTGATGATAACAGACAATTGTAAACACATATGGAAGTTTGTCTTTGTAAGTTGAAAAACTTACTGTCAAAGGAAAACTCGAGTTTCAGTTTGGAAACTCGAATTTGGACTTGATAGAGAAGAGCTCAATTTTTTGCAAAGAAAGGCAAACTCGAGTTTCGATATGAAAACTCGAGTTTTGACCATACAGAGAGCTTCTGAGTTTTTCACAGACAAAGCAAACTCGAGTTTGATTTAACAAACTCGAGTTTGATTTAACAAACTCGAGTTTTGACAAGACAGAGAGCTATCAATTTTTCAAAGATACCAAAACTCCGGTTTCCATTGGAAATTCGAGTTTAGGCTACACAGAGAGTTCTCTAAGTTTCCAAGTTTTGTTGGAAACTCGAGTTTACAGCATACAGAGAACAATGCTCAATTCTGAACTTGTGAAAACTCCAATTTTGACTTAACAAGCTTTGTTCAATGTTTTCTCATAAATGAGGAAACTCGAGTTTGATTTTGGAAACTCGAGTTTCGGTTTTACAGAGAAGAACTCAAAGTAAGCAGAGAAGTTTCCATTTTTCAAAGATTTATGGAAACTCGAGTTTCAGTTTGGAAACTCGAGTTTAGGCCAAGCAAAGAGCTCTACTAAAATTGAACATCTTGAAAACTCCAGTTTTGGAATGGAAACTCCAGTTTTGAGATTTTGGACTAAAACATGATTTCTCATCAAAAGTCTAAAACTTGAGTTAGTCACTTAATGACTCGAGTTTTGCACTTTTCACAAAACATGTCCAAAGTTTTGGAATGAGAAAACTCTAGTTAAGTTTTGGAAACTCGAGTTTCAGCTTTTAATGAAAAATGAAAACTCCAGTTTTGAAGAACAAACTCAAGTTTACATCGCTGAATTTGAATTTCAAGTTAAACGAATTTGCGAAATCTTTGTGTTTGATCCTAATACTTTATATCATCACTCATTACTATTCCTAACTATGTTTAATCAGTTTGTTAGTGAGTTTCAGATGATTTAGAAAGGATTAAATGGAGAATTAGCATAAAGCATAAAGTGAAATCAGAAAACTAAATGCAAAGTGCAGAAAACTTGCATTCTTTTGGACAATCATTCTCCACATGTTTTGAAGGAATTGATGTTTCCTTTCCACATCCAGTAGCTGCTCTTCCAACGGATTAAAAGTCAAGAAGTCAAGCCTGAACTTCTGCACAGCTGGATTAACCAAAGAATAGAGAGAGAAGAAGACCAATTAGCTTGGCCAAAAAATCCAGTTCAACACACCAGAACCAAGCATATTGATGTAAGTCATCATTTTATTCACGATCATGTTCAAAGAAAAGATGTCAAAGTGATGTTCATTCCTACACATCTTCAGTTGGCCAACATATTCACCAAACCATTAGCCAAAGAACAATTCATGTTTATTCGTAGAGAACTAGGTATGGCTAATCCCAATGAATTGTAAGTACTCTTTCCTTAAATTATTTGTTTCAACAAGATAATTACTAACTTTAGCATCGGAGTCTCTAGATTTTGTTTATGCAGGGCGCTCTGTTTTATATGAGAGACAGAGGCAAACAGAGATGATGATGCTCGAGCAAGTCCATTCTTCATGCTTGAGCAACATCATAAGTTCTTAGTTCAGAATGAGGAAATCCTGAAGCATGCTTTAGCACGCCATAAGCCCTGCTCGAGCAACAGCGAGCGAAGAAGAAGTCTTCTCGAGCAACAGAGTAAGTCTGCTCGAGCAATAGCGGGAAACTCTCTAAAGAAGAAAAGTATGCTCGAGCAACAAGAGCCAGCCTGCTGGAGCAACAGCGGAATGCTATAGAAAATGGAAAGTTGCTGCTCGAGCAAGAACGGGTTACAAAGAAAAATGTGGAAGATTTCTCGAGCAACTCATCTCACTTGCTCGAGCACACAAGTTTGGTAAATCAAATCCAAGTATAAAAGGCTCATTTCAGATCCTTAAAATCTTAATATATCAACTATAAATCAAGTATTCACAGTACATACTTGATAGGAGGTCAGTTTAGTTCATAAATTTCAAAATAAAAATGCATGTGTTCATCCATGCTCGAGCAAGACTTAAAGTCTACTCGAGCATACCAAATATGTTGCTCGAGCAACATCGTATGACGGTGTTTTTTAAAAAGGAGAATGACGGTTCATTTCATACTTCACCGTCAAACCCTAACGTTTCCCCCTTCTCAAAATCTCTCCAATTCTCTCAATCCGTTACCTCCGTTCACGAATCGTTAACCAAAATCAACCGTTACAACTGTTCATCAACCTTCAAATTCTCGTTTCATCCGATTGAATTCCTCCAATCTTTCCATTTCCCTCCAATTTTCGCAACTTCCTTCGTCGGCATCTCTTCTCAAATTTCTTCAAAACCCAGTTCAATCCCAATTCGTCCTATCAAATGGCGGGCTTTGGTGATAAATCTCCTTCCAAGTCAGCTCCCAGCAAGAAATCCCGCTACTATCGACCGAAAGTCCAAACGTCGAAGAAATCGAAAGTCTATAAGGAAAAAGTTTCAAAATCCAAGTCGAAGGAGGTGGGTTCTCAAGGATCTCCTAAGCCAACTACGCGATTCCAGACCGGCTCTCTACCTATTGGGAAAGGGAAACACACAAGATCTCCGTCTCCGGCTCATTCAACCGATGATTCCGAAAGAACGATTGATGTTATTCGGTCTAAGGAGAAAGAAGATCGTCCCCAGATTTCTAAATCATCCCTGAGCCAGAAATCTCAAGCTTCGGGAAGCAAGAGAGTCTCCTTCTCGCTCAAGTCTTAGGATTCGGGTAGCAAGCGGGAACAAGTCTCAACGAGTAGGCCCCGAGATGGTCAGTTACCAGAACCTGCATCTGGTATGATTCTTGGTAATGTAGCTGTAGATGGCCACCTTCTGTATGCTAGATACTATGAGCAGAGACCTTTCTGTCCCATAGTATATGTAGATTTGGAGTATTTTAAGAAAGATAATACAACTTGGATATGACGGATTGGTTGCAGCAATTTATGCCCCTATTAGGAATCAGTAAGCCATTTTCTCCTGAGGTGGTTCGAGTGTTCTACCACAACATGCATATTCTGGAGAAGGCTCAGGAGGATGATGAGGATACATTGGTCACTAAGATTAGAGGGAAGATGATTAAGATCATTGCTTATGATCTCAATATTATGCTTGGCATTGTCAATCCTCCTGAAGATCCCCCGAAGCTGTCTCCTGCCCAGTGCCACCAGATCTTGTTTTCTCACATCCCGGTAGATGAGAAGAAGAAGGTTAATCTGACTCCTGCTTCTATGAGAGATGAGTATAGAGTAATTTGGTACATCTACAGTCGGAGCTTAGTCCAGAAGGGACAGAGCTTCACACATTTTGTCTTGAAGGACTTTGAGAGATTTGCATCTCTAGTAGCCAAGGAACCAAGGAATCTTGGTAAGTGGATTTTGGACGAGATGACATCCTTCATATCAGAGGCTCAAGTGAAGCTTAGGGCTACCATTCCATTTCCTACGTTGGTGTCTCAGATTCTGGAGGTTAACAACGTTTGGTATTTATCAGAGGATAAGGAAGAATACCCTCCTCGCTTTGGGCCAGAGCATCTGATACGTCTTCGGGTTTCCTTCACAGAAGCCTCATCTAAGAAGAAGCGCAAGGGAAAAGCTCCAATTCTTCCTTCCCAGCCTTCAGTCTCCAGAGCTGGGCCTTCGGTTCCCTCCATTGCTCCTCTGGATGAAGCAGAGTCTTCCAAGGCTGGACCTTCTACATCTGCTCCTTCGTTCTCCCAGGCAGCCATTCAGACAGCTGTTGATTATTCTGTCCGATCAGCTATTGCTCCTGTCTTACATTCATTGGAATCTACAGGAAGCTGACCACTGAGCTCATCAAGACCATGTCTGCTGAGATGAAGAATCTCAAGCAACATATTGGACTTACCTTTGATATGGACTTGACTGAGATGAAGACTGACTTGGAGTCCAGTTTTGCTGTTCTCTATGAGCTGTACATGAGCTTAAGCAGGAAGTCCAGCGGGTGGCAGACCAGCAGCATGTTGCTTAGAGATAGATTTCTGGGCTGGATGCCACCTTAGATGCTTTTGTTCATCACTTCATCCCTGGTGGCTCCCAGATTCTCCCTAGACCACCTGTCGATCCATCCACTGTCCCTCTTCCTTCCACCTCCTCATATGATTTTCCTTCTCCATCTGATCAGGCCCCCCTTTTTCCTGATGACAGAGGGGGAGAGTAGATTTGGTTTGCTTTGAGTTTGTATTTTATCTTTTGTTGTTGCTTTGATAAATTATGAACCTGTACTGAATTGCAATTTATGAATGAATATGATCATTTGGTTCATTTGTTTTTGAATTTTATTAATTTGGTGTTTTCAGAAAATATATCAAAAACTAGTCAAAATTATCTCAATTCAATAACTTATAAGTTTTCTTTCAAATCACAAACTCTTAAGGATTGTCATCATCAAAAAGGGGGAGAATGTTAGTTCTTGGTGTTTTGATTATCACAATTTATAAGTTATTAAATTGAGTTAAAATGTATTTTTCATGGTATGCTCGAGCAACCCATTAATCATGCCCGAGCATCATCGGGATTCAGGACTTAGGAACTAAGTTAAGTGAATCTTGCTCGAGCAGCACTCATAGCTTGCCCGAGCAACATCGAGCCAAAGAACATTTGTTAGTGAATTGAGCAATCATGCTCGAGCAGGAGAAATGCCTTGCTCGAGCAGCGTCGAGGCAGAAGCAAAAAGAATGCAAGTCAAGAGGCTTGCTCGAGCATAAAAGAAGGCATGCTCGAGCACCATGCTCAAGCAGAAGAGAAAGCTTGCCCGAGCATCTCTTTTATTTCGCCTCTGAATAGTGTCTGCCCGAGCATGATAATTTCATGCTCGAGCAGGAGAAATAGGTTTAGGGTTAGTGAATTGTTAGTGAATTGAGCAATCATGCTCGAGCAGGAGAAATGCCTTGCTCGAGCAGCGTCGAGGCA
This sequence comes from Acacia pycnantha, assembly GCA_025563575.1. Taxonomy (NCBI): domain Eukaryota; kingdom Viridiplantae; phylum Streptophyta; class Magnoliopsida; order Fabales; family Fabaceae; genus Acacia; species Acacia pycnantha. The sequence goes on from JAMWYP010000215.1 coordinate 114,986, forward strand.
GAAGCAAAAAGAATGCAAGTCAAGAGGCTTGCTCGAGCATAAAAGAAGGCATGCTCGAGCACCATGCTTGAGTAGAAGAGAAAGCTTGCCCGAGCATCTCTTTTATTTCGCCTCTGAATAGTGTCTACCCGAGCATGATAATTTCATGCTCGAGCACCATGCTCGAGCAGGAGAAATAGGTTGCTCGAGCAGCATCGCTGAAATGGCACAACTTCGTCTCTGCCTGAGGCTTGCTCGAGCAAGCAAAATGGCATGCTCGAGCAACAGCGAAGAAACATGTTTTTTTTAGAGAGCTTGCCCGAGCATGAAAAACCTCATGCTCGAGCACCATGCTCGAGCAGACAAAAAGGCTTGCTCGAGCATCAACGATAAAGAACATCATTTTGCCTATATAAAAGTAGCTTGCCTGAGCAAGCATGGATTCATGCTCGAGCAAGGTACCTCTGTTTTCAAATCTCCGTCTGCGTAATTTATGAAATCAATGTATCAATACATCTTATTGTTACTCATTACTCTTTCTAATTTCATTTAATCAGTTTGCTAATGAGTTTCAGCTAAGTTAAGCATAGATTAAATATCAGATTTACAGAAAGCAAATATGTGTCTGAAGCGCATTAAATGCAATTACCAAATTGTCTGATAATCTCTGTAACAATACTCTGATCGATGAAAGGGTTACTTCTACATTCCACTCAAAGCATTAAATGCTATCTCACAACTGCCAAAACAAAAGGAACGAAGAAGAAAGTCCAACGGGAATATTCATCTTGATGATTTGAACAACGAAGAACATTGTCCGAGGTTTCACCGTCTAACGGATATATTCACAAGTCACAACGGATAATTCTTCAGGCTTCACCAACGGTCATTTATTGCAATATCTATAAATAGACGAAGCATTGAATTCGCCAACTACCGAAACTTTGTGCATTCAATTTGTTCAACCACTTTTACTGTTTCATCAATTACTAAGAGATTAGTGAGCTTCAGTGATTATCATATTTACTCATTAAGTGAGGAATCAAACATCATTTTCATTTGTATTAGTGCAAATCTTAAGGTTGTGGAACCTTAAGTGTGGGTGTACGAATTACAACTTGTAAGGGGGAGTGCGTCCGAGAGCGATAGGATCGTCCTGATACAGAGTTTGTAATTGTGCTCATTTGAAATGATAGTGAAATCCTAAGGTGTGCTTGGGGACTGGACGTAGGTCGTTGAGTTAGACCGAACCAGTATAAACCTCTGTGTTCATTATCTCTTTTCTCAGTCTCTGCTTTTCGATCATTCTGGGTGTGAATTTTGTTTGGCACGAAAATTTTTATAATCACCTCTTTTCCCCCCTAGGTGATATTCCACCTTCAAAAAGCTCCTAAAAGCCAGTTAAAAAAAAAGCTCCACCATGGAGCTTTTTCCAAAAAGCTCTCAGCTTTTTGACATGGGCCCCGCCACTTCTACCACCATCAATCCAAACACAAATTATTATTTACAACTTGACTTTTTTCCTACCGAGCTTTTACAAAAGTCAGATAACTTTTAAGCCACCGTTCCTACAGCTAACCCAAACAGGCCCAATGTTGAACATCAATAAGCGAAAGTAAAGAATTGAAGGAAGCTTAAAATAAGACTAACCCCCTTCATCAAAACCAATTCTTGGAAGTTGTTGTTGGTCGATTTCCTTGATGGCAAGTGAACCAGTCGAACAAGTAATAAAGAGTAAGTAGAGTATCATCTCATAGAGACCGAGATACTGATGATGATACTAGTTTCAAGGATAGTTGTGTTTAAAAAGAAGAAAATTATGATTGGTCTGGGTGTTTTTTGCTGTAACTATCAAACAAAGAAATAAACAAATGATCGTAGTCGCAAGAAGATATCAGTTTAAAGATAGACTGATCTCAGACTTCATCCTAAGCATATTACTCCCCCAGTTTGCTTTAGCGCATTGTTATAGCAATTATATTGCACAGCTTCCACAATGCTACAGCATAGTCGCCTTCACAATGTTATCCAATTAACCCACCGCTATGCTATACAGAAGCTTCTGCATCCTTTAAGTACAATCCTAGCTATACTTCTCCTAAATGCCTATGGCGATTTTCTAGTTCAGATTATCAATCCTACTCAAGGTGTATGGTTATGAGTGGTAGACCCATTCCTGTAGCATACAATGACAGGTCAAGCCTTGCACCAGCCTGCCCAACAATTACTGCCTATCAGATGTCTATAACCCCGACTCCCTTCCAGTAAGTTGCGGCCACTGATCTAACCCTTAGCTTCCGCTAACCAACAAGGGATTAAAATACTGATAAGCAAATTGAATTTATTTGATTAAAGAACTAGCAAATTGAGTTCATTCTACACTCAAGAATTCATCCTCGCTCAGCCAAAGGAATTTTAGTTCATGACTGATGAGGGAATCACAAAACAAATCATAGCAGAATAGCCCATGGAAAAAGATAAACTAAAAGTCAATGAAACAAAATAGAAAGTTTGCCAGAGGGGTCGACGGCATAGGAGGCGCCTGTCACGTGACGTCGCTATGTCTTCTACTCTCTGTCTTACTACAGGGAAGGATTCTGGGTCTCTTCTAGAGCTTTCGTGCTTCGTAAGTTCTCTCCTCTTTTTTAGAGTCCAGCCGAATTAGAATTCGATTGACTCCTTCACGATTTCGATGATCCTTAGGGTTATCCGTCTTTTCCTCTTACAGTCAGCCTTCCTTGTAGTGTACGTTCAATGAGCTAGGCCTTTCCAAATCCGTCAGGTCCAACTTTCCAAATTCAGTTGATTGATTTTGTTGGTACTGCGAGATTATCCAAATCTTATCTTCGATCCTCCGCGTCTTCTAATTTAGCCGTCAACAATCTAACCGCCGTCTAAATGTTCATCCAATAACCTGCACTTAATTTTCTTGAAACAGCCTCGAGGAAAAATCAGAACATAAGGCGCATTGCATTGCCTCACTTACGATGCTATAACATTCTGGTTGCATTGTATTGCGGGCACGTTATGGCTTACCCGATGCTATAGCATTGTATCAGCTGTGCTATGTGCTTTTATGCTAAACCTCAAACTTGTCCTTATCCTATGCACATGTATCTGATAATTATGCGATTGCTACCATTTATGAAATTCATCCTACATTTCCCTATATGCGTGAATTATAACATATTTGCTCAGATTAAATATATTTACATTCATATTCACCATACAAAACAGTCACACATCATAGGGAAACATGACATAAATAGTACTCATCAATTGCGCAAGCAAGACTGTAGGCTTTTGTATGGCATTAAAATCATGTGTAGCGAATTTTGAAGCACAATCATCATACAAGACCATATGGATAGTATTTCCCCTTGTAAAGAAATCAATTATTCTTAATTAGAATTTCAGGAATTGTAAGAACTTGTGCAAGATGTATGGTAGAGGTAGGAACTTGTGCAAAAGTGGTCAATCAAATTCTACAGGGGTGGTTGCTAACTTTTGACTCATACTATTTAATATTCCTAATCTTTAATGGATTGGACTATTCATCTTAAGGTTCATCTTTTCACAGGATAATGGCTCTAATAGATGGGGAAAAACAAACACTTTGATATTCATAATCTTTGGTGCTAATGAAAAAAAAGTTGGAAACATGATATAAACCGTAGTATTTTCCTTTTTGCATGGGATTCAAGCGAGAAATACATCTTAAGGTTCATCTATTCACACGAGAACGACTCTAATAGATGAGGAAAAATAAAAACTTTAATATTCATAATCTAGGGTGCTAATGAAAAAAAAGTTGGAAACATGATATAAACGATAGTATTTTGCTATTTGCATGGGATTCAAGCAAGAAATGTCATTAGAAACTGAAGAAATTGAAGCTTCCCACAATATTTGAAAGGCAAAAGTGAAGAGAGTATTATTGTAAGCAAGTTCTCACAATAAATACATTAGTTGTGTACTTCTCATCACCTAATATCAGTCTAAGCTTAGTCTTTTTCTCTGCTCCTAAGTAATATTCCTCCAAAGGGTCAATGCTTATGACAAAGGCAATGACATTTGTGAAATAATGTATAAGTTTATTGGGGAATGCAGTGAAATGAAAAACCAAGGTATAAAATCTACTCACCAAACAGAAACATTGTATGATTCTCGACCGTTTGAGTTAATATGTCTCTAACGGGGAAGAAATTGAAAACAGACAGAGGTATTTCAGTAGTCTCTCCTTTCACATAAGTAACAGAGTTAAAGAGCAACTTGAACTTGTGGTTGACAACCTTGTAATCATTTCCATTGGGAATGACCTCCAGATTTGCTATAAAGTAACATTGGCCTTCTACCAACTCTTTCTCAAATTGTAAGAGACCTTTTCCATGAAAGAGAGGACAACGAAATAAGTTGTAGTTATTTATCCCTGATAAGATGAATGTAGTTTCAGCTCTGATACGAACTGAACCAACCACTAAGCAGAAACAGTTGCCACACATACAAATGCACAACAAAGGTTTTGAATGAGAGACATAACTCTCAGTGAAGAATACAAGTTAGCTTTGGAAAAAATTGCTGAAAGTAGGTGATATTAAACAAAGAATGAAAAGAAAAGATCTTTCCATATGTGCATTTGGTAAAAATCCTGAAAGGTAAAAAAAACCCATCAGTAAACATTACACATAGAAAGGAAGGAAAAAATCCTTCCATATTTGATGTTGTCGTGGCCACAAAAGATCAACAATTTTGCTCCATTAAACACAAAAATGATATTAAGATTGTCACCTCAACAATAATTTGAAGCAATCTACTCTTTTCATCTGACAAACTGAGCAAACGGGATTGGAGTTCCTTCATTTCGGTAGCTAAAATTTCCTTTTCTCCATAAACCTCTCCCGCATGCTGCCAAAACAAAAGGGATAAATAATATTGTATTCATTATACATAGAAGTAGAACAGCAGGAAATCTAGTATTTTTTGCATGCTAGATATTTCTATTATAACATTTACTACCATGTCATTAGCTTCTTCTGCATGCATCAACATATTTTTCTAATCTTCCACATTAATAAGAATCTCAGATCCTCCAAGAGCAGCTTTCATTTTGGCTTGTTCTGTAGCTTTCTCCTGAATTTCCACTTTCCACTTCCTTCATTAAGCTGATAAGAGATTCCATTGACGAAAACAGGGTTTTCTGCATCATTGTTGAATTGCCATAAGATTCAAGAAATTTTAACTAAGGTCCTTACTAGATTTCAACCTCCAAGCTATATTTAAATATTATTCTACAAATGACAAGTTTTGCACAATATTTTGCTATTTGCTCATTTATTAAATCATGATGACTTCTAGTCATTATTTTGATAATGAGACATGCATAGGACACACATGCCCGAGCTAAGGCCTAATATACTTCCATGCCATTAAGATATTGGGTGAAAGGCGTCCAATGTATGCATTAACTCCGAATGCTCATAATTCTACTCCATTTTTAAACCAAACTGTGTGTGTTCTAATTCTATCAATTTAGTCCTATGGATTTGATCTTGAGGAAAAGTACAATATCATACCAAGCAAACTATTATAAGAACAAAAATTTAAAAAATATATTTTCTATTCAACATATGGAGTATTAACTTATGAACAAATGCAATGAGTGAAGACCACAGTTCTAAAGCAGGGAATGAAAGGCTCTCAAAATCATATTTCATAATAAAATGACAGAAGATATTTGTATTGAAAGCAAATTATACAGAAGAAAATACGATATACTCAATGGCATTTGTAATGTCATTTTATATTTTTGTAATTTTGAAATTTAACTCCATAACTAACATTTATGACATCCAATGTCCATATATAAGAGTACAAAGGCAACAATACCGTATTAGTTTTAGCTTCATCAATGATCTTTTCAAGCAGATCAATTCCGCATACTTGGTTAGAAAGGCTAACCACATCTTCCCCACTGATCTCATCTTCCACCAACCAAACCATCAATGAATGTCTAAGGTCTAAGTAGAATTTTAATGTGTTAACTTCACATTTCTCTCTTATTATACTAGGGACCATACTATTGACAGACAGGATGCCTCAATGGACGCATCTCATTGAATCTGGGATTCCAAAAAACCCTAGAAATGTAGGAACAGTCTTTCAGGAAACAGATTTAAACTCAAATGAAATGTAGAAATCATATACCTCGCACTTTATTTAAAAGGACTGTCCACTCAGACTTATGCGATTCACTAGCATCTCACCATTGGTATTCCAGATCCATTTTGGGTGAGTGGACACAAAGAACAAACAGAGGTTAAGCCCAAACTTGAAGAACATGGGAAAAGAATGAAGTTATAAAAATAATCAGGATATTCCACGACTATGTTCAAAACCATTTTTGTGATTGATGAGTGTCTTAAGCTATAGATGTAGAAAATTATGGTAAATACGGAAACAAAAAGCTTTGAGAAGCTCAACAAAATCTACGGAAGCTGAGTAATTCTACCCGCAAGCCTTCCTCTCTAAAAATATATTTAGCTGCTTGAAGCATTCTAGAAGAGCGATCCTTCCACTGAAAATGAATGGATGAAGGAGGAAAAAGATTATCCACTTGAATGCATGTGAAAAACAAACAGAGTATGCAAATTAAAGCCGAGAAATCGGGCCGGCCCGTTTAAGCCCTGGCCCTGCAGGGCTCAGGCTTAAAAAAGATGTCAGAAATTTGAAATTGGCCTTGCAGGGCCGGCCTTGTAGGGCCTCGGGCTTAATCGGACCAGCCTTGTAGGGCCTCACGCCGGCTCGTTAGGCCCGTTTAACTATAGCTTCTTTTTTTAAAAAAAAAAAAATTAATTAATTACCTAGACTTCCACTTAATGAATGTGTTTATTTGTAATTACTTAGATTTTTTTAGTTTAAACTATAACCCTTTTTTATCTTTATTATTATTCTGTATTAAAACACATAATTAGTTATTATAAATTTTAAAGAAGGGATGTTTTCATATTAAATAAACACATACTTTGGTATTACAATATTATATAAGTAATAAATTATAAATATATTTTGTATAAAATAAGTATAATTATTTTTACCTGTCAGTAAAATCATGCATGAACCGAAAGAATCTGCAGACACACACAAAATTACGAGAGGAAAAGGCATTTTGCCGTGTTATACATAAAGCAATTCTTTTGTTTAATATTTTTTGAAAATAAAGGAAAAACATATTTTTTGTGTTTATTTGTTTATTTATTACGAATTAATGAATGCGTTTATTTGTTGAATGATTTATATTGTTTAGATATTAATGCTGATAACATTTATTTGATAGATTAGAACTTTAATGGTTGCAATTTACTAATTATATTTCTTTGAAAAAAAATCGAAAGAAAAATAGTTAAAATTTGTAATAGTAATTTTCAGACCCTGTAGGGTCAGCCCTGGCCCTGGTACTATCGGGTCGGGCTTTGAAAAACAAATGTTTTCCTTAGCCCAGGCCCTGTCGGGCCGGCCCTGATTCCCAGCTCTAATGCAAATCCCTAGAGCTGGTACTGTTAAAATGAATAGTGATTTGTGAGAGAACGAACCGTGCATGCCTTATTTTACTATTCCTATTAAGTTTATATCGATGATACTTTTATGACTGCAGCAGTACAATATGCTTGATGAAACGTGATATTATATTGATTTGGTTCAGTTCGTTGGTGGAAATCGCATTCGACTATTCTAAACTTAATTCTTGTAAAATGATGTGTATTGATATCTCATATTAGTATTCTTCTTCTATGATCACTACCGGCTCATTTTATATTTCTCACTTATAAATACCGTGCGGAAATGGCCTTAGAAGTTGCGCATGTTGTAATAGCAGGAGGCATTTCGGCCTCAGTATCCTCTTTTGTCAACAAACTAGACACCGGAATTAGTATCAGGGCCAACATGTAAAACTTTTTGTATCTTGTCCCCATATGCTTTCTTCAAAACCGGCAGTACTTTTATAACTGGCTAAAGGAGCAAAAATACACGTGTGTTTTACCCGGAGAAGCGCCCAACACCACATGTTTTTTTAGGAGCAAAAATACACATGTGATTAGAAAATAGGTGCAAAAGTCATACCACCGTTAAATTTGACTTGACGGTGTTAACTTTGGAGGTGGGGCCCACATTATTTTCATGAAAATACCAAAATGCCCTCACCCTCCAAACCTCTGATTCTTCAATCCAGAACAGCCATGAACAATCCGAAGCTTCATCGTTCCATCACCGTCCCTTCTTGGTCGCCGGCGACAATCCTTCACCGTCGTCGGCAACCTTCACCTATTCTATTACCTATGCGAGCTCGAAACTATAAAGACCAGAGAGATAGACAGCACCATAAAAATGAACATTCAACATCAAAAGTTCAGCCAGACAGAATTGCAGTGAAACATATTTATAAAGTCGATCTTCTGCTCCACCTCGGCTCCTTCATCTAATGGGGTTTCAATTCAACTTCTCAATCAAAAGCAACTTAAATCTGTAAGCCACTTTAAGTTTCTTATCACGATCCAGAAGCCAATTTCAAGTTAGGTAGGGTTTCAAAATTTATATTAACCCAAAGTTAGCTCGTTCCTTCTCCCTCACCAAGCTCGTCAAACTTGAAGAAGAATCACAATAGTAAGTAGTGATGGCACCTCCCTCTCTCTCAGTCGCACTTGAAATGAAAAGAAGGTCTAGTCAATTGAAAAAAACTCTCCACCTTCTTTTTCAGCATCGCTGTTGTCCTCTCCAACTTATGCAGGCAGTGAAGAATAGTGACGGCAAATTCAATCGAAGTCAACCAGTCTTGTCGGTATGGGTTATAGGTTTTTCCGTTTTCTCTTCAGCCTATCTATGCATGCAATTAGTTGGTGATTGCTTGACATGAAATTGCAATCAGTTGGTCGACGATTTGCTCGACTGATCTACTCTACCCTATGGATTTGTTCTACTATTCATTCTTATTTGCCGACCAGATCGAGATGGGGGGGGGGGGACGGCGGTCGAGATCGAGATGGGGGGCGGCGGTCCAGATCGATCGAGATGGTGGGGGGTGGCAGTCCAGATCGATCGAGATGGTGGGGGGGTTGCAGATTGGAATTGGGTGGGGGGGAGTCCAGAACTCCAGATGAACTTGGAGTGTTTTTTTAAAAAAAAAAATCAGGGGCATTTTGATATTTTCATGAAAATAGTGTGGGCCTCACCTCCAAAGTTAACACCATCAAGTCAAATTTAACAATGGTGTGACTTTTACACTTATTTTCTAACCACATGTTTGCTCCTAAAAAAGCACGTGATGTTGGACACTCCTCCGGATAAAGCACGTGTATTTCTGCTCATTTACCCTTTATAACTTCTAACGTGCACGAAGCTCCACATGCTTGTACATACTAATAAGAAAAATCAAAGTAATTCATTATTACAACCTCAAATAAACACTTGACCAAGTTGTTCCACATAAAAAAATGTTTTGAAAGCAAGAAAAAGTCAGAAAAACGGTATAATTAATTTCCTTCAAGTTTACTTATCCCCTTCATACCACTGTTTGCCCCACCTGCAATTTATAAAGTTGACAATTTGAGAATAATAAACATAGCATTGCATGATGATGCCAGATTTGTGAGGCTAATACAGAAGCTGCTTATCATTTGCATATAAGCATACCAATATAAATTGTTCTGAGTTTTTTGCTTCATAAAGCGACAAAAAAAAAAAAAATGCTGCAAGGCCTTTATTTTGTATAATGCACGGTAAGCTGATAGAAGAATTGCCAGGGTTCACAGCTTCATCGTCAATGATCAAGCTCACTTACAAACCACTATTTTGCTTGATAAGCAATTGAAGAAGGGATAGAGCCTCTAACAATTTCATTCTTCTAGAAGTTAACACCAACTATAGGTTCTGAATAGTGGAAGAAAAAAATGGTTCTTCCAAATAAGTGGATATTGCATCTTTTAATGAAGACCAGATAGCCCTAGCATGATTTGCCTTCCTCTCTGCTCCATACTTGGAGGAGCAATCCTTAAGATACTTCAAGGAATCAACCTATAAGCATGGAAAATCAAACTCAGAAAAAATTCATCTCTCTTCATTCAAAGACCAATTATTGTAGAAAGAAGGAAAGCATAGAGGTATCTAAGAAACATCTAGCACTTTAGGTAGAACTATATGTATTCCATTAATACAAACCTTTGCTGAAAGTAGGGAAGAAGAAAGCTTCTCGAGAAGCAAAGGAATGACAAATGGTTCAAGAAGAGGCATGGAAGAGAATGCAGACTATAGAGAAGTCAAACAATTAGTTCATGATAATAGCAAAGTAGAAATAGAATTTGCTCACCAGTTTCACATATAAATATAACACAAGCACAACAATGTCAAGTATATCAGTGAAAATATCAAACATGTTTTTAGATAGAAAAACCAATATAATGCAGAAAAAAACAGTACAAAAAACAAGTCATCCTCCCAAAAGAAGGAAAACATTACCGAACTATTAGCTCAAAATAGTGTTCCAATCTCTTCACATTTCCACAAGGCAATCTGCTAAAAAATCATCAGCACAAACTTCAAGAGGGGCCAAAAACAACATAGATTTAACAGTCTCAATCTGTCATAACTCATAATCAAAGACATCACAGACCAGCAACATGGCACAACGCCTTTAAGAACTTATGCAACATTTTTCTAGCCAAAACCAGTGAATTTATGTTTAAGAAACCTATGAGTCAGCTGGAGGAATCCAATCCTCCTGAAAAACTCCAAGCAAACTACTCTAAATCTGCCAAGCCACTTTTTTTAAGGGAAAACTAAAACACTACTTGTATAAAATAATCCATCACAAATACTTATGTCAATCTAGTGTGACAAAATTACCTCATCTGATCATCAATCTAGAGTTTGCACAAAAAGTTCATAAATAAAGAAAACTTGAGTTTACAAAAAAAAAAAAAAAATCGTTCCAAAACTTACCTTGAGAGCAATTGATTAACATTTAACGGACTCTCCACTGGCAACTATAAGACAACGACCGGCGATGAGGGGTGGAGCTGACAATGAACCAAGCATGTAGAGACTCTCCATTGTGTGAGACCCAGCATGGAGAGAGAAGAGTTTGAAGCTTTTGGGGAATGATCAGAGAGAAGAGTTTGAAGCTTTTGGGGAATGATTTGAGACCTAACTCTTGATTTTGTTTCAAATTATATGGGGCAAAATTGAATTTTTACATTGGGAATTAATATCACCCAGATCTCATAGGACTTCACTATAATTTGATGATTTCAAATGACTTGATTGTAATTAACTCGGTTACTTGGGACCTAATTGTAATTTTCCCTATTTATTATACAAAATTTCTCAATACATGGTTATGTGTCCAAGTTTTAAAATATTATCATTTAATTATAAACTAACATGAAAACAAAAATATAGCATAATCCAACACTTCAAACTTGATGACAGGTTAATTTTCTACCATAATTAACATGTATAAGAGTCTGAAGCATTAGAACTTAGCTACAAAACACAACATATACCAAAAGGCAGAACCCAGAACATAATCAACAAATCACTATTTTTCCAGTAAGATTTGTATCCATCCTAATTTGATTGAAAAAAGTACTATCATTATTGTACATCATTACCCTCAAGTTTGTGATGGAACCACCTACTTGTGAACGATAACACAATATTGGATGTCATTTAAGGTCGAGAACAGAAGCCTTATCACATTCTCCTTCAACATTTAAGCTTCAAAGGTTCCAGCTTGTGGTGCCCAATTTTTTATGTACGTTTTAAGAGGTAAATTGGTCTTTTGCATTTTTCCGTCTACGACTGAAAATTGGTTCCCACCAACATAGGTGGGAAGACAAGTTGCCGTTCATAAGGAAAAATCAGTTCCAGAGGCAAATTTGATTCCCACCAAATTTACCCACCAAACATATCAGACTGAAAAACCAAATTTTCTCTTTCCATTGTAACATTTTCAGCCTACCAAATGCGCCCTAAGTGATCATGTTTTCTGCATTTCTATCATCATATAGCAACTAAACAATTTGAACATGAGAGTCCACTGTTGCATTACATCAGTCATCGTTTTCTGAGGAGATATCAGCCATCTTTCTTCCCATTGCCATATTTCTTGTTTTAATTAGAAATTTCTCAATGAAATACATTTTACATGTTCATTTTATTTTGTGAAATACGATCAGAAACGTAAACAGTATAAAAAATTATTTATTTATTTTACAAATCCACATCTTACTCTTAACTTCATATAATTCACAACAATTTCATTAAAACATTATTTTCATCAAAAAAAGCATACCGTAAAATATCTGGAGTAAATTTCCAAATAAAATAAGTTCCATATCAAAATGCTTCATACTTTGAGATTGAAAAAACAGTAACCAAAGGTAAAAACATAGGTTTTTGAGAAAATCAATACGCCATTATATTTTAAAACTATACACTTATTTTGAAATCTATTACACTTTATAAAATGCAAAAGGAAACAGTTTTCTATTTATTTTTATAGGAAAAGGGTTACAAGGCACTGAGGCAGTTCAAAAGTCAGGAATAACAGCAAGTTTAAAAAACAGAGAAATTGACACTTGTGAGAGCAAAATAAGGAAGAACTTGTCATTCATGAAACAAGATTTGTATGTTGTTTAAATAATTATACATTCTAAAGTAGCCATCATTGTTTTCTTTTTTGGCATAACAGAAGAAATTTTATAAAGAGACTGCAATTTCCATGAGGCCAATGAACAACATACCAGTTCAGAAGTGCCAGCCATTTGCACGCCAATATCTTCTTGCATTTTCTTTGGCACGAGCCCTCTTGATCTTCAAGAAAAGCTTGTAAGCTATATCAACCTTATTTGAAGCAATCAGTTTATTACTTAATTTACTATATACAAGCCTGCTTGGACAAAATCCTTTGCCTATACACTCTTCCATAACAAGAACAGCATTTTCAAGCTGTCCTATGCTGCAAAGACCACATACCAGATACTCATAAACCTCTACATCTGAAGAATGCCCACAATTTTGCATTTCCTCCCATATATTTAACATCATTCCACACTTGCCAAACTTAGAAAGGCGCATGAGAAGTAACTTATAAGCATTTATTGATATCACACACCCTGCTTTTCTTGCCTTCCTGTAAATCATCAGAGCAGCATAAGGTGGGCCATAGCTGCATAAATATTTCATGAAGGAGGTTAAAGTCCCAGTAGAAGGAACAACCCCCCGACTTAGCATCTCATCAAACATGAGAAGTGCATCAGCCACTTTTCGTGCTTTAAGAAAAGCAGTAATTAGTCGGTAATATGTATCAACATTAGGTTTACAACTATCATTCAACAGCATTCTATAATACTTCATGCACTCATCAAAATCTCGGATTGATAGAAAATTGGAGATCATTGAATTATAGGTGCTTGTGTCTGGTTGGCAATTTACTTTTTCCATGTCATGGAAAATATTAACAGCATCATCCATTTGACCAGCTCTTCCCAAACCCTCAAGAAGGTAACTGAAAGTTGCACAATCAGGAGTAAACCCATCAGCTACCATTTCTTTCAAAACTCTCTCAATCTCATTTACTTTACTAAATTTAGACCAACCACCAATGATAACATTGTATGTTGTAATATTGAAAGGTATTTTCCCTTTCATTGAATTGAAAACAGAATTTGCAGCACCAATGTGTGAACGCCTACAAAGACACTGCAAAAGCATATTTAAAGCCTCCATATCAGGTTCCAACCCAATATCCTCCATGTTGCCAAATATTTCAATTGCTCTAGAAATATGACCAGCCCTGACAAAGCTATCAATTACAATGGATAGTATTGATAAATCAGGTCTTATGCCTTCCATCTTCATGTTATGCAACAATTCCATCATAAATTTAAAAAATTTCCTTCTACCCAATGCTTTGATAACAACCCGGTAACTATCAATGTCATTGGGGACCATGGGCTGTTTTACCGCCCAATTGAAAAAAGTAACCATCGCCTCACCACCCAGATTTCCAGAGTCTACAACCTTGCCAAGAACTTCAACATTCATATCAACACCAGTATTCAATAAAGCATGCTCAATTGCACTTTGACCCTTTAACTTCTGAAGAAAAACTCCTCGCAATTTCTCTTCAGGCAACAAAAACCCATCAACAGATTTCAATTCTTTTTCTGATTTACAAGCATTCAACTCAGTTTCCTCTGATTTAGGGTGATTCAAAAGGGTCGAACTCACAATATTGCGAGAAATTGGTAAGAGATCGGAAAGCTTTTCAAGAATGAAACCTTCCTCGAGATTGGAAAGATTATTTGTCTGATTAGGCAACAATTCCTGGTCTGGATGACATAAGGGAGGAGGATGTGTGGATGAGAAATGAGAGGAAGGAAAGGAGCCAAGCCTATACAGAAATGGATACCTAGCTTTGTCAGATCGCATGAAAATTCCTGGAAATCGCAAAGACCAAAACGCCATGACATGCCCGACAACTCATAAGATCTTGCAACTAGCAAGTATCACTCTTCTGCTCTATAATTTTTTTTTTTCCCCTGAAGTTTCCCTTTGGCCTTCGATAGCCCAAAGCCTTCAATATGATCTCTTCTTGTTTTGATGGCTTCTTCACAGTGAAAAAACAAATTCAAAATGAATATATGGATCTATATAACAAAAATACCAACATCTTATTAACTCACATTCCCTCATATGGGACCATAAAGCAATGATCAGCAACTGATTTATAAGCAAGGACAACAAGTATAAAAATTATGAAACTGATTAGTCAAAAACAGACAATAAGGGGGAAGAAGGAATGAATTCAAAGTTCTTACCTTTTCTCTTCAAGCAAATATTGTTCCACTACTAAAAAACTTTTCCATTATATCCTTTAAAATTGATTGACAAAAGGTAAAAAAAAAGTGTGTGCCTGTGTAAATGTTGATCAAAAGGATGGAGATCGGAGAGCAATGGAATGGGACGGGAAAGCTTCTGAAGATAACCCATAGATGAGTTTTTGCGTCTTAAGTAAGTGTTTGCCACTTTCCTCAATTAAAGGAAAATACGAATTTCAAAAATTGTAAATGTAATGTTCAAAGTAAAACTCCGATTGGGCAAAACGATGTCGTAGAGAAAAAGGTGGTAAGGCAACTGGCAATTGGCGATGTGTCGAACCGCTTTTAGAGAGAGAGAGGGGGTATTACGATGAAAGGTTGACTGGGAGATTAAGACACGTGTCCGGGAAGCGTGTAATCCCAATCAAAAGGTGTCGGCACTCACATCATGTGACCTCATATGAGTTTGGGCTCGCTCATATGCTGATATGCGCTAGCCCGCGGCATTTTGACACTCTTTATTTTATAACTTCTTTTCTTTGTTTTATCTCTCTTATTTTACATCCTTTTTCTTGTCCTTTCCTCAAAGCAATTTAAAACCAATCGCTTATATGTCTGCTTGAATGCGTCTTAAAAAAACACCTTTATGTAAATTAAGATAAAACTCATCTTCCACATTTATTTCGTAAACCGTAAATCATGTTGAGAAATTGCTTCTACCATTAACCCAAACATACACTAATTAGCAAGATACAAGAATGACAATCTCTGACACTACTACAACAAAGGTCTTTAACGTCTGTTTTTTGGCACAATTTACGTCCCTTTAGAGGGGGACGCCTTTAAGGGGGACTTAGTAAGTGAGAGAGTTATGGCGTCCCCAAAAGATAAAGGACACCGTAAGCAACAGTTAAGGCATCCCAAATAACTTTTTGGGATGCCATAACTTCTGCTTAAGGCATCCGAAATATCTGTCGGGAAGGGATGCCATAACTTCTGCTTAAGGCATCCTAAATATCTGTCGGGAAGCATTTATGGCGTCCCAAAAGCCATTTTGGGACGCCATAAATGCTGTTTAAGGTGTCCCAAATGGCTTTTGGGATGCCACAAATGCTGTTTAAGGCGTCCCAAATGGCATTTTCGACGCCATAAATGCTGTTTAAGGTGTCCCAAATGGCTTTTGGTACACCACAAATGCTGTTTATTCATCTAACAGAATGATAGAAAGCCATTCTGATAGGACTAGTAAATTTAGGGAAGGGGAAAGGGATCACAATAAGAATCTAGAGTCAGGATCTAACTCCAGCCAACACAATACTTTTCTAAGGTATAACTTCATTGATAACTTCATAAAACATAATACATGTATATAAAGGAGTTGCCTACCTAATCGCCTATCATAACTGTTATTAGGCAGATAATACAGAATAACTTCTCATAACTAACAATAACTACTCTATCTTATCCTCTTGCGTCTTGAATAAACTAGCAGAGGCAAGGGATTATCATTCTCTCTAATATTCCTATCAATACCCTCCCCTAGAAAAGCAGCCTTGTCCTCAAGGCTGAAAAGAGGGAACTGATCTGCAAACTGATCATAATTCTCCCAACTAGCTTCTTCCTGTGGTCTGTCACACCATTGAATTAATAAATCGATGTTGGGAACTCCAGCTGCTGTTGTAACTCGTGAGGACAGCACCTTTGCTGGTTTAAGATTGAACTCCCAACCATCATTGACTGGGAGAGGTGATTCGGAGGTCTGAATACCACTGCCATAGGCTGGTTTCAGCAATGAAACATGAAAGATTGGATGGACTCGAGATCCTGGAGGGAGTTGAAGCTCATATGCTACTGCCCCAATGCGACGGAGGACAGAGTAAGGGCCAAAGTAGCGGGCGGATAACTTGGTGAATTTTTTAGCAGATAGGGAGTGTTGGCGGTAAGGCTGGATTTTCAGAAAAACCAAGTCGCCTTGTTGAAATTCTAGTGGCCGCCTATGGGAATCTGCTTGAGCCTTCATATGGGTTTGTGCTGATAAGAGATTAGCCTTGATTAAGTTTAGGACAGCATCTCTTTCCATGAAGAATTCCTCTAAGTCTGCAATAGGAGTAGATCCTTGAATATATGGTAGTAAATTTGGAGGATCCTTTCCATAAACAATTTTGAAAGGTGTATACCCCGTAGAAGAGTGATAACCGATATTGTAAGAGAATTCAGCCCAATGTAAATGCGGATGATATGATGTACTCATTTTAAGCCTTGTGCCTGATAATTTAAACAGCTCTTGCCAAAAAGAGCTTAGGAAAATAGGATCCCGATCGGAAATGATAGATTTTTAGGAGTCCCATGGAGGCGAAGAATCTCTTTACAAAACAGGGCAGCAACCGATTTGGCAGTAAAGGGACGTATCAGGCCTAAAAAGTGAGAATACTTGCTGAAACGGTCCACAATAACCAAGATGACATCATAACCATTGGATTTGGGCAAACCAGTGATGAAATCAATGGAAATATCCTCCCAAATGTGTTGGGGAATGGGAATTGGCTGTAATAAACCAGGAGAGGATTGAGGTACATATTTGCTGCGTTGGCATGTGTTGCATTGCTGGACAAAATCCTTTACCTCCTCTTTCATATTATGCCAGTAATAGTGTTGTTGCAGCCTTTTCAATGTTTTGAGAACACCACCATGGCCACCAACAAGAGAAGTGTGGGCTTTGAAATTAATAAATCTGTCAAGGAAGATTTGGAAGGTATGACCAATCGAGATTTGTAATAAAGTTTCCCAGACACCAAGGAATAGTGGGGGGCCGAAAGTGGATCAGATTGGAGTGATTGCAAGATCTGGTTGGTGAAGTGGTCTTGCTGTAATAGCTCTGGCAGATTAGCAAAATCAGAAGCATGTGGAATCGCCAAGTGAAAAAATTCTCCAGAATGAGGGTAACGTGATAAGGCATCAGCCCCTTGATTAGTTGAATCAGGTTTGTAGATGATGTGGAAGTCAAATGGTAAAAGTTTTAAGAGGAGACGTTGCTGTGTAGGGGTGGTAATCCGCTGTTGCAAGAGGTATTTCAGGCTTAAATGGTCAGTCTGAACCAAGAAATGGCGACCCAGCAGGTAATGTTTCCACTTTGCTAGTGCCATTACCAAGGCATACAGCTCTCTATCATAAACAGACTGCCGCTGGTGGAAAATTGAGAGTCCCTTGCTGTAATAAGCAATTGGGTGGCCATGTTGTTGCAAAATTGCACCAATACCTGTAGAAGATGCATCACATTCAACAATAAAAGGGCTAGTGAAGTCTGGTAAGTGCAAAACAGGGACCTTGATAAGAGCTGCCTTAAGATTTTCAAAGGCAGAAAGCGAGTTAGTGTCCCAATGAAAAGCATCCCTCTTTGTCATATCCACAAGGGGTTTTGCTATTTGGCCATAATGATGCACAAATCTTCGGTAGTAGCCCGTAAGGCCTAAGAATCCTCTAAGTTCAGTAGTATCTTTAGGTAGTGGCCAGTCATTAATTGCAGAAACCTTTTCTGGATCAGCAGCTACACCTTGAACAGAAATTATATGTCCCAAAAAAGCAATCTCTTGTTGAAGGAAATCACATTTCTTTGGATTGGCGTAAAACTCATTCTGCTGCAAGAGCTGGAAAATGATATGCAAGTGATTCATATGATCGTCAAAGCTCTTACTATAGACCAGAATGTCATCGAAGAAGACCAGAATGAATTTCCTTAAGAAGGGCCTGAACAAATCGTTCATAGCGGCTTGAAATGTCGCAGGAGCATTTGTGAGGCCAAATGGCATGACCACAAATTCATAGTGACCAGAGTGGGTACGGAATGCAGTTTTATGGATATCAGAAGGAAGAACTCTGATCTGATGGTATCCAGAACGAAGGTCAATTTTTGAAAAAAATTTGGAGTCGTGTAGTTCATCAATCAACTCATCAATGGTGGGAATTGGATATTTATCTGGGATTGTGAGTTTGTTGAGTTCTCTATAATCCACGCAGAATCTCCAAGTGGAATCTTTCTTTGCTACCAGGAGAACCGGACTGGCAAATGGGCTCACACTAGGTTGTATGAAGCCTTTCTGTAGCAAATCTGCCACTTGTCTTTCGATTTCATCCTTTTGTGCAAAAGGATATCTATAAGGACGAATATTGGGTGGGATGGAGGTTGGTAGAAGAGGAATGGCATGGCTATGTTGTCTGAATGGTGGTAATGATTGAGGTTCATGAAACACAGTGGAGTATGTTTGTTGCAAGTCTTCCACAGAATCAAATTGTTGAATCATTTGGTCACATATATAACTGCGAAAAGAAGCGTTTGTCACTTTTTGTGGGATTCCTTGGAATTTGTAGCGTTTTCCCTTATACCAGAATATCATAAACAATCTGTTCCAGTTTGCTTCTACTGTATTGAGGGACGCCAACCATTTCACACCCAGTACCATGTCCACCGTTCCCAAGTTAAAAGGAAAGAAATCTTCTTGAATGGTTACATCTTGTATTTTGACCTCTAATTGCTTACAAACAAATTTGCAAGGGACCATTCGATTATCCCCGACTTGCACACCAAAGGAAGGAAGGGGGTGAAGATGTAATTGGAGATCATTGATGATCGATTGGATATGAAATTGTGCGTTGAGCCGATCAATCGAATGAGTAATGATTTGTTATTCACAAATGCCTCGCACTTTCAAAGTCGTTGATGATGAATTACCAAGAATAGCGTGTAACGAAATCTCTGCAAAATTCTCTTCGGGTTGCGTCTCTTCCTCCTGAATTTCCGCCGATTCGTCTCTATCCTCGGAGACATCCATAATGCGCAACGTGGATGTGGCACAGCGATGCCCCGGGGTAAACTTCTCACCACAACGGAAACAAAGCCCCTTATCACGTCGATGCTGTTTTTCCGTTTCTGAAAGCCGAGGTGCTTGCGGAATTGTCGGGTAATTGCGCGAAGTGGATGAGGGAAGTAATTTCGGAAAATTCGAATTTCCCAAATTTGTATTTTGTTGATGAGCTGTCGACGCGGCATCGCTAGGATGTAGTGAATTTGAATTCACATTGAATCCCGGATTATTTGCACCGACCGAATTAGTCGACGCATAACTCCCTGAATTTGTGGCATTGGTGTAACCGATTGGATTTGCATAACCGACGGGATTGCGAGCATTAAATCTGTAGTCGCGGTAAGGACTTTCAGCGCCACGTGTATTAGCATATCGGGAGTAAGGCTTCTGGGCACTTTGAGAATTCAACTTAGATTCAAATTCGAGCGCAAGGCTCACAGCTTTGTATACAGTGCGCGGTTTGTGGATTTTAACGTCTGATTGCAGATCTTCCTTGAGGCCATTAATGAAAACTCCTAAGAGACAATGCTCCAGCCACCCTTGTACTTGGGCTTGTCTTCTAACAAACTCCTGCTTGTATTCAGTCACCGAATTGAGTTGCTTTATGCCACATAAGTGAGCATCAGGATTTTGAAACTCAGCGGGTCCAAATTGTTCCTGAAGAATCTGCACTAGTTCCTCCCAATACTGTATGGTCCTTCCAGAGGACACCCAGGTAAATGTATCTAATGCATCTCCCTCTAAATTGATCGCTGCTATGTCAACTTTTAGATCCTCTGGAGTTTGATAATAACGGAAGTATTTTTCAGCCCTTAAGATCCAACCTCTTGGATCTCCTCCCTCGTACTTCAGAAACTCTATCTTTGAATGGGGTCTTCTTGAGGAATTTTGCTGCCACCAAGGTCCTTCACCCTCATCGTTCTCATGGTAAGTCTCCCTAGGAATCTGACTTGATTCGCCTTGGGCAAATGTGGGTGCCTTTTGCTTTCTTAAGTTGTTAATTTCCGCATTCATCCGATTTAATTGTGCCATAATGGCTAACAATTGTGGATTTTCGTTTCGGGTGTTTTTGAGAATGGGGCTGCAAAAGAATCACAATGGGATCATTATGAGGATTGGAAGTGGTTAACATTTCTGGATTTGATGGTGGAGGTATTGGAGAATTATCCTCATATGAGGAACTCCGGGTGTTCACCATGGTAACCTACAGGTCCTAAGAATGTCTGCTCTGATACCAAGTTGATAGGACTAGTAAATTTAGGGAAGGGGAAAGGGATCACAATAAGAATCTAGAGTCAGGATCTAACTCTAGCCAACACAATACTTTTCTAAGGTATAACTTCATTGATAACTTCATAAAACATAATACATGTATATAAAGGAGTTGCCTACCTAACTGCCTATCATAACTGTTATTAGGCAGATAATACAGAATAACTTCTCATAACTAACAATAACTACTCTATCTTATCCTCTTGCGTCTTGAATAAACTAGCAGAGGCAAGGGATTATCATTCTCTCTAATATTCCTATCACATTCTTACATGGAAAGGCCTGGAATTCAAGGTAGGGTAAGATTTAAAGGAGCGAACATAATTTCCTATGAAAAATGGGAACCAATATAATGACCAAAAGTCTCCTAACAAATGATACAGTGATAAAATCACAACAGGTCCAAGACTTACTTATTATTAAGACTTTTTAGTTATTACCATCCTTTCTAAGAATATGAAATTAATTAAAATAAATAGTTTCAAAGTATCATGATAATCAATATATTTAACATATGTTATAAAATATTAAAATTTATAAAAGCTTGTGATTCATAAATTATAAATAACATTACTGATTTGAACTCTATCTAAGTGAGTGTAAGTTCAAATGGGTGGTCAGCCTGTGAAGGGCTAACCCTTTTTTCTACTCAACCCTGTTGGTATATTACTTTCCATGACAACTGAACAATTATTTAAAATAATTTCGACTTTTATGGATAATAAATTATGGACTTCTAAGTTGTCTAAGTCATAAACTATAAATTATGGACTTCTAAGCATCAACATTCATACTACAAAATTTAACTAGTTCAATGCACATCAACAAAAAAAACAACAATATTTAACTATAATTACCTCAACTTTAAATTCCGATGCTTGAAATTTATTTTCTTTACTCAACCCTAACGACAACAACAACAACAAACAAAACATTATCATTATTCCAACTAACATATGAGAGGGAAGAATTGTATGACAAAAGGAATATGATTACAAATACACTAGAGAAAGGAAATATGACAAAAACAGAATGCTTAATGATTTATTAAACACTTCTAAACATACTTTCAAACTTGAAGTCACTTGTTTAACTGTTTATAAATCCCAATACAATCAGTTTCTAAACTTTAACCATTTGGTTCAGCAACTAGTAAACCTTCATAAGCTGGTATCTTTTCATTTCAATCTTTACTACATACATAAAACCAAAGTAGTTAATCGCGCGCTATAGCGTCGCGATAGCGCTGGAGCGGTGCGGAACAGGCCCTTGCCACTACAGAAGCTCAAGCTCCATTGCGGAGCGTTTCAAGCAGAGTAGTCAATAGCGGCACTATCCCAGCAGTGCGGAGCAGAACAGTGGCCGGCCGCCACAGCAAATATGTTGTGGTGCGTTTTTGCATCGCGTCCGTTGCAGCCGTTGCAACGCGCCTGGTCGTACCGCATCTCGCGCGATTTAGTTTTTTTTTAATTATTATTATTCTTACAAACTATTAAAAAAAAAAAATCTCAAAACAAGACGGTGAGATTTCCGGCTTATTCCCGAACAAGACGAGAGACCTGTTTATTCCCAAAGACGAAGAGACCTAATCTTCTTTGATTTCTGATTTCGGCGCCTCTGATTTCTGCTTGCTACAGTTCGAAGGTTGAGACGACAAGAGTTCTGATTTCTGCTTGCTACGAGAGTTTAAAGGTTGAGACAACGAGAGTTCTGATTTCTACTTGTGACGAGAGTTTGAAGGAAGATATTTTTTTTTCCGAAGGAAGGAAGAGATATAAATAATAGTTGCTACAAGAGAGTTATGATTTCTACTTACTACAGTTCTCGTGCTGGCTAGTTGCTACAGTAAAAATTGAAGTAGTTACTACAATAAAAATGGTCTCATCTTCCAGGTCCAACAATAGATTATGGCCTTTAAAGACTAATTTTAGCTTATGACTTCTTATTAATGATGAATATGCCTTAAATTTTGAGTACATTCTTATTTTTGAGCATTTATGTGTGTATCTGCTATCTTTAGTATAGTGGACATCCCGCTATGCACTATACCGCTATAGCGTTTTTTGGGCCAGCCGCTATCCGGGATTGACTACTTTGGTTTCAAGGTTGCGCAGCTAGCGCTCGTAGCGGTGCGTGAAATCGCGCAATGCGTCGCACGATTAGGTTTAGGCCGGTACAATAAAAAAAGCCCAACCCGAAACCCAGAGTTATCACACCGGTCGATTCCCGAAAGTTCGAAACAAACCAGTCACGATCATTGCCCTCATGCCATCGTCGGCCATCATTGTTGCCCTCCTACCAGGCCTAATTCCGTTTTGAGTTCAAAGGGCGAGAGCAAGACTTAATCTCTTCTGTCTGATTTCTGCTTGCTACAGTTCAGACGAGAGTTCTGCTTTTCAGTTTATTTGTTTTTGTTTTTTTGCTACAGTGAAATAGAGTTTATAGTTCAAACTTCAAAGGGACTAAGGGAGACGCGTGCTTTCTTTCTTTTCATTGAAGGCTAAGGACAATTTTTACTTATATTTATGGCCTTTAAAGACTAATTTATTGCTAAATGTTTTGTTTATGCCTTTTAGAGACTTTGATGATCTATTGTTTATTATGTGTTGAATGTATATTGTGTATCTATCATCTTTGGTATAGCGGTCATCCCACTATGCGTTATACCGCTATAGCATTTTTTGGGCCAACCGCTCCGCTTCTCTATCTGGGATTGACTACTTTGCATAAAACACTTGACTTTCACATATAATACTCACATAATCATAGTGTTTGAAACAGAAGCACAACCAAATATGAAAAATACCTCAGCTTTTGAAAAAAAAAAAAACTGAAAATCAATTTCCTACATGTAGCCTCATATATATCTCAAATAAAATCTTCTTATATGCTACGGTTAAGCTTCCCTTCCTTTTCCCATTTTATTATAAAGTCCAATGACAGTCTTATCAGAACAGGGGAGGAGTTTTTGGGTTCCACAGTCACTTTATACTCTCAGCAAAATCAACATGCAGCCACTTTATAGACACTTACACATTCATATGTCACTTATTTCATGTATTTATTAGCACTTTTCTCTCCTTAAGCCTTAATATCATAAAACCCAAAGCCACACAAACCGAAATTACAAGCCTCTAATTCAGCCATCAGCAAAAACATAACCAATTAACACTTGCAACATCAACTGTAATGATTATAAGTTTTAATCTATCTTTAGCAATCACTATAGCTCTTAATTGACGGTTTTCCACCTCAGAGCCATGATTCCAACACACTTCATATTCTAAAACACTTCAATTTCAAAAATCAGAGGTGGAAAGAGGCTTAGGTAAATGCAATGTAATGAAGTATATTCTCAAGTTCACTTTGATTAAGTGGTTCGAAATATAAGTGTGTGTGTGAAGAAAAATATCCAGATGATAGAGGATATGTCAATTATATTTGATAAGAATGTTAGAAAAATATCTTGTCGAATCGAGATAATACGTTTTATTCTTGAATTTGGTGTACCTAGTAAAAAACAAGTGTTACTATGCAGAATCACGAACCTCACTTAAGGCTCTTCCATCAATGTGAACCCACAGTATAACCAACAAGCAGACATAAATGTGTGCGGAAATAGTAAAGTCATATCTTACAAGTAGTGACGTCTTGTTGTTGTATCCAAAACCCTTGACAACAGATGCAGTAACAAGAGTTATAATAATGATCACCAATATCACAGCTGCGAATAAGATGTCAATGTGATTCCAAAGGAAATGGACATCTATGAGCATCCCAATGCTGGCCAAGAACAAAGCAGCAAAAATCAACCAAACCTATGTACAGGAAAACAAGCTGCAATTTTCTGTTTCAGGCTTTCATCGGGCATGTTCATTAAGAGTATTAAAAAAAATGAACTTTCCAATTGATTCCATCACACATTTTCCAATTAAACTGCCAAAATGGATTAACAGTAACAGGGCATTATGGCCTTAAGCAGTAAGAATTTTTGCCAAAATCACCTAAAAATATTAGGGTGGTCTACAACATTAAATTGGTATGTTTTACATGAATAAGGGCATGCATCCATTGCCCAGACCCAGATTCATAAGGTCAGATTCAAAGAAAAAACAAAATTACTAATGAGCCATGACTCACGGGCAAAACAGTAAAGCAAACAACCGATGGACACATCGATTGTGCTTTTAGTGGTTGCCGCACATTCATTTGCCAGTTTCAAGATTCAAGAACAGATCATTGTTCAGTTTTTCTTTTAAATATAATGTATAGAGCGCTCTAATTAATTAACCCTCAGCTAGCAACAAACACTTGTGTATTAAACTAACTTATTAACTTGAAATAATCACCAAGTCGGTGAGAAATTAATTACCTGGAGAAAACGGTTCTGCAATCACATCTGTATGATCACCCAAGGCTCTGGAGGGATTGTGGTGAACACAAGAAGGCTCGGGGAAAACATAAACGCCGGAGGCAAGGAACCAAGGTCGCTGGGTTTTTCTTGCCGGTTGCTAGGTTTTAAATGGCGCGAACAAGGAGACAGAAAGGAGACACAGCAAGCCGCGATGGAGAGGGATGGTCGACGGAGAAAGAAGAGAGAATGGAGAACTCGAACTGAAGGCCGAGTGTGAAAGGAGGGAGCAGATCTAAGAGGAGCACGCCTGCTTTGACCCAGGCTATACAGCCAAAAGGGCGCCCAATATGTATTCCAGTAAATATTTACGAAAATGCTAAAATAACCACGTTTTTCAAAGAGTAAAATATATATTTTGTGTTGGTTTCTCATGTGTATCGTGAGGGTAACCAATGTGCTGACTGGCTTGCCACGTATGCGCTGACTCTGGGGAATAGCATGCATGTTTTACAAGAACCACCTGCGGGCCTGGAGCACCATCTTAGGGAGGACGCAATGGGTGTAGGACGGCTTCGTCGATGCAGCAGACTGTCTGGTCTGGGGTGATAATGTTTCACTGATTTCCTACTGATCTGATTTGATCAGTCCATTGTAAACAAAAAATATATATTTTGTTTTTCAAAGATATAAGTTTTTTAGTCCCTACCACCACTTTGATCAACACCGCCACAACTCAGCTGAATATCAATCCCAACAAAACGGGAAACAGTTTAAATATTGATAGGAACAAGGGCATATTACACCCAGCTGAAATCTCTGAAATATGAATAGTTGATATAATATCCTCTTAATTTTTGTTCCAAATACTTTGATGAAGATGGCTTAGTAATTAAGCTAATTGATTCAGGCAACTCCTTCAAGCCACTGGAGAATGACAATTTAAACTCAAGCTTCTATACTATTAGAAACTACTAGAGCCAAGTCGATCATGCATCACAAATACCTTGAGAATTTTCTAAATTGATGATAAAATAAAGAGATTAATCAACAGAGTGCCAATACACAACAAACCCAATATTGCACAACAAAATCATCCAAAGCACATAAATCTCTGGTTATACATCGTTGAAGTAAAAGTTTTTTTCCGTTTCTCTTTCTTCTTCTTCTTTTTTTAAAAAAATAAAGACAATCCTTATTCAAAAGTGTCAATATTCAAAGGACTTCCCCGACCAGATTCAAAGCCAAACTAAATGAAAGATTAAAAAAAAAAAAAAAAAAAAGCAAGAAACGGTGCATACACAAGGTTGACAACCACGTAGGGAATGGATGAGGAACAAATTCAAATCTTGATTCATAGCTGGAAACTCGAGTTTGTGTTTGGAAACTCAAGTTTACAATTTACAGAGAACTATGCTCCACTTTGAACTTGTGAAAACTCCAGTTTTATTTCAAAACTTTAGTGTGCATCTGACAGAATGCTTTTCAAAGTATTCTCTATTCTGAGGAAATTCGAGTTTAGTTTGGAAACTCGAGTATGTAACTTACAGAGAACAACTCAATACTTCTAAAGATTTGAAAACTCTAGTTTTCATTTGCAAACTCCAGTTTAGACCATACAGAAAGTTTTCCATTTTTCCAAAGATTTGTGTAAACTCGAGTTTATTCCAAGCAGAGAGCTTTGCTTTATTTGAACCTTTTGAAAACTCCAGTTTGCATTTGGAAACTCCAATTTTGAGCATTTCGACTTAAACTTGTTTTTCATCACAAAAGTCCAAAACTCAAGTTTGTCACTTAATGACTCGAGTTTTGCTCCTGTCTCAAAACTTGCTTCAAAGATCAAATCGCGACATTCTTCTCTGGATGAAGGAAACCCGAGTTTGGTTTTGTAAACTCGATTTTAGGCTTCTGAAGGAAATTGCAAACTCCAGTTTGGATGAACAAATACAAGTTTGTGTCGTAGAATTTGAAAATCAAACTGCTCGAATTTGTGAAATCTTTGTGTTTGATCTAGATACTTTTTATCATCACTCATTACTATTCTTAACTATATTTAATCAGTTTGTTAGTGAGTTTCAGATAACTTAAAGAGTATTAAATGGAGATTTAGCTTAAAGCAAAAAGTGACGTCAGCACATTAAATGCAATGTCCAGAAAGTTTGCACTCTTTTGGACAATCATTCTCCACACGTTGCAAAGGGATTAATGTTTCATTTCCCTAACTAGAAGCTGATCTTCCAACGGATTAAATTCAAAGGAAGTCAACCATAAACTTTTGTGCAACTGGATTAACTGAAGAGTAGAGAGAGAAGAGACCAAAGTGTTCCTAATTAACTCAGCAATGTGACCAACGGCTACATTGAAGAATCCAACGGTCATTTAATGCTCTCTTCATATATAAGGAGCTGCATTCAAGTCTTTGCAACAACAACAAAAATCTGTAGAAAATGAAAATCAATAAAGTTTCCAACTACTCTTTCAGTTTTCTACTATAAATTATCTTTTGATACATTTGTACCTCAGTGTTTATTGTTATCCACTCTTAGAGAGAGTTTCATTTATTGAAATCATTTATTGTAAGAATCTCAAGCCAAGGGGACTTGGAGATTGAGAATATTAGATTACAACTTGTAAGGGGGATTGTATCCTAGAGAGGATAACTTTCGAGTGCAAAGTGTGTGATTGATATTGTGAGTTAGTGAAAATCCCAGAGTGTCTGGAGACTAGACGTAGGTCAAGGATATGGACCGAACCAGTATAAATCTTCTTGGTCAAGCTTCTTCTTATTCTCCTCTGTTTTGCTCTTTTTTAGTTCTATAAAACAGAGTATCCAAAAAAGTTTTTAAAATCCCCAATTCACCCCCCTCTTGGAGATT
>JAMWYP010000215.1:743295-999457 GCA_025563575.1 Acacia pycnantha
CGTAGCCGTTAATTTCACGCAAGCACTCCACGCATTCAAAGTGTAAATTTACGATGTTACCCCCACCCACCAAAACGACCGAGGAGGCGTTACTTGGTCCAATATTTAAGGAGCCAAAGTTCCTTTGCGCAAATTCGCATCTGTGTCTCCCTCCGTTCTTGCTCATATCAGATCTCTCGTTTGTTTACGTACTCCTCCTCTCTTTCTCAAAGGTACGTTGCTTGGATCTCTTGGAATTTAGTTTGCATCTCTTAGATCTCTTTAATTTCAGGACATTCTCAGAATTTCGGGCTTATTTGATCTCTTCCCATTTGAATTTTTTGCTTTTATCCATCAAATTTTGAATTTTTTGCTTAGATCCGAATTCTTATTGTGATCTATGAAGTTTCCATTCCGCGTACTGACACCCTTCTTCAGACCCAGAATGGTACTGTTTGGAAGGCAACGTTTTGTTGCTCTGTTTGATATCGTTCAAGTTTGTAATAGTTGCATGCCATTTTGGGTTTTGGAGATGGATTGGACGAGCTAAATGATATTTCTTTCAATATTTAAAATCTTCATTTTCCTAGTTTTTTATCTAATCCCTTCTATAATAAATATGGTTTTCTCTAGTTGTTTGTTAATTCGCTTGCATTTTATGCTAACTATAGTTCAGAGCTGTCTTTTGTCTGATTTTGGCCAGATCTAATTTTGGAAGTTTGTTTACTTCAAAGGAGATATGTTGTATGAAGATCTGTCAAGATTCTATTTCTGCCTTGATCTGTTGAACAGTGAATACCATTATGATTCTATGAATCATCTGAATTTCGGCAAATAGCTAGTTTTTAAAGGATGTGAGAGTTTAAATTGAAAATAACAAGTATACGAGCACAAATTTAGCTTTTTTTTATTGTATTTGCTGATACTCTTTTCTCAATATGTGCATATTTTTGCTTCGATTGAAACCTCAGTGGCTGCTTTGCTATATGACGTTTGATGATTTGGCCTTTACTTTGTACTAATAGTCAGTCTAATGTTACAGTTTTTGGACGATAACTATTTTTTCTTTCAAATTTTGCACAGATACTATTTGGTACCGCATTTAATAGGTATTCATGGGAAGTGTTGTTGAAGCAGCAAACCAGGTATTTTTTTATCCTTATGCCCATTCATTTCTAGCATTTAGAAATTAAGATTATTCTTTTGAAAATCTTATTCAATTGGGAGATCATTGTTTTTCCTACTACCACATAGAATTCTTGAGGTTTGAACTTTGATAAGTTTTTCTTTTTTCTTTTTTCTTTTTATAACATGGTAAATTATAGATGTTGCTTACAATCACAACAAACTTCAAACCTCAAATAGTCTGTCTTTTTGTTTTTTCATTTATTTGATCATTATTCATTTTTTGTCTTGTTTTAAACTCTGTCAAATTGTAGCTTCGTTACTTACAATCATATCAAGCTTCTGTCATATTTTTATTTTCATTTATTTGATCGTTTTTTCCTTTTAACCCTGGCAAATTACAGCTTGGTTGCTTAAAACTTTGCATTGTTTTTGTCATTTGTTTGATCATTATTTTGCATGGTTAATCTTAACTATTCCTTTCCCTCTTTTCCTTTTGTTCCTTTTTCTCTTTGGGATTCTTCATTGGCTCATAGGGTGCAAATGGAAGTGCCGTAGAGAAAAAGCCTACAGTTGTTTTTGTGTTAGGTGAGCACAGATTTGTAACATTCAAATAGTGCATTTCTTATTTACTATTCTATGGTTGACTTGGGGAAATTCTGACCCTTTCCTCTTTCTTTTATAAGCTTTTGAATTTCTGTTGATTTAGTCAAGCTGATAGCTCACTACATTTCTGTTTTCAATTTTCCTCCACTTATCATATCATATATACCTCATTACTTCTTGAACACACATAGTTTTATCTCTTCATTTGAAGAGACCAGGTTGTAATTATATTCAATTGTTTTGAAGACCATTAAATAGGGTGAATTTCTTTTTATAAATTTATTTCAACTGACTGAATTAATATCTTGTAATTGGATTTGCATTACCCTCATTGAAACCATTCCGGTGAATAAATTATTATTATTTGAAATTAGAATTTTAGGGCAAAAAAAAAAAAAAAGCTTTAAGCATGGACTTGTCTTTCTTTAAGAACTCAATAACTCTCTTGATTACCTTGGTTCTAGTTTCAGTGGTTGTCAACACTTTCAGGATCAAATTCAAAACAGCCTATACTTCCTTCATATGGAAGTAAAGATTTTAAGACCTTTGATTGTTATGTAAATTTTGCACTAGGACTTGCATCTTTTTGTGGTGCACTGCTACAAATAAGATGTTCTTTTAGCCTTTATATTACGGTTTTCCTTAATGCATTTAACATTCTACAAGATTTCTCTTTTGCAACTATAATCTTTATCAGTTAAATTGCATTCCTTGTTCTCATTCAATTTGGCATGTTTTTTGTTTTTGTATGGTCAACTGGTGCTCCAACAGTAAGCCACTTAGCAATTCTATCAATCCATGGAAATTTTAGTTCATCCTTTCCTTTTTTATACTGCTTGAAGGGCAAAAGGAATGTTGTGAATGGTCTATGCATGCCTTACTATGTCTAGATCTGTAGATAATCCTTGTCTTAGTTTCTTATTCAAATGGTTGAACACTAGAACTAGCCTTGAGAGCTAGGTCTGGGTTGAGTATGTCATTTGATCTGTACGTGGCTGGTTTGCAGCATGAAATATGATCAACCTGAACAGGGAAATAAACTTCGGCTTTCTTTTGCAGCACAATGAAATTTTATCTTTTTTTCCATCTGAGATTTACTATCTGCGGTGGAAAAATTTTTATGACTAGGGTGTAAGGGATTTCTGTAGTTCTTTTTCTTCAGTTATTTTTCCTATCAGAGATTAATTCACGTTTTCCCTTGCGTTTTTTATTTTCTTCATTTTTGTATGTTCTTATTTTCTTTATTGGAGGTTCTAGTGGATGGCTTCTGACTTACAAATTTATTCTTATCTTCCGGTCATATAGGTGGCCCAGGCAGTGGAAAGGGTACCCAATGTGAGAAAATTGTTGAAAACTTTGGGTATACTCACCTCAGTGCTGGTGATCTTCTGCGAGCAGAAATTAAATCTGGTTCTGAGAATGGGTACAGTTTCTACACTACTAAAAATAGTGATGAAAGATTTTTGACCCTATTGTGGGGAATGTTTTTAAAGAAACTCCACCTGTTCTTATTATCCTAAAATCAATGGTAACCAATCCTTTTGATGGGGCACTACCCTTGTCTTTTTGGAATCTTGTCTTTGTAGCTTCTTTGTGGGTTTCATCTCACAGTTTTTTCCCCTGCTTCCTTGTTGGAAAAGGAGGCTTGTGGATGGACATGAGTGAATTACTTCCACCTCAAAATTTTTTCCTTTGTTATGGTCTTTTGTGATTTAATTTTCTTTTCCCTATCTAGATCCATTCTTGTTTTCTTTCAGCAGTAAAGAATTATTCTTTCATATTCCAATAAAAAAATTGAACTTGGATGCTGGGAAATGAGTGACAAAGTTGTAAATTTTGAGTTGCTTTCTTGCAAGTTATAGCTTCCTCTTTGTTTTCTATTTGGAGGAAAGCATGGTCAAATTACTTGTTACTTTGTTTGGAACATGGTATGGATTTAAGATGACCTTTCATCGTAAACCGTTTCCCAGTAAGCTCAGCCAATCTAGGCCATCCAAATGAGATCTAGACAGATCATTTTTTTTTTGTGATTTTTAAATGAAAAAAATCATTTTTTTGAAAAAATGTAAATTTAGAGATTATTTTTATTTTAGATTCTATACCTATTAAAATAATTTTTATGAAAATAAAAAAGTAAAAAAAGTTAAATCTGGACTTTCCAGATCTCATTTGGACAGCCCAGTTTGGCCGAACTCTCCCTGCCTATGGGTTCCCCTTTCTTCTTGTCAAAGTTGAATAATAGGGTGGTGGCTTGACCTTTACTCAGTTGCTTAACTTCAATCCCCGTTTTGTAGGAAATGTGCAATTGTGCCCATAGTTTCTTTGACTACTAATCTGTATGTCCCTTTGCTTTCCATTCAGTATGCTAGCTATAACATGCAGATAACCCCACAAAGCTACATAGATTATGCCAATTAATTAATGCAATATATTTATATCTTTTGGTCTGACAAAACTCTTACCATATCAATGATTCTCTTTGTGTTCTCAACTAGTATCACTTCAGGAAGATGTATGTGTATCTCTTATTGTGGTTCTTGTATATTCCTTTTCAACTGTCGAGTCCAAATGCTGATGCCAATCTAAGTAATTGGGTTTAAATTATTCATATTCTGGGTTTGATCTTATTAGCATAATTGTTTGCTGTATGTTTGGCAGTACAATGATTCAAAATATGATTCAAGAAGGGAAAATTGTTCCCTCAGAGGTAACAATTAAGCTTCTGGAACGAGCAATGCAGGAAAACGGCAATGACAAATTTCTTATTGATGGTTTTCCTCGTAATGAGGAAAACCGTGCAGCATTTGAAAAAGTGGTAGGTTTTCATCTTCATTACTCAATTTCCTTTTGTGGCTTTCATGGAGGAATCGATGCATGTTCCATAAACTTCCAAAATGTATTATGGCCTTGCAGACTGGAATAGAGCCAACATTTGTCTTGTTTTTTGACTGTCCCGAGCAAGAGATGGAGAAGCGCCTCCTTTCTAGAAACCAGGTTAAATCTTTTCTTTGTTGTTAGATGTTTTTATGTCTTGTAGTTTTCAGCATTTTTATATGTCCTTACACTTGTATATGAATCATAAAGGGAAGAGTGGATGACAACATTGAAACTATAAGGAAGCGGTTTAGGGTTTTCATGGAGTCTAGTCTCCCAGTGGTAAATTATTATGATGCAAAGGGAAAAGTTCACAAGGTAACTTGTTTTCCCCCTTCTTTTTCTTTCTTGTATAATATTTGTGTTTAGTTGTTGCTTCTTTTCTGTAATGAGGACATACATTTTTATGGTTAGATTGATGCTGCCAAGCCTATTGAAGAGGTCTTTGAAACAGTCAAGGCCATTTTCTCTCCAAAAAATGAGAAGGTATCCCCCTATGTTCGCTTCATGTCAAAAGTTTATATGTATAGATTTCGATTGGCATCCAAAATAAAATTTGAAAATAGTAGTTGCCATTGTTAAGTGAGGGTGTATTGTCTTCAACGTTTCAATACATTGTGTATTATTTATACTAGCAACCTCAAGTCCACGTAAAGCCTTGTTGGCAGCTGGTGATGGAAAGCTCCTGATAAAAAAACTTAGCCGCTGATCATCCCTTGTACTTTTGATAAATTGTATGGAACTTTATTCAGTATAAAATAATGAAAGTGTGCTCAACTTTTATGATTGACTTATCAATTGCTCTCCCCAATTGGAAGGGACCAAAGTTGATATTCCAACAGAGAAGAGCAAACTTGCAAACATGTAGATGCTTGTCAGTGTAGGCCATCATGATCTTGCAGTACTTTGTAGTCTTGATATGCTTAACAGTTGGAGAAAAGTAAAAGAAAGAATTATCAGATTTAAAAGATGTGGGACAACAAAATACTCCTCCGGTCCTAATTATAAGACATAGTTGACTTTTTTGGAGAAATTAAGGAAGCTAATTAAATTACTTTAGAGTATTTTTATTTTTATTTTTTCTTCAAAGTAATTAGTTTGACTAATAAACTAATATATAATCTAAAGAAACACAACATATAAAATGATTAAGTAATTTATTTAGCTTCCTTAATCTCCCCAAACAAAGTCAACTATGTCTTATAATTAGGACCGGAAGTAGTATTAAAGATTCACAAAAGTATTGCTAGTCATTATGGTGGACATAAATTTGGTCTTAAACATTTGCTACTCAAGCAAAGGAAGGAAAACCCGATGAAGTATACGTATCCTGCAATCTTTGCAGTTTTACCTTTTATGTTCAATTTTTACTTCTACTGCTTCAATGAAGTTATTTTTTTTTTCCACTTGTCTGTATGAACGCTGCCTGAGAAGCACTTAAAAGGTTGAAGCATGCCATAATGTGACCAAATATCCACAAGAGAAATGAATACATCTTAGTTAGTTGATATAATTTCTATAGTTGTACCATTCAGATTGCAAACTTTTGCTGGAATTGATTTTCATCTGTGGCGTCTGCAGGCTGATTGATTATACAAACCCCAGATTTTGATTGCTTGAAAATTAGAGGTAAAATTTGCGCCATATGCTAAACATCTCATACATCTTTCAGGCCTTTTTATATTGGGGGGTGTTTTTGCCCCTACAGCTTCATGTGTCCTAAGCTTTATTCCCTTCTTGCATTTCCTGTTTCATGAGCATGATAATTACCTCTTTCATTAGTCGATCCAATACGTTTATGATACATGTAGTACCCTAGTAGGTGGTAGAATATTTTTGTCAAAGTATTTGACAAACACTTGTATGGTGATTAAGCTGTGGGCCAGCTTCCTTTATACTTGATTTACAGTCTCGTTTTAAAATTTTACTTTTTTTGTGCAGTTCTTTTCAATCAATGAGGCATTGATTCTCTTGTGTCTGCTTTTTAGAATATTCTCTTTTATGATGCGAAATTCTTATGTTCTTGTGGCCTTCATTGGAATATTATATGCTCATCTATTTGGTGCCATACCTTTAAAGTGCTCTGCTATTACTGCAGCATGAAGCATAAGTTTGTGGTCACGGTGACATTTTTAGTCATCCAAAGTGGGAATAGTATTTTGGTGTCTGAGTATATATATTTTGTGGCTCAGCCTTTGGTTTCTTTCTTTTTTTTTTTGTTTTTTTGACCTGCTTTGGTTTCATATTATATGCATTTGTGAATAGATAGAAACCGACACAATTCATTTTATACTCTATCACCTTTTCTTCTATTTCTTTAAATATATATTATATGCATTTATTTTCCTAAACAGAAGATTCAAATTACTGGTTCATGTTGATTTACTCTGTCAATTTTTCCCTTTCAGGTATTCTTATTTCAATATATTGCCATTTATACAACCCATATCTTTTCCTACCAAGCTCCTTTTAGCTGCACATGGTCACAGCCTGCGTTTGTATAGTTTAAAGCATTGAAGGCTTCTGTACTAAATCTCAAGCTTGGCTGCTAGATAACTATCTATACAATGGTTGTTTCTAAGGGATGTTCTCTTTTGCAGAACATAGATTTTATTCATCCTTGTGTGCATTTTATACATGTGTATTCATAGTATACATTGTGGAATTTTTGAACTCTTTCTGGGTATCATGAAATTTAATCATATTGGATTTTAGAGACTGATTATGGAAATAAATTGTGTTCACTATTGTGAAAAGCTATATTCTTTAACCTTGGACTTTCTTCTTTTCTTTTATAGAAGTTAGAGAAATCATGTAATTTGTGATCTGTTTTCATTTTCATTTTATCGTGTCTTTTCAAGGAAGTGCTTGTGAGAGGCCGAGTATTTATTAATGTATTGTTATTTAAAAAATCATTTAGATTTAAAATAATATTTTGTAGTATATAATACACTATAATCCATATAAAGATACTATAACAATTTTGATTTTCATTTCTCCTATGTAAAATACTCAAAATTGTTCTATATAAAAAGTCTTAGTTAATTTATTGGAATCTCTATTTTTCCTATTGATTAGTTCCCCTAAATTTGAACATTTGCATATATTTATATTTATAATTATATTATTATATTCGTCCCTTTTAAATATCCCAGAGAATAATCAAAATATTAAATTAAATATTTATTTTATATTTTGTATCTACCTCCCCATTATTAATTTAAAAATTCGTAATTAATTAATTAAAATCCCTATTTTTTTTCTAGTGATTAGTTCTCCTAAATTTGGACATTTGCTCATATTTATATTTATAATTATAGTATTATATTAGTTCTTTTTAAAGATATCAAAGAGAATAATCTAGGGCAAAAAAAAAAAAAAGAAAAAAAAGAAGAAGAATAAAAAAATTAAATTAAATTAAATATTTACTTAATATTTTGTATCTATCTCCCCGCCTCTCATTATTATTATTTTTTATTTCGTAATTCAAAAAGTCGTAATTAATTTATCAAAAAATTAAATTAAATTAAATATTTACTTAGTATTTTGTATCTATCTCCCCATTATTAATTTACAAAATATTGTGTAACTATTTTTCCCATTATCTATCTTTCATAACAACCTTTCATTATTATTATTTTAAGAAGAAAAATTAAATTAAATTTACTTAGTATTTTGTATCTATCTCCCCATTATTAATTTACAAAATATTGTGTAACTATTTTTCCCATTATCTATCTTTCATAATCGCCTCTCATTATTATTATTTTTTATTTAGTAATTCAAAAAGTCGTAATTAATTTATTGGAATCCCTATTTTTTCTATTGATTGGGTAACTACTTTGAGTACTTTCCCCATTATCTATCTTTCATGACCATCTCTCTTTATTATTATTATTATTTATTTTAATGTTTCGAGCTTACAATTTTGTTGATGTGTTGGAAGGGAGATGCTTACTATTATAACAGACACTTTTTTTTTTCTTTTTTTCTTTTTTTTTATAAAGGGGTTGGGCTCAAAGTTAGCTTCAATCATTATATATTGAATATAGGCATGGTAACAGTCAGATGATAGTAAAAAGTCATAGCAAACTCTATCGCTACTTGGACTAAAAAACAAGTTAGTGTAACTCCCCCTAAACAATAAAATATGTTGACATGAGGAGGAACATATTTACTAGTTATATCATATGCAATTGCCTGAATCTCCACGATCCAAGGACACGACGAAATCTCTATTCCTCCTAAATGATACCAATGTTGGGCAGGGCGAGCTGTCTATTACCTTTAGGCATTTATCTAGGCACCCAAGAGCTAGGATGTCTCCCCCAGCGCCTGAACTCCAGGATCAAACCTCCTCCCTTTGGTGAGATTGTTTGACCCTTTTGCCAGTTGATGTAACACCTCAAATTCCATACTACAAATTGTGTCGGATGACACTTGGTTTTAGAAAAATTCAACAGAATTTGAGGTGCTACATCAGAGTACTGCGGAAACGGAGAGCAAAGTACTAACAAATGGACAATGACGAGTAGCTGATATAAACATACCCCGACATATGATGATGCCAAGCGTGTGCTGGTATATTAAAAATTTCCCGAATGAATATTCATGTGATACAATATACAGAGCTTTGTACAATTACATTTCTCAAAAAGTAACTATACAACCTAGACCAAGCCTTGACTAGACTTGGGGCAATGAACCTAACTCCGTTAACCGAACAGAATGGCCAGGTAAGTGTCTATCATGGGGGCCTCACCGAGTTCACGGCGACTGATTGGCTGACCCACATAGACTAGCCTTGCCTTCGGCACCAAACTATTCGAACTAACTTTATTAGATCCATGCCTGACAATAGGCTCTAATAATCTTCTTCCGGCTCTTGCCTCTATCGGTGCATTATTATGACCTTGCCCCTTGGTTCCTCTTCAAGACTCCGTCTACCGGTGCCTTCTCTGTTCCTGATCCTTACCTGTACTAACATTTAAGATTGAGGTCCAATGCCCATACACCGGACCTCAGGTAACGGTTAACCTCATGCTCACATATACAACATATGGATTACAGATATTCACAACATAACAGTATATGAGCACATAACAGACTTATCACACGCAACCAATGCACATGTACTGCTCCCAGCGAATGCAGATGTACCGCTCCCAGCGAATGCGGTTGTACCGCTCCCAGCGCATGCACAGTTATCCTCTAACACCACTATGCATCCAAATAACATACCACCAATACGCATACAACACACATAACACATATACGCATACCATAAACATTAGAGTTAGTGTTACAGTACGCGAACGTACCTTCCACCATGTAATGGCCAAACGTCCGGCCTTTTGAACCCGACTTCGGACCTCCCGGATATCCTAAAGGGTAATACCGTATCCATTAACTCATACACAATATCCTAACGGATATTTTAGTCACAAATGACTATTTTACCACTGACTTCGCTAACTTAGGTGAAATTTCGCGAGCTTTGCTACTTTGACTATAATCTTCCAAAATTTTGCCATATCTCTTTCTCCATCATATTTTCGAAATAAATATCATATTTAACCATAAAACATGATATCAACAATATATTGGAAGATTAAAGATCAAAACAACATAAGCTATAAACTTAACCTAGAACTTCAAGAACTAGGGACCGAAGAACTTACCTAGAACCTTACTATTCCTTCCTCAGGGCTCCTCCTTCTCTCTAACCTCTCTCTACATTTCGAAATGCCTCTTGAATTGGTGAGGAATGAAGTGAAGAGAAGGTGCCTATTTATAGAAAAAAGACTATGGATCTTAGCCCTTGGATCTTCTTTATTGAATTCAATCCCAGCCCTTCATTTGAACACTTAACTTAGCTAACAAGTTTTCTCCTACTTCTTTGACAAGTTGATGATGTCATGCACATGATGTTATCTACATGCTTTATGAGTTTCTACCGATAAAATCCCCTGTTCAGTGTTCTAATCGCGTAATCTTAAATAATCTCAAATATTCATTAACGTAGTCTTGAAGGTCTCTGATTACTCTTGAGAAATATTTGGATTAACAAAATTTATGATCCCATTAAGGTATTTCGAAGCCTGCTGAACATTTTCGGACAAACGCTGTCGGTTACGGAAATGATTTCCAGTAACACCAACTTCTGGATAAAAATTCACTGATTCATAATATGTCCAGATGTTTTCTACCTAATCCAAGGATTTCAAGATAGGATTTAATTTCTATCGGTTCTCATTTATCCTATATGCTTTTTCAACAAATATCTCATTTCTCTTTATTATTATTTCTATCCACTTGCACATACTTCTCACACAAGTTTATTCAACATTCTCTCTCTCCTTTCTCTTCATAATTTTCGAAAGTAATGGCATCTTTTTGACAAAAGATGTTGCTCTCCATTGACTTGTCAACTTTGATTTTTAATATGTTAATTCATGCCTTAATTATTTAATTAGGCAATTTTACCATTGGCTAATCCTTTGTTGGTTAATTAAGCTTTAGGGTTTTTACATAATTCATCTTATGTATTGCTTAACCATGCTTAATTAATTAACAATTACCTTTTTGCTAATCTTGACCCTTCATTGGTCACTAATCTTTGACTAGGGTTTTCACCTAATTAACTTTAAACATTCCTTTTTTCCATGCTTAAACAATTAGCTAATAATTATTTATTTAATTACCTACTAATTGTTGACAATTTTCTTAATTAGGATTAATTATTATCTCAAAACTATTTTACTGACATTGGTCATATATACTCCATGTAAAATATTAAAAATCATGGGGCAACTTATGCTCCCCAAAATTATATTTAATTTCTCCTCTTTTATTTCCAAGGGATATAATCCCAAAAATTCCCTAAATTAGAGACAACATACTCTCTAATTTTTAATAATTATTTTATTGCATCTCAGGATTTATCATAGTATTTTACGACTTATACGACATTTAGGGCTTGTTTGGCACTTTATCTCTTCTATTTTCAATAGAAATAGCCCTAGAAATAATACCTAATTTTAAAACCAAATATTCACCTATTTCCAATAGGTATTATTTATTAAAATATAATATTCCAGATAAATAATTATCCGGGTATTACGATTGAACCTAAAGACAAATGGTAGAATGAGACACTTTGTTGCAAACAAAGATGAGGTCTGATAAAACTTCTAGACGAGAAAAAAAAAAGAAACAAATTTTTTTAATTAATGAGACTTGAAATGTAATACTTCATTCTAAATATAGGGCAAAGTTTGTAATGCAAAAGTTTATCCTATATTTAAAACCAGAAGGAGTACAAATATAGGGAGACACTAGGAGTGGGAATAGGCCAAACCCCTATCAGGCGGCCTACAACTTGGTCTTTTTAAGGCCTGGTCTTGCCTGTTTGTTAAAAAGGCCAAGCCAATGCCTATTTGAAGGCCTATATGTGTAAATAGACCAGACCTATTTTGTTAAAGCATGACCTGTTTACACATTAAATAAATATATTTATATCATATAATAACACAATATTTATATTTTCATTCTTATATTTATATAGATTTTAATAGGCTGAAAGTGCATGAAGCCTACTTATGGCCTTCAAGGCCTACAATATAAGGTATTTTTAAAGGCTTATATTGTAAGTAAGCCTTTAAAAAGGCTTCAGGCCTGACCAGGCCTTATGAAGGCTCAAGCCTGAGCCTAAAAAAAAGTCTGCATTCAGGTTCAGGCCTTTTAACCCCATTACAAGCTCAAACCTATTTAGCCAAAGCCTGACCTGTTTCCATGCCTAGGTGACTCACTGGGTTGAACCGGACTAGTTGGTTAGGAATGTTAGTCTTATACTTGGTCCAACCGGATCTAAATCGACTAGGCTAGCCAGGTCTACCTTACTTCAGGTCGACTTGTATGAATATGTACTTCAAACCGACTTGTATGAATATGATTTTCAAACGCAAACTCGTTATTAGACTGCTTTAGGTCAAATCAAATATGTACATGCACATAGTCACATCATTCATAAGATAAAACTACAACTAAAGTTTTTGATTACCATTGCACTACTAAGGTGCCATAAGATAAAACTGCAACTAAAGCTTTTTATTTGTAATTGACAAGCAATACTTACAAACACAGGGATCGAACCCTGGACTAGAGCCATCTAAACACTACTAAGGTGCCAGTGCAACTAAAGCTTTAACAACACATACATGGCATATACTAAGAGTTGGAAATACAAAGAGGCTGCGTGTAAACTTCTCAATCATGCCAATCCCAATCCCAAACCAACATAACCCGAACACAAAATGGCCAACAACACCCGTGAGGTACACTTGCCATCAAAACTATATTGAAATAATTAACTCACTTGTGAAGTATACATGCTACTATGCGGACACATCTTTTTTTGATAGAAAGGATGGCTAAAAGCTTATATTAAATAAAAGGTTACACAATAGGGGAATTAACTCCTAAACACTCACGGTCTACCCAATTCCTTATAAAGGAAGGGCACACACTGAAAATATCAGAAGAGGAAAGGCCTTGTTTAGCTAAGGCATCAGCAACACAATTAAAATCTCTCGGAATCACACGAACATCAACCTGCCAATCCAAGTCTATCAACTCCCTAGCTTTCAAAACCAGATTGCTATAAGAGATGCAAGCATGATCAAGGATCGTATTAATAACCTCATCGGCGTCCGATTCTAAGATAATTTTCTTAAAACCCAAGTCCCAAGCAAACAGCAAACCTTCAACTACAGCCCATTCCTCAGCAGAATTGGACGGGCAATCACCGATGCTTCTAGCAAACCCCACCACCCAGTGGCCGAAAGAATCTCGAATCACACCCCCACAACCTGCCGTAGAAGACTGCAAAGAACTAGCGCCATCTACATTTAATTTAAACCACCCACTAGGTGGCCTCTCCCAACCCACCATCAAATCAGAAACCAGCTGAGCTGAAGAGCTCATAGCCACATCCAAAAACACATACCTAGACCATATCGAAGAAATAGCCACAACAGGATTAAGTGGCTTTACAAAATTCCTTTCAAAAAGACATTGGTTCCTCCAACCCCAAAGCTTCCAAATAGCAACACCAA
Organism: Acacia pycnantha; assembly: GCA_025563575.1. Lineage (NCBI taxonomy): Eukaryota > Viridiplantae > Streptophyta > Magnoliopsida > Fabales > Fabaceae > Acacia > Acacia pycnantha. The sequence continues at coordinate 756,996 of JAMWYP010000215.1, forward strand.
AAAAATGACCCCAACGGCCTTTCCATTTAATACCAACCTGTCTATTCAAGTTAAAGTTCAACCATTCTCTCAATCCTAAAGAAAAGAAAGAGGAAACAAACCTTGATTGAATCAATTCCAGCCACAACCTCATGGCATAACCACAGTCTCTCAGAATATGCAAAATATCCTTAACCTCCGTGTTACAATATCTACATAAAGCAGACGAATGGAGCCAGGAGCTTCTCCAAAGATTTGTAGGAAATTTGTTTAAGGAGACTTTCCACATAAATACACGAATTCTTTCAACTCCTTCCCACTTCCAAATGTCTTTATAAAGCTTATCCCGAAGTGCATGCGGATTGGGTTCGATGAGGGAGTAGGCACTCTTAATAGAGAACAAGCCATCACTAGCCGCACCCCAGACTAAGCTATCAAACTCAGCATCAGGTCTTGGGGGTAAAACCGCCACAATTCTACGAATTCCAGAATCATTAATAATGGGAGTAAGACTATGAATGTCCCAGGTTCCTCCCACAACCCAGTCCGCCACCACAGAATTATCCTCATCTTCAGTCAATGGCCTTAAGCAAAAATTGATTAGTCTGATGCCATCACCAATCCAACAATCATAAAAGAAGTTAGCAACCTGACCGTTTCTAACTTGCCACTTAGAACCTTGATCAACCAATTCACTATGATCACAAATGAATTTCCATAGCTTAGAATCCCCAGGCTTGTAGGACAAGAGAGATTCACTATCCCTTATCATGTACCAGTGAAAGAGTACCTCAGTCCATAGCCCTTTTGCCCCACAAATCACATTCCAAGCAAGCTTCGCACCGCATGCTTTGTTGACCGAGCTAAGTCTTCGCATCCCCAGGCCACCATATTCTTTAGGACGAGTGATTTGGTCCCAACCAATGGAATGAAATGGCTTACTGGCACCATCATGTCCCCATATAAAATTCCTCTGCAGAAGTTCAACTTCCAGACAAACAGCAGTCGGCAATCTAGCCACAAGCATAGGGTAGAGCGGAATAGTAGTTAAGACAAACTTAGCCAAAGTAATTCTACCAGCCATCGAGAGACTATTTGCTTTCCAAACGCTCAACTTGGATTTAACCCGATCGATCACATAATGGAATTTCTCCAACTTCCTATCACGCGTAAGAGGGAAACCCAAATATCTACCAATTTCATTAGAAATGTGCATATGGGTCATGCTCTTGATCTTCAACTTCGTATGCAACGAAACTCTCGGTGAGAAAAAAATAGAGGATTTAGAAGTATTAACTTTTCCCCCAGACCCCTTCATAAAATCCTCAATACAACTCATCATACATAATGTTTGGGTTTCAGAGGCAACACCAAACAACAGAAGATCATCTGCAAACATCAAATGCGAAACACTAGGGCCCCCGTTAGAGACCTGGATGGCTCTCCACCTACCATCCTCAACTGCATCACAAATTAAATGAGATAGTTTATCCATACATAACACAAATAGCAAGGGGGAGAGAGGATCTCCTTGTCGAATACCTCTGCTTGGTTTGAAAAAACCCGTCTTGTCCCCATTCCAAAGGACATTGTAAGACACCGAGGACACGCAATCAATAATGAAGTCAGCAAAACTTTTCTCAAGACCAACCTCCAGTAACACTTGGTTGAAAAACATCCAGTTAATACAGTCATAAGCCTTTTCAAGGTCTATCTTCATAGCCATCAACCCTTTCTTGTTACGATTTTTCCCCATGATATGAAGAATCTCTTGACCAACGATGATGTTGTCCTGGATGCATCGCCCTTTAATAAAGCTAGATTGGAACGGCGAAACCAGATCCTTCATAACTCCCCTCAGACGCATAGCTATTATCTTGGTGATGCATTTATAGTGCACCGTACATAGAGAGATAGGCCGAAAATGAGACACCAGCTGAATATTGTCTCTCTTTGGGATCAGAGAGATAAGCGTCTCATTAGCCTTGGATAATGAGGTTTCTCTCGTAAAGGCTTTCCTGACAAACTCGCAAAGGCCCGGTCCCACCGTGGACCAATTAGACTTATAAAAGAGAGGAGGGAACCCATCAATACCCGGAGCCTTATAGCTCGCCATGGAAAACAATGCTTCCCTAACTTCCTCGTCGCCAGGAACAGCAGCAAGGTTAGCGAGAACCAGAGGGTCGATAGCCGGAAAGCAAACTCTCGTAGCCAACTCACTATGTTGATGCGTGTCAGAGCAATAAAGAGACTTGAAGTGATTAATTACAAGCGACTTAAGGTCTTCCTCCTCATCAATCCAATTCCCAAGATCATCTTTCAACATCACAATTTTATTCCTCCGATGGCGCATTTTGGCCTTCAGATGATAGTATTTGGTGTTCCTATCACCCTTGGTAATCCACTCACCCTTAGATTTTTGAAACCATTTAATTTCCTCAAGTTTCAAAAGTCTTTCCAGCTCCTCCTGAAGTTCAAGTTCCAGACTACACAGAAACTCTGAATGAGGATATCCACGTGCCTTCTGAATACCATTGAGCCTATTGAGAATGGATAGTTTTTTCTGCTCAATCATTCCAAAGACCTCCTTGTTCCAAACACTCAGACACGATTGAAGAGAATTAAGAGAATGATTAATATTCCCATTAGAAATCCAGGAATTCTTCAAAAAATCAGAATAGCCGTCATGATAAATCCACATAGCCTCAAATCTGAATATACGTCCCCTAGCAGGAGAAGCAGAGAGAGCTACACAATTCAAACAGATTGGATTATGATCAGAGAAATGGGTATGAGTCATTACCTGGACGAAGCATTCAGGGAACTCCGAGAGAAGAGCTTCATTGGCAAGCACACGATCCAATATCTCATATAGGCGTCTACCACCTCTAAGTTTGGGTCCTTTCCAAGTGAATTTTGGTCCAGACGCACCCAAATCAAACAAGTCACAACTCTGGATTCGGTTAGAAAACAAAGAAAATCTCGCCTCCTGATAACCAAGACCCCCTGTTCTCTCCGATGGGGAAGCAATGTCATTAAAATCTCCTAAAACAGCCCAGGGCTCCGTCATTGAGGTTGAAATTCCTCCTAGAAGGCTCCATAACTGTTGCTTATGAGCACTATCAGGTATGGCATAGATAGCAGAAATATTGAAAAAATTCCCACCAATAAACTGGCACCTGAGATGTATCATTTGACGTTCCAATCGGATAACACTAACGTCAATGATATTAGACTTCCACGCTGCAAGAATTCCTCCGGATCTGCCTATGCTAGGAACACAAGCTAAGCCATCAAAACCCATATTGCGAACAGCAGTCAATCGGTTGACTGATTCACATTTAGTTTCAGCAAGAAAAAACAGAGCAGGTCTTTTCCGCCCACAAGCCACACGAATCTGCTGAGGTAAATTCTTCCTACAAGCACCCCTTACATTCCAATAAATAATATTTTTGTCAGCCATAAATAAACAAAGAAGTAAAATACAGGACCAAAAAAGAAACCCAATAAGAACCATTAGATTTGATCCATAGGCCCACCAACAGCCCCCATTAAATCCTCCATGGTCTCAGCAACAAATTCAACGTCAGGGTCCACAGATGCCGAATGGGCCCAAAAACGACCCCCCAAGCCCGTTGGTGGGTCATCTGCATCCATCCCAAGATGAGTGGGATCCGGCTCCAAAATATGAGGGTCCATCAAGCGTGTGGGAGCAGCAACTGCCAGCTCATGCCCAGTCAACATCACCAAGTCGTCCCCCTTTTTGAAACCCTTATCTTCATTCAAAACCTGTACGACTTTTCCCCCCCTCCTGCAAGACGATTTCTCCCTCCTCTCTATGCACTTTGTCCCTATTCCTCTTTTTCTTCCCTTGCTCCTTTCGACCTACCATCACCAAGTCACTTTCACCTGCCAATCTTTTTCCTTTCCCCTGCTTCGCCTGTTTCTTCCTCGAAGCCCCAGACTTCCCGTTGCTTTGTCGTACAAAAGTATCTCCCCTCGGTTCCTCCACATATTTAGCCTCGAAAATGGTCATAGCCGCCTCCTTAATCACCGATCCCTTCTGCTCCACCACGTCACTCGTCCTTCCCACATCATCCACCAACACTTTGAATCTCGAGCCGTTCGACTGATGAGGATCAACGGCCTGTTTATCCTTGCTTCCCTTCTTTCTCCGATTTGGCTTCTGAACCACGCGCCAGATGTCTCGATCATTGCAGAAAGACTCCTACAGCTGAGTTTTTTCCAGGTTAGCCTCCTTCGAAATATGCTCCCCAGAAACTCCTTCTTGAACCCCTGTATTGACCGTTTTTTACCTGATTTGCATTGCTCAGTGTGATGACCATAAACTCCACAATTTGTGCATAGCCAGTGGAGTCCCTCATACTCCAAGACATACTCCTTCCCATCCAAAGTGAACCCAGACGTTAATTGCTTGCTCAAGTCGACAAGAACACAAATCCGAGCAAAATGACCTCTAAGTTGGCTAGAGGTATGGATATCTATTTTAATAATCTCTCCGATTCTATTCCCAATCCAAGTCAAAGCTTCCCGGTCATAATATTCAAGAGTAACATTAGGCATCCTAACCCAGACTGCCACTTTGTTTATGAATGCAGTCATTGGCTGGAATGAAGGCTCCCAAGGTCTCACAGTGAGGTAATGGTCAAACAGCATCCAGGGGCCTCCAGTTAGAGCATGGAGGTAGTCCTCTTTGTTAGTGAGTTTCACAACAAAGAAGCCATTCCCAATATTAATTAGGCTAATCACCCCTCTTTTGGCCTATAGTTTCTGAAGAATTGACAATAGAATTTTGTAGCCAATGTTTCTTCCTAATAACTTCATAATCACAGATTGCTTCCATGGTCTGTATAATCGCTTTTTCATTTTCTCAGAAAAGACAAACGTCGGAAAATTCCTGTTTGACTCTTCTGAAATCACACACAAAGGTTCAGAATCCTCTTTGTCTGATTCAATAGGATCATCATCCGAAACATCCCCATTGGGAAATAAAAGTCCTCCGTCTTTAGCTTCAGGAATAACTTCATTGTGCTTAATGCCCTGCAGCTTTTCAGCAAAACTAGTCCCAGGAATCCCCTTTTCCCATTGCTTTCGATCAACCGAACTCAAACTAGGACACTCATCTTCCTTGCATAAGTTAGAGTCATTTTTAAGTTTCTTGGAGCTCCTACTAAGGAGGTCATCTTCTTCCAATGATTGCGAGCCCAGAGCAGAATTTTTCTTACTGATAACCAGCGCCATCAGACTTGCGGTTCTGTTTTGGTGGTGCGTTTCTTATTGCTGAACCGTGAACTTTGTTCTTAGTAACTTACTATGCGGACACATCTAGGCAACATAAACTTGCGAGGTACAGAGGAGATGTGATTAGGGCTCAAAATCGAGTTCAGATCTGCATTAGGGAAGGCATTGTTAATGGGCTGTTCCGGCCCATTAACATGAGTCTCCGCTTGAGCCATTGGGGACTTTGTTTGAGGAGCCGGATTCCCTCGTGAAATACACCTGAGGGTCCTGCTGCCTGTTCTGATTTTTCTGGGCCCTCTGCATCAGATGATTCATCACAAGAGTGGGTTGCTGGTTTCACACATTTCCTGGGCTCTTGTAGTGTCTTTGAGGCAGAGGAGTGGGCTATATTTAAGGGTCTTACATTGGCTTGGGATCTTGGCTTTCAGAGAGTTATCCTAGAGTCTGATTCTAAGGAGGTGATTGATATGTTAGCTGATGACTTGCTGGGTTCTAGAGCAAATCTTCTATATTGGCTAATTAAAGGTTTAATGTCGAGAGCATGGGAGCTCAGGATGTAGTTCATACCAAGAGATCAGAATATTGTTGCTAATATGCTTGCGAAGCAAGGGTTTTCCTCTTCTGCCTTCCTAGATTTATGTCCTGAATCCTTTAGGACTCAAGTATCCAATGAGATGATGGGATTAATTCCCCGGTTGTAGTTTGCTTTAGTTATTTTCAGCATCTTTCACTTGTAACTATATATATATATATATATAGGTTTTTTTTATATAAAAAATTGGTTTTTTTAAAAAATAGATGAAATTGAGATTGAAATGCCTTTTTTGCCCCCATTTTAAAAACAACAAGAAAAACATAAAAAGGAATATAAAAAACTTTCTTGCCCTAATTTGATATCGTCTCCTCCGATCATATGCGTTTGGGTTCGTCTTCATCTCCGTAGTCTCACTTTCTCCTCAAGCGGTATTGAAAAAAGTTTCCGCTCGTCAACCTCCTCAATCGCCACCGTGCGCCGCCTCCTTGCCTACGAGTATACTATTTAAAATTTAAAAATGGATTTCCAATTTTTACATATCAATTTCATTTTTTTATTTAATTTCTGAATTTCAAATAGAAATATTTATTATTTATTATTATTATTATAAGATTTCATTATTATTATTAATTTCAATAATAATAAAATGATTATTAATTTCAATAAATAATAATTATCAATATTGAAATACAAAGAAAATGAAATATTTTTTTATATTTTATTAAAATATTAAAATGAAATTGAGAATTAATAAAAAAAAAATCAGTTATCGCCCTCGCACAGTCGAGTGTACCCTCCAATAATCGAGTGATATAATTTTATAGCTGCCAGGGCATACATATGCACAAAGAAAACCTCCAAACCCGAAACCCACTGCATACCTATACACTCTATTGCTTCGTTATAGTTGACCCCCAAACCACCGAACGGCGACACCGGACTTCGGTAGCGGCCCGACATCCTCTCCATCAATGACGGTGACGAATCAAGCATAGCTTTCGTATCTCCTCGTTACACTGACACCGCTGTCAACCTCTGCAATTTTTTTTTTCGTTTTGAATCTTCTGGTGTGTCTTATTTTTTGCCTGATGATAATCTACCTAATTTGAAGCTTCTGAATTTTTAATTTTATGGTTTTTTTGATGATTCTTGGTATTGTTTGGTCTCTTTTGATTTCCCTTTAACGCTAATTTGTGACGATTTGGTTCACCATGTACATGTGCGGTCTTCTTGTTCTCTGAGCATACCTTTCGAGAATCTTTGTTTGGTTGATATGAGGTTGTGTGCGCGTTTCTTTGTATACAAAAGAGGGATTTCTACATATTAATCTTCTTTGCATTGATATTCTTTTGTTGAACACTACCAGGAAATTCTTGTACTGTGTATATCAATTATACTTACTTCAGGAATTCTTATATCATTTTGTTGCGGATTTCCTTAATTTTGGATTAAGCTTGTCATAATAGTCAGTCATATTGCCAATATGAATCGCTTTTCTCCAATTTCTCTTTGTGTGATGTTCAATTCGTTTCATTTTAGTATTGATAGAATTCTTGGGAACACCGAATATGTGTATTAGATGTATGCAAATACATCAAATGTTATTTTGTTTTGGATGGTAGAGCATGTTGTTAATAGAAGATGAATAATTTTCATAGTTTTCGGCAAACATGGTAAAAAACCAGTTGTGCAAATATTATGATGTCATTTTCATAATTAAAATGGTAGGTGTCATATTGTGATGTTTGAATTTCCTTGTGAATATATCTTCAGGACTTGTTTGAGGATCTGATCCTGTTTTTTCATTGTAATATTGAACCTGTTCTGGTGTAGAACACAGATGTCCAGCCAAGTGAATGGGCTGGTGCTTTGATGTAGGATCAAAGGTATCCTCTCGAATGCCTACTGGGAAAGCACTCGAAAGGAATGGAGATCACTGTACACAACCAGGCTCTTAGCCAAGGGGGTGGGGTGTGTGCACAGTGTGTATGTAAATAGCTTAGGGTTAGAACCTGTCTACCTTAGATCTTTCTCTCAGTATTTATAGAGCATATCCGGATCTGATCTGCCTGGCGTAATATCCGGCTCAGGATCCGAGCTGCCTTACCATGTGCGGTGGTGATCCTATCTTACCGGGGTAGTTGAGATTCCCCTGGATAGTATACGCGACCGGGTGCATTGGGCCTTGTCGCCATTGGGCTTGATATTGGTCCATAACAGTTGCCCCCAGCCTGGTAGTTCAAAGTATTGGACTGCCGGGGTGTATGATGCCCCGCATAGGTCCATGAGTCGGTCGAGGCATTGGCCATCCCCTGACGTGGTGTCATCGCAAGGTCCGATGAGCCGAGGTGGTCTCTTGCGTCTCTTGAAGTGTCATGACGCCGTCCTACAGCTTAAATGGGGGGACCGGGGTAATGCACTCCGGTCCTGGGAATGTCGTGGTGAGAACCGACGACGTGAGTGTCCGAGGTGGCAGACGTGGGACCGAGCATGATTTCGGTCGAATCGTAGTGTCGGGGTCGTATCGTGACGTTCCAAGATCCGGGATGGTTGGTGTGGCCATGACATGACTCTTGAGGACACTTCGCTTGACTCTGTCATGATTACCTGTGACACCTGGCTTTCACGAATTTGGGATGGGTTTCGACCATCGTGCCTCGCCGCCCCCGGGTTTCGTGCGCATTTAATGCTCCAGAGGCACGTCATACGTCACCTCAACTTTTAGGGCGAAAAGTCACCTCTTCCCCTGACGGTTGAGTTGCTTTCGAACTTCCCTCTTCTTTTACGTTTAAACTATGTTGAGACTTCTCATTTTACCACAACCAAGAATTCTCTCTGCACCAAATTCTCTCTGCACTTGCACATATCCGCTTCTCCACAAAGTTCTCTATGTGTCAAGTTCTTTCGGATTCTGAGAGTTCCTGCTTCCACTTCGCCCAGATAAACGCTCAAGACTCCCCTTTCTTCCTGTACTTTTGAATCTAGAGGTAAATTGCTCTTCCTTCTACTTGAATATCTTTCTTTTCTGTTTCCATTTTCGTTTTCCGCTTCTTCTCTCTTCTCCGTTAGTGCATTCCAGGCTTCTGGGTTTTCTGAGTGAAGTGTTTGCGAGTAGCATTTTATGAGTAGCACTATCGAACCCGTAGGTTTTTGCTTAGGAGTCATTGATTTTCTTAGTTTTCTAGTTTTCCTTGTTTCAGTCTCTCCCCTTTCTTATTATTGCTGTGATAACTGTATAGGTTTGAGCCTTTGATGGGTAGGGGAAGCGTTCGTCGTCTTCAAATCAACCTTTAGGTCGGACCGACGATGAGGCCCTGCGAGACTGCTATCCCCACTTTAGCTTCTTGATCTTAGGAACTCCACTGACCGAGGAGGAGAAACTAGCCTCGGTCCTCCGGGGTCGGTCAGGTAGTCGGGGCATTGGGGGTTCCCGGCAATCCGCTGTTCGGTCTGGCCAAGAAGAATCCGACCCCATTAGGCTTGACTCTGGGAGTTCGCCAGAGGCCGAGGCCGTTTTGGCCCAGCCCATCAACGTTTCGGATGCGCTTCGACCAACGGGGTCGGAGTCCCTCCCGGATGGGTACCTCGGTCCCTGCTGGGAGTGCGTTGCCCAAAGCTCTTCATATATTGCAAGTGGGCAGGACTCAATGGCCGAGAGTGTCTTGGGGTCGTGCCGCCATGGGTCGCTATCCGTTCCCGCATCGGCTGCCGGGGGTCCACGTTTTCCGGATGCCGTTCCCCTTCCTTGTTTACATATTAGTTTGTCAGAATCAGGTATCCTTTCTAGCCCTAATAGTGCCTTTTTCTTTGTTTCTTTGTTATAGGTGAATGGCATCCTTGTCTCCTCCCCATGCTTCTATGTCTGACACCAAGGCGGAATCAAATAGTCCATCCCCAACTCTCAGGGCTAAGTATCCGTGGGTGACGCACAAAGTGCTGTCAACACGTTCCTTGATGACGGAGGCAGATATAGGCCGGCTACGTGGGCCACATCTTCCTGGATGCGAGCTAGGTCCTCCTGATGAGGAAGAGCCCATATGTTCTACCCGGGAAACCGGGTATACCAATTATTTCTTCTTCTACAGGGAATACCTTTCCCGGCTCGACGTTCGCTTCCCGTTCATCGAGTTTCAAATGGTCGCACTCAACCATCTAAACGTAGCCCCTTAACAACTTCACCCTAATGGTTGGGGCTACCTTGTGGCCTTTGAGCTCCTTTGTGGTTCGTTTAAACCTGCCCTTCCCTGTACCACCAACCTTTTCTTTTATTTCTTTGGTCCCTATACCCCTCGGTTGGGAAGAGAACCGCCTACCTTGAAGGGGTTGACTTCTCTCAGGAGTGACCCCGACAAGAAAATTCTTAACCCTTTTCAGCTTGAACATTTCAAACTTCTTTCTTCAAGGTGGCCGCCAAATTTGGCGAGCACCCTTGGTTCCTAAACGATCTTGAGGGCTCAAATGTGGAGTGGCGGTTTCCCTTATACTGGTCCGCCGGCCATCATAGTGTGAGCGCCTCGTCTTACCAATTTGGCGCCAAAGACCTTACGGTGGATGAAGAGTTTGCGGCGGCCAAGATAGCCTCGTTCATTGCCGAGAACGGGGTGAAGAGCGCGACCTTTTATATAAAGAAGGCCGGCTCTTGTCATTTTTGCGGATCGGCGAATGGAGGAGGACTCGGATTATCGGCGTTTGTGAGGCGGGCGGCCTCGTCACTCCAGGGGCTCCGCGTAACATCCGAAAGCGGCCCGGCGAGCCCCAAAGAAGAAGGCTGCCGAAGCTATTGTCGTGGCCCTAAAGAAGCCTCGGGTAAAAGGCCGAGGTCGGGGGAAAACAACTGTCCCTTCCGTCTCGCTCAACCGGCGTAACCTCCCTTCCTAGCGACAAAGGGAAAGAAGCGCTGTTATCTGACGCACCTCCTCCTCCGCATCCTCCCGTGGTTCCATCCGGTGCCCCAATATCTCGTGAACTTACCCGGGGTCTGGCCTGGGATAAGGGAATCACGGAGGAGTTGCGCCTTGCCTTCCTTCCACCCCAGCAATATACGAGCTCCGGCCCACTACAGTTGACGAAGCCGAGGTCCACTGGGTGATGACTCATCTTTGCAGGGCTGTGGGGGTATCCCATGCCTATCTTCAGCTGAGGGGGGATTATGTGAAATCGGCGGGAGAAGTTCAACGCTTGACTGTCGACCTGGAGATGGCTCGTGAGAAGGCCAAAAGAGTGAGTGAGGAAAAGCGGCTAGCGAGGCGGCTAAAGAGCAGGCCGTTGACGAACTTGAACGTTCCAACGCTGCCATGGGTAAGGAGACCGAGGAGCTTTTGCTCACCAAGGCCGCCTTGGATCAGAGCAACTCTGAAGTGGTCAAACTGCAATCGGCTCACTCCTGAGTATGGATGCGGTGAAGGCAGTGACTCGGCAGTCAGCGTGACCTGGCTCGAGAGCTTAAGGAGACCCCGGGGTGCTCTTGAAGAGCAACGGAGCGCATACGAGCGGGCGGTAGCGGCGGTGAGACCGCCGCTCTCAGATGCTTCAAGGCGGCCTTGGGTCAAATCAATTTCTCAACCCAGGACTGAGGCGAATGCGGCGGGTACGACTACCGTTCTTTCATCAAGGATGGCGTGCTCGTTCCTCCGACCCCGTCTCCTGAGGTGTCGCTTGCCGATGATGATTAAGGCAGGTCGGTCGGCGAAGAAGCTTCCTCGGCGGTGGAGCCTGAGGGGGATGCGGCCCATGTGGAAAAGGTGGCTCCTCCGAGCTGAACGTTAATTTTTGTTTTTCTTCCGGTGTCTGATACCGGCTTTCTCATTGTAGTTCGTTTGACCTTTGAATACTTATAATTATAATTCTCATGAATGAAAAGGGCTTTTAATTATTCTTTGCGTATTTTTAACTTTATGCATAAACTGCACGTTGTTACGCTCTAGACCAGGCCAGGGTCTTATATGGTTAGAGTCCGCTAGTACTCTTCTGGTGTAAGTGACCAGGTGTATGAGTAGGGGTTTAATGTGTACCGCGCTACGAGGTTCCGGAGTTGTTTTCCAGTGTCTTAACCATAGTAAGGGCAAACAGTCATATGCTCAGCCATGGTCGAAAAGACCCATACTTAAACATTTTGATCTGATCAGGGTGCGTCATTACTACTCTCCTTCTTATCCAGGTGTCAATTTCGATGTATCAAAATAAGTACAAGGGCTGATGACAGCAGCCTCGTGTAATTTTTAAGCAACCGGGGTGGGTGGCCCTGGTGTTGATTTATCTCCCTTGGAAGAGACTGAGGCCGGGTTAAATAACCATAGTCTCGATCTGATTAGGTCATTAGCCACTCGTCAAGTATTCTTGAAATTGAACTTCGGCTGTAGTAGACTCTTAATTTGTCGGCATTCCATGTCCTCTTAATAGGTTTCCTTGCAAGGGTTTCGAGAATATAGGCTCCTTTGTCAAGCTTCTCCTTAACCCGGTATGGGCCGTCCCAATTTGAGGCCAGCTTGCCATCTTTGGCGTTTTTGTTACCGACGTCGGCCCTCCGGAGGACTACGTCGCCCTGTTCGAATGTCCGAGGCCTAACCTTTCGATTGTACTTGGCGGTAATGAGTTGTTTGGCCGCCATCTCGCGGCAATGTGCCGTGGTCCTGACCTCATCCACCAACTCTAGCTCGGTTGCCAAAGCTTTGGAATTTGATCCTTCCCCTTCCTCCAGGATTCTTAGTCTCCTCCATGATGGCTGGCCTATCTCGATTGGAATCATAGCCTTGCATCCATAGGTCATGTGGAAGGGAGTTTCTTGGGTAGCCAATTGCATTGTGGTTCGACAACCCCATAACACGTTGTAGAGCTGTTCGACCCAACTTGTGTTGGCGTCCTCCATCTTTTTCCTTAGGCCGTCCAGGATTACCTTATTCGCCGCCTCGGCTTGGCCGTTTGATTGAAGGTGTTCGACAGAGGTGAAGTGGTGTGTGACACCGAGGTCGGCCATCATGTCCTGGAAGTTCCTGTCAGTGAACTGGGTGCCATTGTCGGTCACGACCTCGGCCGGGACTCCTAAGCGGGAAAAGATGCTCTGTTGGACAAAACGTCGGACCCTTGCCGACGTAACGGTGGCGAGGGGCTCGGCCTCAATCCACTTAGTGTAATAGTCAACCGCAACAATTAGCCATCATAGTTGCCCAGGGGTAGGGTTAAATGGTCCCAGTAGGTCCATTCCCCATTTGTAGAATGGCCATGGGGCCGATATGTATTCCATGTCCGATGGAGGGGACCAAATTATTTTGGCGTGTTTTTGGCAGCTGTCGCACGTTTTGATGAATTCTTTGGAGTCCGCCTTCATAGTCGGCCAATAGTAGCCGGCCCAAAGCGTCTTTCTTGCCAATGCTTTTGCCCCCATGTGTTGCCCATTGATCCCTTCATGGATCTCGGCCAGAACATATCCGCTTTCATTCGTACCCAAACACCTTAGCATCGGGGTATGCAGGCCTTTTCGGTAGAGTTGATCGTCGACCATCGTGTATACTGCTGCCTCCCGAATGAGTTTTCTGGCTTCGGTCATCTTGAGAGGGAGAATTCCACGCTCGAGGTAATCTTCAAGTGGTCTCCTCCAATCAGTGGAGGTCGATATGGCCATGACGCAGATCGGTTCTTCCAACTTTTGTTGGAGCTTTCTATGATTATTCTGGCCCCACTTCCCTTGGAGTTGGAGGATCCGTCGACATATACTTTCCAGAGGTCTAACTTGTCGACATCTTCATTGGTCGAGGTCAGCTCTCGGAGGAAGTCGGCCAACGCTTGTGACTTAATTGCATGTCGGGCTTCGTAAGTGATGTCGAACTCAGATAGTTCTATGGCCCAATTGATCATCCTTCCAGCCAGGTCGGGTTTATGTAGTACCTGTCGAATCGGCTGACTGGTCCGAACCACGATTTTGTGGGCTTGAAAATACGGGCGAAGCCTTCTCGCCGTTGTCAATATGGCGAAAGCCAATTTTTCCAGCTTCTGATATCTCAACTCAGAACTTTGCAAGGCTTTGCTCACAAAGTAGATGGGTTCTTGACCAGTCTGAGGTTCTCACACTAAGACCGAGCTTATTGCTTCTTCCCCAACCGATAGGTAGAGGAACAGAGTCTCTCCGGGCTGGGGTTTTGATAGAACCGGCGGAGTTGCCAAGCATTGTTTTATTTTTTCGAATGCGCATCACACTCCAGAGCTCCGAGTCCCTGTTATCTCCTTTTTAGCAACTTGAAGAAGGGTAAGGCGTTTCTGCCACTGGGCAAGAACCTGGTCAACGCGGCCAATCGACCTGTTAACTGTTGGACTTCCTTCTTGTTTCTAGGCGCCTGCATTTCTAATACGACCTTACATTTATCTGGGTTGGCCTTGATTCCCTGACTCGTGAGCAAGAATCCAAGGAACTTTCCGGCCGGGACCCCAAAAGCACATTTTGCTGGGTTAAGCCGAATTTGGTGCCTCCTCAACTTGTCAAAGGTTTGCTCCAGGTCTCGGATGTGGGTAGACGGGTTATATGATTTGATGATCATGTCGTCGATGTAGACCTCGATGTTCTGGCCAATCTGATCCTCAAAAACCTTGTTCATCATCCTCTGATATGTCGCCCCGGCGTTCTTGAGACCGAAAGGCATGACATTATAACAGTAGTTTCCTTTTTCTGTGATGAAGGCGGTGGCCTCTTGGTCGCCGGGGTACATGGCGATCTGGTTGTACCTTGAGTAGGCATCCATGAATGACAACAGTTAGAATCCGGATGAGTTATCAATAAGTTGGTCGATGTTTGGCATAGGATAGGCATCTTTTGGGCATGCCTTATTTAGGTTTGTGTAATCCGTACATACCCTCCACTTGCCGCTTGGTTTCAAAACCATAACCACGTTGGAAAGCCATGTGGTGTATCGTATTTCTCTGATGAAACCGGCCTCTAGCAGCTCGTCCACGTGTTGGTTCAATGCCACTTGCCTATCTGGTGCCCTTTTTCACTTCTTCTGGGCCACTGGAGTGGACCCTGGCCGAATGGCCAATCTGTGACAACAGAACTCGGGATCAATCCCGGGTACTTCGGTCGCGCTCAAGGCAAAAACATCCCGGTTCATTGCTAGGAATTCTTCCATCCTTAATCTCAGGTCCGGGCTTAGCGTCCTGCCTATTTTTGTTACCTGGTCCGGTCCGTTCCAGAGAATGAGGTCTTCCAACTCTCCCTCCGGCTCTGGCCGGGGGATCTCGGGCTTGTCTCGCAAGTCCAACTAGACCATATTAACCGGATGACTGCGCTTTTCCCCCTCCCAGCTGTTGGAACCAGGCTTGAAAGGGGGCGGTGCTACATTTCCGCCTTCCTTAATCGTCTCAAAGTAGCATTGCCGAGATTCCTTTTGATCGCCCTTAATGGTGAGGACTCAGTTGGTGTTACTTACCATTTTTATCTTTTGATGCTTGGTGGACACCAGCATGTCCCATTTGTGAATGGGCTGCCTTCCCAAAATGATATTATAGGACGAGGGGAATTCGGCGACAATAAATCTTACCCGATCCGTCCTGAAGCCTTCTTTCGTTCCCAGAGTCAGTCGTAGGTCGATATACCCCTTGGGAGGGGAGAGCTCTCCATTAAAACTGACGAGGGTTGTCTTGCAGGGCTTCAGGTCTTCTTTATCGAGATTCATTCTCTTGAATGCGTCCCAGATGATGATGTCTACCGAGCTCCCAGTGTCTATGAATATTCTTTTGACCCGACAGTTGACGAGGGTTTCCGTGATTACCAGACCGTCCTGATGATCGGGTACCACGTCCTTCATATCCTCCTTAGTGAAAAGGAGCTGAGGTCGTTAAAACTTTACTCGTCACGTCCGGATCTTCCTTGAATTTAGTAGGTCCTTGGCGAGAGGACCTCCTTTAAGTATTTCCTTCGCTGACTCGCCGTGTCACCGCCTCCACCAAAGGCTCCACTGATCACGTTGCAATCGAACTCGGCCTCGGGAAATCCATCTTCCTCGGACCCCGGCTTCTGCCGTTTGTCATCTTTTTTCCTCTCGGGAACCGGGCTGTCCAGTCGGTCATCCTGTTTTCGCTTCTCTCTTTTCCGCCCCTGTGTTTTGATCACGTATTGGCGCAATTTTCCTTCTCTGACGAATTTTTCAATGGCATCCCGGAGCTCATAGCACTGGTCCGTGGTATGCCCCGAACTATCGTGAAAGGTACAGAAGCGGGTTGGGTCCGTATTGGCTCGTTATCTGAGGGGTCAAGGTCTCTCAATCTTCTGCATCTCTGTCGACGCCACTTCTCTCCATAGCTGGGAGCGGGAGACATTCAGAGGGGTGTATTTGTCATATTTACCCTTTAACTCCGTCTTTGCACTAGGGGGCTTATTATCCGGATCCCTACCACGTCGATCTTGCTTGTGACCTTCGGACCGGCTTCTATCCCTCGGCGGGCTGCTCCGGTCTGAGTCTCTTCGAGGAGCGTTTGCTTGTCGCATTTGCTCCACTTCAAGGTACTTCTTCGATCGAGTTATGAAATCATTGAGACTTTTAGCCGACTCTTTAAAGAACGATTCGGCCAGGTGGGACTCTTGATCTAGGCCGTTGGCTAAGAGGTGGACGTGTATTGCCTCGCTTAATCCCCGTACTTGCAGGGCCGCAAGTTTAAAACGATCCAAATAACTTTGGAGTGTTTCGCCGGGCCGCTGCTTAATCTTGGACAAGGTGTATTGGGACTTCGGTTGCCGTTTGCTAGTCGCAAAGTGCATCTCGAAAGCCTCGGCCAAATCATCAAATTTATGAACCGACCCCACGGGCAGAGTGTGGAGCCATTTCAACGCCGGTCCCTTAAGGGTTGCGGCGAAAATCCGAGTTACGATAGGTTCCCTGAGGCCCCTTACGAACATGACCACCTTAAAGTTTCTAGGTGAGTTGTCGAGTCTTGAGAGCCGTCGTACTTTGCTAGCTCGGTGAGATTTAACTTCTCCGGGAAACGAGCATTGAGGATTTCTTCTGAGAAAGGGCTGTTGTCAATCTGCCCAACATACCTTCTCCGCTGATACCCGGTTGGAGGAGGTCGGGGTGACCTGTTACCCCGGGCTGAATTCCCCCTTTTTGAGTCCTTACTTGAAGAGGTCGGCTTCTTGCTTTGGCCGGTTTCTGTGCTTTTGTGACCACGCGAGCTGTCGCCTTCTTGATCCTTCTTCCAGGACTTGTCATCCTCGTCCTCGTTGGAGGAGGCTGAGTCCCTCGTCTTGAGGTGCTTTTCCAATCGCTGGAAACAGAGAGAGTGTCGCTTGTCCATGTTCTCGATCATCTCATCATCGCGGCCAACGAATTTTGGACGAGTAGAGTATCCGGATTACCGCGTGGGATCTCTGTGTTAACGGCCGGGTCCGAATTCTAAGGATGAAGATCATCATTATGCGGAACTGAGGACTCCGTTTCGGACGGGTTTTCATCCAAATGTCCATCCTTGTTTGGGACGGCAGGCTCTTCTAGTTGTTGCTCCGGCTGTGATAACCGGTCCTCTTGGTCTGCCGTCGTTCTGACGGGTTGTTGATGGCTCGGTGCGCTGTGGTTGCCGAGGTGGTTGATGCTGATATCCTGGTCGCACCATCTCGGACTGCTTCTGGCTTGAACTACGGGTGTTAACCCTCATTGGTCACGGGAATCGAAATTTACCAATCCCCACGGTCGGCGCCACTGTTCTGGTGTAGAACACAGATGTCCAGCCAAGTGAATGGGCTGGTGCTTTGATGTAGGATCAAAGGTATCCTCTCGAATGCCTACTGGGAAAGCACTTGAAAGGAATGGAGATCACTGTACACAACCAGGCTCTTAGCCAAGGGGGTGGGGTGTGTGCACAGTGTGTATGTAAATAGTATGTAAATAGCTTAGGGTTAAAACCTGTGTACCTTAGATCTTTCTCTCAGTATTTATAGAGCATACCCGGATCTGATCTGCCTGGCGTAATATCCGGCTCAGGATCCGAACTGCCTTACCATGTGCGGTGGTGATCCTATCTTACCGGGGTAGTTGAGATTCCCCTAGATAGTATACGCGACCGGGTGTATTGGGCCTTGTCGCCATTGGGCTTGATATTCGTCCATAACAGAACCCAATCTAATATAGAAACTAGAGATCAATAGGCAATTGCTATGTCTGCAACGATTGTATATGGTTGAATTAGTCTTGCTTTGGATGTTCAAAAAGCAATTTATCTCACTGCAATTTTCAAAGGTGACCTATAGTTTTTTCTTGTTTTTGGGTGATTTTAGAAATTAATAGTTAATATTAAAAATTATTGTTGTAAACTGTATATGGATCAATATTAGGAAAATCATAACAATATTGAAGTATTGAACTAGTTGAAACTCTGGTTTAGGGATCAAATTTGGTTTATAATCCGTTATAACGGGGGGTGTCAAAGGTTTATAATTTTTTTTATTGTAAACAAGTGTGTTTTAAGTCATAAAATACTTGAAGATTCTGGCACTTGTGCATTTGTTGAGGCTGGGACATGATAACATTGGCACACTCACATTGAGTGTGGCATTTTCACACTTGAGTGTGATGTGTTGTTGAACGAAAATTGAGGTTGGACATGTGACAGAGGGTGAGTGCACTCTAAGTGTACATATGGCACACTCGAGTGCAATCAATAAACAAAAATCAGTCTTGGTGGGAGAAGGGCGAGACTGGTTCAAGGAGAGGAGTATGAAGAAGGATAAAATAATTTTTTTTAAGGGCAAAATGGTATTTTACCTTATTATCCTACCTCATTTTCTTCTAACCGAACAAATTTTTTTTCTAATTAATCCATTTTGTTTTTCAGTACGAAACAAATGCATCAAGGGAACATGTTTTCCCTTTCATTCCCTTCTTTTCATTTCGATTCCTTTTCATTATTACCTTTTCTTCAATCCAAATGGGGCCTAAGATATTAAAACAAAGAAATCAAATCCAGATATCCTTAAGAGATAGACCTAATGTAGCACCATTAGGATCTATAGCTGAAATCATTAAATGCAAAGCAGAAACCCCAATTGGAACCTTGAAGATACCCAAATTATCCGATCTTGCGGATCAGAGATTGCAGAGCAGAAATAGACAGTAGCGATGATGATAAGTCCTAATCTTACTATTGGAAAGATTTTTGCCGTGTCTTCCAAAATAAACCAAGTTCGTAATTAATTTGCAGAATTAGGGAACCTGGGTCGTTTCCCAACGAATTTGCAGCGAGCTTGTTTAATAACAATAGTGAAACAGAATGATAAAATGGGGGGTTGGTTTAACGAGAATAGAACAAAACTAAATAACATAACCAAAATGCAATAAACAGAGTCAAACGAATCAAATAAACAGAGATGATTAAAGATGATCAACCCAACGAATTGATTCGAAACCTCCATCATTGAACGAAAATACAACTAACCCACGTTTGGTTCCGGATGAATCGAAATCTCTCGCATTCATCCGGAGATTCCCTCGCCTAGACGATCGCCTAGAATCTGCCGGACAGTGGCGTGCCTCACTGTGCAACCGCACAAAGAACACTATAACCTAGTCCGAACTAAGTCCTTGGGATGAACTAAACCGAATATTAAATCTAATATTCGAACTATTTTAAATCGAATCCGATAAGATGAAAACGAATCGAGTAGTTACCGATTAGGCACGAGTTCTCGGATGAATCATGGAATCCTCATCGTTGGGTTAATCACAAGAGTTTAGCCGATCATGGTCGGGAAAATCGAAGAACGAACGAAGAACACGAAGAACGCGCGAAGAACATGAAGAACAGATGAGAGAAAATGAAAACTTGTATTTTGATCCACTCTAATGTTAAAACGTGAATGAATATGTTTGTGGCAGCTGCCATACTTAAAAATAACCTAAAACGAAAATGGGCTCTCATAGTTTTAGCCCAAAACAGAAATAAAATAAAACTGGACTTAAATTACAAAATTCGGGTCCAAAATAAATCCAGAATTGTACATCCGACTTTGGCTCCAAAATTGACCGCCTTCTTGACCGAATTTGCTCTTGATGTCTTCATAACAATTGTAGCTCTCTGAATCATCTGAAATATGAGACAAAAATGAGACAAATCCGATGTCTGGTTCAAGAGTTATGGTAGAAATAGTGAAGCAACACAAAACTGGAATTTTATTATTAAAAATGGCTAAAATGCAATAAAAGGCCCAAGGCCCAAATAAACATAAGAGCCATTATTTATTAGCTAAAGGGTCCTAAATTATTATTCAAGAGACAAAAATAAGTGTATAAAATATTCAATTATCAACTATGCATTTCCATAACTTTTTAAGATATTTTATTAGGAATATCATGCTTGGAATGCATTTATGATGATTGAGTGTGATTAAGAATGATTATGTGGAATTAATTATTAGAAGAACTTAATTGATATATTTTATAATTTCTCTTTAAGTGTTTGATTTGTAGAACAAATGATATTACATTGATATGAATTGTTTTTTAGAAAACTTGAGAGAAATTAAGTCAAAAGGAGCTGAAAATAGGAAAAGGGACTAACTGTAAATTCCATAAAGTTTGCAAGCAGGCAGAAAAGGGATCAAAGTGAAAATTACAGAAAATTTTCCCAAGTCAACTGCAATTTTTCCCAGAGTCAAATTTCATCCCCTGCCATCAGAATTAGCTGGAAATTGATTTAAAATGCTTAACACGCACTCCAGAAGGGGATATTCGGTCACTTCCACACACACTCTCATCTCTAATTCTCTTATCTTCATCCATCTTCCACTTCCACCACCAATTCTATCGCCTTTCACTCTGAATTTGCCGCTATTATGGCCGGAGCAAACTAGGAGCTGATTTGAACGCCATGTGTCGCTAAATCATTCGCCTCCTATGAGCTGTGATAGAGCCTAATCCGTAGATTGCAATAGAGTTCATTTTGTATGGTAGATTATGTTTTAGATTTAGCTTTGGATCTTATGGTTGTATGTGAGTATGTGACGAAGTAACCTGCGAATCTGCGATGTAATCTGAATTTACTCATTCTCTATTCATTGGTATGGCTAAACCGGATTTAGAAACATTTAGATGGTAGTCTTCTTGATTTTGGGTAGCTAGCAATCGTTTATAAGCTTTGATTGAAGGTAGAACCAGTTGTTGGTGATTAATTCATGAGCAGAGTTGATTAACTTGCTTTTAAGAAGTGACTGACAATTTTGATCCGATTTTGCTATGTGATTGGCATGAAAAACTGCTTGATTTAGTGTGTGAAGGAACTCATATCATTAAAAGGTTAGGAAGGTGAAGTTACAACTCATTAGAAGCATATTTATCACTCATGCATTTTCTTACCTTCATCCACTCGCTGCTGCCACTTTCATCAATTTAAAACCAAAAAATACAATAAAAATTAGGAGTAGATTTAGATTAGAATCAACCTCACAATTGCTGTATTATCTTGCTTAATTCGTGACTCATAGATTTGTTGGGAACTTTAGTAATCATTAGGCTCCTTAGAGAAGAATTAGTTAGCTTAGTATTTTGGAAAATCACCACGAAGTCCCAAAGAACAGAATTAATCACAAATAGGTTCCTTAAAATGTTAAATTACAAGGTCCCACGTAGGGGTGAGCAAATCAAAACCGAAACCGAAAATCGAACCGAATAATTCGGTGTTCCGTTTTTTCGGTTTTTAGGTTCGGTTCGGTTTTTTAAAATAGCTTATTTCGGTTTTCGGTTCGGTTTTTGTAAAAAAAATTCGGTTAAAACCGAAAAACCGATTTTTTTAAAAAATTTTGTTAAAAAATCATAATTAATTCTACAAAAATCGTTTTCGAGTGCTTCAAAATTCCTCATGACCCTTGACATGTCTCTATTTTCAAGGAAAAATATTCTCAGAAGCAAGAAAGTCACGGATCATTCCCAGTTTAATATTTTTTCAACGTTGCCCAGTTTATAACTCCATAAATAAGGCTTAACTTCAAAAATATGTTACTACTTGTGTATAACTCAAAATGCTACATAATTTATATATTTAGAAAGCCCTATATGTCCACTTTATTCATATAAAATTTCATAACTTTAGGTAAAATTCGGTTAAACCGAATTAACCGAAAACCGAACCGAAATATTTCGGTTTTTTCAGTTTTCGGTTCGGTTTTTAAAATATACATAATTCGGTTTTTCGGTTAAAACCGAAAAACCGAACCGAATGCTCAACTACCACGGGACCCTGTTGATATTACCTCTAAATGTGAAAATACAATTTTACCCCTTTTTATTTGAAACTTCTCAGGCGTTAGGGCTTCAGATCTTCCCCAAAAGCTTCGACCTCTTCTCTCAGAGCGCTCGCGTCTCACACAGTGGAGGGTTATTGCGTGCTTCGGTCGTTGTCAGCTGCACCCGTCGTCGTCTTGTGGTTGCCGGTTGTCGTCTTCATCAGCCCGTGTATCGACTGCTCGCAAGGTAAGTTTACTATTTTTCTGTGACTAAAAAGTTTTCTTTATTTCTGAATTTTTTGTCCAAACTCTAGACTACTGGTCAGATGAGGTAATCCTGCTACACTAGATTGGCAAGAGTATTTGTGATGGCTTTTTTATACAAGTGTCATTTTGATTTGCCGGTAAAAAAAGTGGCTTGGCAGATTTAGAGTAGTTTGTTTGGAGTTTTTCTGGAGGATTAGATGTCCCCGCTGACTTGTTGGTTTTTTAACCATAAATTCACTGATTTTTGTTAGAACTTAAAGGCTTTGTGCTATGTTGCTGGTCTGTGATGTCTTTGGGTATGCCAGAAAGTGAGACTCTTAAATCTATTGTGTTTTTGGATCTTTCTTAAAGTTTGTGTTGTTAAAATCTGTAGTGTCTTTGGCCTCTCTTAAACATTGCGCTCAAGATATTTTTAGCGGATTGCCTTATGACATATGAAGAGATTGGAACACTATTTTGAGCTCAAAAGTTCTGTAATGTTTTCCTTCTCTTGGGTGGATGACTTGTTTTTTTGTATTGTTCTTTTTTTACATTACATTGTTTTTCCATCTAAAAAATGTTTGATATTTTCATAGATACAATTGACATTCATAGTTGCACGCCCCTGCTAATAGGCATTGAACTGCTTGTCTTCCTCCCATTTAAAGAAGCCTAGTCACAAGGTACTTCTAACCTCAAGCCCGGCGCTGTGAAAGATGCCACGTACCACCACTGTTGACTGCTTGGGTTGCCCTCCGTTTCGGGCTTTAACCTTCGACGCACTTGGTCTCATTAAAGGTGGTTGATTGATCATCTATATGCACTTATCTCTTGGGTCTTACAAATTCACATATTGTTTTGCTTCACTATTTGAATTTCTTTTTTGGTCTTTTTGTTTGTGTTAGTTGTTGAAGCCCGTGATAAGCAATCTGGACTTCCACGTGTGGTTGAAAGATGGGGTGAACCAGACTCCTCCAATTGCGTCTCAGCCGTTTCTATCACTCACCGCAAGGCTGACCCGGTATGTGCTGTTTAAAAAAGTACAAAGGAGAAACATGAATTACTATTCTCTTATTATTTTCCCTTTTCTTGCGTTGCAGCTATTAGCTGTAGCGAGGAAAAATGGTCGGGTAAGTTCCTTCATAATAGCATTGAATGTTCCTTAACTTGTTTTGGTGTTCAATCTATATTTTCAAATTCCCAAGTGCTTTAACATACATATCTATTTTAGGTTGAGGTTATGAATCCTGTGAATGGAGATCTACAGGCTGCAATGTTAAATTCCAATGTTACAGATATTCGATCTGAAGAAAATGCTATTGTTGGATTGCATTTATTTGCGAAGGAAAACCCAAAGTTAGCTTCCAGGTATAATGTATACCAGTCATTTAACTGTTCAAATGTGTATGTTATGCTTGTTTCTTGTGCTATTTTTTTTTTGCTCATTTCACTTAAAAAGTGACTATCACAGTGAATTTTTGTTCTTTTTTCCTTTTCCTTTTTTGATAGTTTTGACACACTTACTCATTATCTTCATGTTCTGTAAGTCAAAAAGGTTGTTGGCTTTCATATTGGTGGTTCATTGCTTGTTTGCTCATGCTCACATGATTGATATATTCTAATTTCTTGTAATGCTCTTATGTATGCATGAGTGTGTCTTAGACTCTTAGCTATATATCTCTTTTTCTACAGTTTAAAAGTTGTAATTTAGATTTAGTTTCTGTTTTTAGGTCTTGTACTTTACTTACCTGCACAGCCAAGGGAGACGCAAGTGTAAAGTCCTTTGAAGTGACCAATTCATCTTCAGAATCTGTTTCTCTTAATTCTTCAACTTGGAATGTATGTGCTGGCGGTAACATCTCATGTTGCAAGGTGGATGAAAGTGAGAAGTATGCTGTATTTGGAGGGTGAGTCATTACAATTTACACATGGTATATGAGCTGTAAAAATTAACTGAATCAAACCAGTATCAAACTGTTCAATTTCATGAACTTTTATAAAGAAGGGTTTTAAGAGTAGAAAATATGGGAACAAGGTAAAGGATAGTTCCCTTATTGTTGCAAAATGCGTGAACTAGAAGGAATGGAGGACATTAAAAGTAAGTGTGTTCTAAACTATTGGATGATTGATATCCCTTATTATCTTACAATTACAAGATAGTCATATCTGTGTTTTAAAGATTATCATTTATTGCAGCAGATGCTAGGGTATAAACTTCTGTTTGAAAATCCTGGCTTACTACCTTAGCCATATATTGCACATTCATATTCTTAGGTCCTTCATAATGAATCTGTAGAAACTTGTGAAAACATTGAAGGCAAATAAATTTTAATTATCTTTCTCTCTATAGGTAATCTTCATTTAACTCTACGTGTAAACAGATGTTAGTTAGATTGGAGCTGCTTGAAAACATAATATGAATTCACAGATACACTGAGTTACAAGGCTTTATGCTGCTTCTGGAATGGATACTGTTTGTTTGTACTAATGTAATAAGTTTTATAGATCAAATTGAAGGTTTTGATATTTTGTTGTTGGTTAAATTTAATAATAGCATCTTAATTGTGAAAAAGACTTGCAATTTGCAATGTACTGTAGTTAATTGAGAGTTTTAAGAAGCAAAAGCAATTTCACTGGTTTTTATTTAATATGGCTGCTACAGAATAAAAAACCTATGAAATATAAGGCCTCCATAGTGGAAATATATAAAATAGAAAGATCTTGTGATGATGCAAGCTCAAAGGCAACAGAAAACAAAGCAATGGAGAGGGAGGTGCTTCTTAAAATCTTATGATAAACCAATACAAGCACTATCATTGAATGTCTGTCATCTTATTTTAGATTTCTGAGCTGGAATATTCTGACAATTTCTTATATCAATCGCTTAGGAAAGGCGTTGAAGTTAATTTTTGGGATCTTGAGAGCTCCACTAAGATATGGAATGCCAAACCTGTGAGTATGCAATAAATTTATTTTTGTTCTTTCAATAATTGCTTTTGTTTCCCACCCATATTATCTTTCACTGTATCTCATATTTTTGGTTTTCCTATATGCATAATATTACCATTTGTTTTGCAGCCTCCTAAGAACAGCCTTGGTATTTTTACCCCTACCTGGTTTACATGTGCTACATTTCTAAGCAAAGATGATCATCGTAAATTTGTTGCTGGAACTAACAGCCATCAGGTAATTTTAAACATAAAATTGTTTAATATTTGAAATTAATCAATAAACATATTTGGAATGTGTAATAATACTCAGGGAAGCTTCCTTGCAATGATGCTTATGCCCTTGTACTTAATTTTGAATGCATTCAATTGTTTTTTATCATGTGACTTTCAACCAGGTTCGTCTATATGACATCTCTGCTCAGCGAAGGCCTGTTATTTCATTTGATTTTCGTGAGACACCAATTAAAGCTGTGGCTGAGGATATAGATGGTTATTCAATCTATGTAGGGAATGGATCTGGTGACCTTGCTTCTGTTGATATACGTACAGGTATGTAGATGTCTTTCAGCATCTATTCATGTAAGTTTATGAATGGCTTTGTTCATCATGTTTCCATATTAATGGTCTTCTTGAGCAATTATGATACCATAATTATAGTTAAGAAGTGAGATGGTTAGGGTGGTTAAGGGTGTGAAACTGTTGGCTATATGGATAACCTTGGTGGTACATAGCTTAGCTTTTGGCATAATCAGAATGTGAATCCAGTTCCTGCTGTCTATCTGTCTGTACCTTCTCTTGTACATTCTCTTCTATCTTCTACTATTATATCAGATTATCATTATCTTCCTTACATGACTAAATTCGCTAGGGTAATTTATTTGACTTTAGGCAATGATATAAATTGGCTGGTTGTCAATTGTTCTGTGACTAAGACTGTATTTTGTACTTGGGAGTAAAGTGCCATATTGTAGCAGTTAATGGATAAATCAATTGTGGGATTCCAAATATTTGAATGCTGATTTACTTCTTAATATCTACATTAGTGATCATGCTAGTGATCTTTTCTTGTTATGACCTTAAATTACTCTGTTAAGATTTATGGAGGAGTAAAATCTGTAAATGGTGGACATTTCACTTTAGTGTTATTATTGTAAATCAGAGGTATCATCACTCTCTGTATTGTTGTGTATTATTCAGCGGAAGACATTACATTATATAGATGAAGCAAGGGAGAAGAATCAGGGCAGAGGAGTAGAATCAGGGATTACATTTAAAGGCTAATTAAGACTAATGAAGTTGATATCTTGATCCTATAATTAAGGCAAGGATCAGGGGATACTAATAACTATAATTGATTCTCTAATATTCTAACACTCCCCCTCAAGCTGGAGAGTATATGTCGATTAGTCCCAGCTTGCCTAGAAATCCTTCAAACTTCGTTCTGCCTAGTGGTTTAGTTAGGATATCTGCAATTTGGTCTGCAGATCTTATGTGAGACAGTGTCATAATGCCTGCTTCAATCTTTTCTTTAATGAAGTGTCTGTCTATCTCAACATGTTTGGTTCTATCATGATATACTGGGTTCTTGACCATTTCAATGCTGGCCTTGTTATCACGCCGAGTTGCATTGGTCCCTCATGTTGAATTCCCAACTCGTCGATGTCGATAATCCAGATTCCTTCACATACTCCTTTGTTGTGACTCTTAGTTACGCTTCAAAGCCTTGCTTGGTGACACCACTGCATTTCTTGCTTCTCCGTGTAACTAGATTTCCCCACACGTATGTACAGTACCCCGAGATTGACCTCCTGGTCTCTCTATCTCTTGCATGATCTGCATCAGTGTAGATTTCTATGTTCCTGGTAGTACCTTTCTTAAAGAATCTTCCCCTTCCAGGATTAAGCTTCAAGTAGCTCAAAATTCTGTGGACTGCCGCCATGTGTTCTTCTTGGGGCTGATGCATAAACTGACTTACTATTCCAACTGCATAGCTAATGTCAGGACGTGTATGGGTTAAGTATATCAATTTTCCCACAAGTCTTATGTATCTCTCGCATTAGCCGGAATACCTTGTGGTTTGATCTCTAAGTGGCATCCCTCTTCCATTGGTATCCCTTCTGGTTGAGTGCCCAACATTCCTGTCTCATGTAACAAGTCTAATGTATACTTGCGTTGTGAGACATTGATGCCCTTCTTGGTTCTTGCTACTTCCATACCTAAGAAATATCTCATTTGTCCAAGGTCTTTTACCTGGAATTCAGTTGACAAGTCCCGTTTTAGTTGAGCCATGGATTCTTCATCATCCCCTGTAATGATTATGTCATCAACATAGATGATCAATATGGTGACTTTGCCATTAACACGTTTGGTAAACAATGTGTCATCAGCTTGTCCCTGAGTATATCCAAGCCCTTTTACTGCTTTGGTGAATCTACCGAACCATGCCCTAGGAGATTGTTTCAAGCCGTACAATGACTTCCTTAGCTTACACTCAGAGTTATTAGGAGCTAAAACTCCATCTGGAATCTCCATGTATACTTCTTCCTCTTGGTTGCCATTCAGGAATGCATTTTTCACGTCCAGTTGGTATAGAGACCAATCCAAGTTCGCCGCAAGTGATAACAAGACTTGAACGGTATTGAACTTGACCACTGGAGAAAATGTCTCCCGGTAGTCGATCCCGTACGTTCGGGTATATCCCTTTGCAACAAGTCTCGCCTTGTATTTGTTGATGCTGCCATCGGGATTGAATTTCAGAGTGAAGATCCACCTGCATCCCACTGGTTTTTCCTTTAGGAAGAGTCGTGATCTCCCATGTTCTATTTTCCTTGAGTGTCCTCAATTCCTCTTCTGCAACTTGCTTCCAATTTGGATCGGTCATAGCTTGTTGAAATGTATTTGGAACGGTTATCGTGTAATCGTTAACAACAAAACTTTGCATTCTTGCGCATGATTACCATATGAAACAAATCGTTGAATAGGATGTTGAGTACACGATCTTACCCTTTCTCAAGGCAATAGGCCAACCCGATTCTTCAGGATTTAATCTGGATTGGATTCATGGTCGTTCCTTTGAATGGGAGAGATAGTTCTACCAAGTGTCCGGTTCGGTCTCTATCTCTTGTCGTGCTCCGCATCCATCCCCGAATTGATCTCAACATGTGTTTTAGGTTCATTGGATTCGGGTTGGGGTGGAATGTATGTGTTAGGCTGGTTTGTGGGAGCAAGTGAGTCAAGAGAGGCTATGAGGTTAGGTGGTTCAGATGATGTATCAGGTGACTTTGAGGTGTTGGAATTAGATCGATCCAAGATTAGCCATTCAATATCAGAATACTCCCCCTGAATGGGTAATTTAGGATAATAAGCTTCTTCTTCCGAGAAAACTGTGTCCCGAGAGACAATGAGTTTCTTGGAAGAGGGACAGTAGCATTTGTACCCTTTTTGAGTGGAGGAGTAGCCAAGGAAGATACACTTGTCAGAGCGAGCACCAAATTTGTTGCCCTCATTTTTGTGAACAAAGACAACACACCCAAACACCTTGGAAGGTAAGGAATTGATGAGGGGGCAATTTGGAAATAATTTCAGGAGGTTTTGAATTGGGGTATCGTATTTGAGAACTTTAGAAGGCATGCGGTTAATGAGATAAGCCGCGGTGAGGATGGCATCACCCCAAAATATGGTGGGAACATTCCGTTCCATTAGCAAGGCACGGGTTACTTCCAACAGGTGACGGTTTTCCGTTCGGCTACCCCATTTTGTTGGGGGGTGTAAGGACAAGATGTTTGGTGATGAATTCCTTGACGATCAAGAAACTCTTTAAAGGTTGTGCTCATGTATTCCTTGGCATTATCACTTCGAAGCACCTTAATGGACGTGTTGAATTGGGTTTGTACAAAGGTATAGAAGTTTTGAAAGACTTTGGCGACATCGGATTTGTCTTTCATTAAATAAACCCATGTGGTGCGAGTGTGATCATCGATAAAGGTAACAAACCACCCGGTATGAGTGAGAGTAGCTATTCGGGCGGGCCCCGAGATATCACCGTGAATCAATGTGAATGGGGAGGTGGGAGTATAGGGTTGTTTGGGATAGGAGGATCGTGTCTGCATTTAGCAAATCGGCAAGTTTCACAATGAAAAGGAACATAATTTTTATTGAATAAATTTGGAAACACATGTTTCATATAATCAAAACTAGGGTGGCTCGATCGACCGGTCATGTGATCTGTAGCTCCTGAGTCAACTATCCAGGTATCGTCATTGGTCATCACAGCGTTTAGGGCAATAATAGAATTACCTGATTGTACAAGATTCACGCTGGGAACAGAGTTAGACTTATTCTGTTGTTCGAGCATTCTACGAAACATCTGTAGC
Source organism: Acacia pycnantha (assembly GCA_025563575.1). Classification (NCBI taxonomy): domain Eukaryota; kingdom Viridiplantae; phylum Streptophyta; class Magnoliopsida; order Fabales; family Fabaceae; genus Acacia; species Acacia pycnantha. The sequence goes on from JAMWYP010000215.1 coordinate 786,534, forward strand.
TCCTCTTGACTCAGGTGATTGTCACTCTCCACCTTTGGTCCAGCTGTGGTCAGGTGACTTTGGAAGTTTGATTTCCCCCCGGAGGGTTTTCCATGGAGTTTCCAGCATTCTTCCTTAGTATGGCCCTTTTTCTTACAATAGTTGCACCATTTATTGGTTTTGCGGTCTCCAGATGGTCCCTGGATTGCAAGAGCTGAGCTTTCAATGTTGCTTGGTCCACTCCGGTTCAAGAGTTTCCTACTTTCCTCAAATTGCACAAAGTTGACCACGTCAAAGAGTTGTGGGGGTGGCTTCAGCCCCATGATTCTGCCCTGTACCTCCTCGAAGACATCATTTAGGCCTAAGAGGAAGTCGTGTATCCTTCTTTCTTCCACAATTCGTTTGTACAGTTGTGCATCTTTGAGACTGTCCCAAGGGTGGACCTCAAACAAGTCTTGTTGTTGCCACAATTTCACACACTTTGTGACCACTGGAGATAGTTTCTACCATTAAACTTATGGCTAATAGCCATAATGTGATGGTCTGTAAATTCTGAAGCCATCTCTGAGGTTCTGTTTGGTACTGGGTTGATGGTCATAGAGGAAGAAGAAGAAGAAGAAGAAGAAGAAGAAGAGGAATTGTGAGTTTGAGAATCGGTACCGGTCATAAAACCCATGGGATAAGTACCGGGAAATGTTCCGAACGTAGGAGGACTCTGAGAGGAATCCATGTTTCTGGAAGAAAGAAATAGTCGCCAGAATCTGGAATTTATGCCGGAGAGTTCGCCGAAAAATTCAGAAAAGTCACCGGAGGATGTACTAACCACTGGGTCTCACCGGAAATCAGAGGAGGAGGTCGAAACAAGAAGTCGCCGTCGAAAACACTCCGTCACGCGCCGTCACGCGCCGTCACAGCGTCGGTGTTCGTCAGGCGCGTGTAACCCACGCGCCGTCGTGGAGTCGCCAGATCGTCGCCGGATTTCTGGGTTTCGCCGATCGGAGCCCTCCGTATACAGGCTAGGCGGTGTAGTCTAACTCGCCGCCTACAGTGAACCCTAAACTCGCCGGAGAACTTTCCCTTCACTGTTTCTCTCTCCCTCACATCACTCACTGTTTCTCTCGCTTGCTGAGGCCTCGGACAGGTGTCCTGGGCTCTGATACCATATTGCAAATCAGAGGTATCATCACTCTCTGTATTGTTGTGTATTATTCAGCGGAAGACATTACATTATATAGATGAAGCAAGGGAGAAGAATCAGGGCAGAGGAGTAGAATCAGGGATTACATTTAAAGGCTAATTAAGACTAATGAAGTTGATATCTTGATCCTATAATTAAGGCAAGGATCAGGGGATACTAATAACTATAATTGATTCTCTAATATTCTAATAGTTATCGTGCAGTGGCAGGTACATGTTGATCCTACATTTACCCTCTCCTCTCATGAAAAAGCCATTTATGCTTTGTAAACAAGCCTGAGTTGTCCAAAGCTAGGATCTTGAGACAACCTGTTAATTCCAACCCTTTAGCATTAATATTTTTAGTGTAGTTGTATGAGGCTTTGTATTTTGTTTGTTGAGATAATTGATTGGGTAGTCATTTCATATGGATGACAAGTTTCATGTGATGGGCTTATGTGCATTCTCCCTGGTTTAGTAAACTTTCATTAACTAATTCACCAAGGCTCGCATCATGATAAATTTTAACTTCTTGTGATGTGCAATGTTTATAGTTTTATGGTTTATTTGGTCAGAGCTTCATGTGCTGTGGGATATAGTAGTTTCAATGACTTCACTTTGAATTTCTGCATGAGTGATTGCATGGAATTCCCTGTTCTTATTGTCAGAGATCAGTCTTCCTAGTTGCATGTTTGAGATCATTTGTTTTCTTGCTGTTCTTTGTTTTCTCTTTCTCCCTTTTCTTTTGATATTATCTCCTACTGAGTTTTAGTCTGTCTTACTTTATAGAACAAAATTTTCCTATTGTAAACAAAATTTCTTTTGAAAAAAATCCAACCTGAATATTTACTTTTTAAAATGCTCAATGTAGCTTCTTATTATATGGAATAAAGGAGAGGGTGATGGTGAGGGTGTAAAAGTAAAGGCCTGAGGAACAGTTAGACTTCTTGAGCTGTAAACATTATGGTTGAAGAGTTGGAATGACAAAAGTGGAAAGCTTGAGTCTAAAGCTTTAATCTTGGGAGTGAAGAGCACCTCTTTTGGATTCGATGTAGCAGTTCATTTCATTAAAGTTTTCTTAATAGAAGGGATTTCTAAGACCTTTAGCATTGCTTACATTTTATGCTTAACATTCTGAAGGGATATTTTCTTTCTATAGAGCATCTCCAAGACCTTTTGCAGTACTTTCTCTGTACAGCAACTACTCATTCACATTTCCCAAACAACTATTTCCTATTTGCATGAGAGGACATTAAATGTGAATCTAAGGTGTTTGTTAGAAATTATGGAAATATGAATGCCTTCACAATTCTTTAAGCTTGTGAGTTTGACTTCATAAATCACAGAGGTTAGGAGTTGGCTTTTGATCAGTTCCTTTGTTGCAGTACTCTTTAGTATAGATGTAACAAAGAGAGACTTATTAGGATTTGCATGCATTTATTTCCGTATAAGATGGGAATCTTGATAACCACATTTTGTGTTGGTATGTTTTTCTTGGATTTTCTGACTCTTGGTAGTTAACAGATGTAATTACATTGAGTTTGAACTGCTATATTTTGTTATTATTTGATATCCTCTTGCACGAGTTGTTTTGAACTTATCATATTTAGCACTGTCTATGAGTTCATCTCTTTGCATGAGTTATTTTCAGCTTATCATGTTAATTGATGCAAAATTTGTTACAGGAAAATTGCTAGGATGTTTTACTGGAAAATGCTCTGGAAGCATCAGATCCATAGTCAGGCACCCTGAGCTACCAATTATAGCTTCATGTGGTGAGTGAGCTTTCTTTTTCTGAAAAAACCTTCAGAGCGGGTAGCTTATTAGATTTTGGTCTGCCATATATCACTAAGTCGTTTGTTTTAAAATTATAGTGTGCTGTATTGAGTCTTATTGTCAGTGAAAATCATTTTTTTAGTTATTGGTCATAACATTTGATCTATTATTCATAATCTTTTGTTGCCCTTTTTATTCGTTCTGGATTTTAGTTGCTAAAGCTCATAATCAATTGAAAAGGTACAGGTCTGTAGTTTGCTGACTGAACATCTTTCAGTCTGATAAGAACATTTCAGCTATTGTGCTATTGTACTAGCATTTATGGTTCTCCATATTCATCACTAAAGCTCGTATCATGACATTCTTCTAGGACTGGATGCTTATCTTCGTATTTGGGATATAAAGACCAGACAGCTCCTTTCTTCGGTATGCTTTGTACCCTTTCCCTTATTTATTATTATGGTATTAACTATGGCTTTGTATTTCATAACATGTATAAAATGTTTAGGGGTATATTTGCCACTAAAAAGGAAAAGTAGATGATATTTTGACCTAAATTAAGGTGCTTGAGTCTTTATTTAAACGAGGGAAGATTATCCTTCTGATATCCTATTCTTTTATCAAAAATGTGTGAAGTTGATGTGTAGTTAATAATATATTAGGCGGATATACTAATCCAATAAACGACTAATATATTAATAAAGTTAATAGGGCGTTACTAAGTCAATATATGCCTTAAGGGTAGAATTAGGGAGTTGCTTAGTAACTGACCATTAGGGACTGTTAGGAAAGGTAGTTGAACATTGGGTCCATATAAAGAGAGAGGCAACTCTGAGACGTTGTTGTTGTCAATTGTGAATGGAATGAATACAAAGAATATTCAGAATCTCCTCCTCTCTTCTTCTTCCTTCTCCTTTCATCTCTTCTTCCTTCTTTAATTTCTATGCCCTCTTAATAGAAGTGCTCCTTTAGTCTCTCATGTGGAGAATGTAGGTCAGTGTATCTCTTCTATGGAAAATTATGATTCTTGATGCTTATTTTTTGAAGCTGTAATAATGCATTTAAAACGTTTGGCTTCATGCACTAATGCTTGAAATCATATGGATTTGGAACTTAGTACTTATTACACATTGAAACCCAGTCTTGTGCTCTTAAGTTCTAGGAGGTAATGCAAAATCTGTGAAAACTAAAATCCGTAGGATGAGGCTCATTTCTACTTTGATCCATTGGTGTCCTTTCTTGCCATTTAATATTGAGCCCCAGCAGATTGTTATCCAATTCGAATTTCAACAGTGAGCGCCGAATGATCGGCACTGAGAATAACTCCGATTGAAAACTTCACCTCTAATACCATGAAGTCTCAGAGGTTTGAAATATCTCAGATTATTGTATTCGATCTCAAGGAGGTTACATATATACACATAAGAATATCTCGGATGAGTTTGAGTACTCCCGAAGATATTGCTGATTACATCAGAATAAAATCAAATAAAATCAGAACAATAACCAAATAATCATATCTACAACCATTCCTATAAATCCGGATCTAGCAGATTGTTATCCCTATACTCTCGGGATTTAACAAAAGTAATTATTTTTTTTGAGTGAATCAAAGAAAGTAATTATTAATTAGAGGATCTGAGTAAGAATAATTGTGACATATTAGAGGATCTGATTAAGAATTGTGACATTGATAATAACCAAATATGGTAGAATTGTTTTGGTAGCATGATAATTTCAAGACGGATAATTTGAATGAGTTTATTATGAAGCTACCTGTTGTATGCTACCTTTTAAAAAGCATCATTTCTTAACTTGAACCAGGTAGGTTGTTTAGTGATAGCTCAAACTCTTTGTAGAATTTACTGATATGTTTAATAACTTAGAAAACTCAAATAATTGTGAACTTATCATGATGAAATTTTTTTCCTCATGCAGGTCTTCCTGAAGCAACATCTCATGCATGCTGTTTTTGACTATAACTTCATCATTGAAGGTTTGTCTATTTCTTTCTTTCTTTTTCTATTTTCTTAATATTGCATTTTAAAATCCTTTTGAGATCAAGGAACATGAAAGGTACTTGGTGCCTAGAGTTGAAAATTGGAAAGGTGGGTCAAAGAATAATTTACGAGACACAGCTGTCAGTTTTCTTTCTGATTCCTTCATCCCTTATTTTGAGATCCAAATTTTTGAATTGGTCCCCCCTTTTATAAAATCCACTTTGGATTTGTCTGAACATTACTTACACTTTTACCCATTTTACCCTGAATCAATATACCCTCTCATTATCTTTTTCTCATACATTCTCTTCTTTTTTCTCACTCTCACCTACCCATTTGTTATTAAGGGCATATTTGAAAAAAGAGAGTACATTTCCTACATATTTATTACTTTTAACTAATTTTAACAATTTTCTTGAACCAAACAATTCGATTATTTGGATCTTATAATTAGTGATGGAGGGAGTATTAAATTGAAAGTCACTATACTGAAGAAGAGAAAGTTAGTCAGAGGTGCTCACCTCTAACGCATTGATGGTAGGTGCTGAAAGGTTCAATGCCTCTTGCACCCTGAGAGGCACTGACTTTAACCAGGCACTCACCTGGCAGTGCCTTAGCATTTTTTATGCTTCATTCAATGCATGGACCTTAGGCACCTAAGAGTACAAGTGTGATGAAAAGGGAAGGGGTAGCCTTAGAAACCCAACACAAGGATTTTAAAATTAGGTGGGGCCCCGTGTATTGTATCTTGCCGAAGAGATAAATTGCACTGTGTTCATAGCTCATATACAATGTGGCTCCCTATAGTATTTATGAATCATATTGATAGTGTACCTTCGTGAAGCTTAGGAATACTGTAAAACCAAGCCCTATAAATAACAAGTACTGATGCAAAATTGTCATTATCACTTTAGTTTTTTTTTTTTTTTTTTTTTTGGGTTTAGGGTTTTGCACATACAAATAAATATAATGAAACAAGGGTCAACCTGAATGATTATTATTTTTGGATAGTTGCATGTCAAATGTTATTTCCCCAGTACTGTATGGGTTTTGTGTAAGATTCCTGGAACATGCTTGGTGGAGTTCTGGTTTTTTGATTAAATATATTTGTTTAATTAATTTGAAGCATCATTTCTGTGTCTTTTGTTGACTGACATTTTGTGCTACCACTAATGTTAATGTCTCATGTTGTGTGAATTAGAAAACCAGCTCACAAACGAAGAGCAGGCTAATAAGGATAATGTCATGCTTGGTGAACAATTGGATGCATTGCCTTTGAAAAGAAAGAAGTCTGAAAGCAAAGAAGCCACCCTGGACACAAAAGATACCAAAAAGAAGAAGTCTAAGAAGAGCAAAGATCACAAGAAATCGAAAGAAGACTGTCTTGGTGAGAAGATTACAAGAGATGAAGTAAGAAAGTCAAAATCCAAGAAAAAAAGCAAGTCAAAATTGGAAATTCCAGATGAAGGATTGTGATCCAGATGTACTAATTACTGCATGAGCTATATAAATTTAAGGGCAAGATGGAAATGGAGTTGGTGGTTCTAAAATTGGACCAGCTTGGAGCTGAAATTTTTGGAAGAAACCTTCCAATTGATTTTGTAGGCTTGATGATGTTCATTTTTGTGAATTGCTTATGTATAAGTAATCATGTTTTTAACTTATTTTACATAGGTAGGTAAAATCCCCCGAAGTATTTATGTTGAAGTAGAGAGAGAAGAGAGGGGGGCACATTTTTGTAGGACTTTGTTGGCCAACACATTTTTGTAGGACTCAAAGGAGAATTGAAGAAGTTTCTTCTTGGCTTATTTTTTCTGTGCTTGTTCTACATGATGTGGCGAATATTTTAGTTATTATGCGTCGCAGTTGCAGTGTTAAATGAAACTACAGAATAATGTGTTTTACATGTCCATAATAATTTATAAATAGCATAATTTCAATGAATCTTATGTTATACTACTATTCCATATTATAAGACCCCCTTCTAGAAGATTTTTGCAGTCTAAGACCTTGTGTAAATAGTCAATAGCATTAAGTTCCTTTTTTACACGAACACCTTTATTAATTGTAATGTAGAGAGCTTGTATAAGAAAGAAATTAAAGGTAATTAAGATAGTTTGATTTTAATGGTACAATAAAAAAGCTTGTATCTGTGTCACGACTAGGGGTGGGCATTGGGTGTTCAGTTCTATTTTTGGTGAACACCGAAATAACAATCGTATAACGGAAAAGAGTCATTTTTAAACACCGAATTGAAATTGAACTACCTATAATAACCGAATCAAATTAACCAAAACCTTTAGAGTTCGTCATCATGTTTCAATTGTCATGAAACTGAAAATGCTTCAAAAATGTGCACAATCTAAAGAATCAAATATATCAATTTAAACTAACTATAATATTGATTCATCGATGAAAATAAGAGTCATATTATGTATGGTAAAATCCAAGCCTAAAATGGAATAAATAATGAAATTGAAAAGGGTAGCCAGAGTTGAGTTAATGCAAATGAAAAAAAAAAAAAAACTAACAGAGCATGAGATCCATTCAAGCGACACTGGGAAACAAAGGTCAGAAAGCAAAGACGAGTAGGCGATGATGTGGAGAGGAAGAGTAGATGCGTGGCATAAGATTGGCTTCAAGAGAGCGATTAAGAGGTGAGAGAGTGTCGAGGACCCTAGAGTTCGAGATGCAGTGTGTTCTTTGAGTTCGACCTTCCAGAGTTTGAGAGGTGACTCAGGCGAGAATGAGAGACTAGGCGTAGACTGCTATGCTGAGCGGCTAATAGGGATGGAAATAGGCAACACCAAACAAGGTTTTGGCTAAACAGGTTTGAGCTTGTAATGGGGGTAAAATGCCTGAGCCTGAATGTAGGCTTTTTTAAGGCTTAGGTCTGAGTCTTCATAAGGCCTCAGTAGGCTTTGAAGGCTATAAATAGGCTTTATGCACTTTGAGCCTATTAAAACCTATATAAATGTAGGCTTTTAGTAGAATATAATAATGAAAAACAATAAATATTATGTTATTTATATGATATAAATATAATTACATTTATTTAATGTGTAAACTGATCAGGTCTGAAGGCTGTCAGACCTTAACAAAATAGGCCTAGCCTATTTACACATTTAGGTCTTTAAATAGACTTTAGCTTGTCCTTTTTAAAAAGTAGGCCAAGTCAGATCAAGCTTTAAATAGGCTAGATTGTAAGCCGCCTTATAGGAGTTGGTCTATTCCCACCGCTAGCGGCTAACTTGGGGTTGGAGACTTGGGTAGTTAGGGTTTAGTTTAACTTTGGATTTAGGCTGTTGGACATTTTTTTAAAAGAAAGATAAGGAGTATTGGACTTGGGCCATTAGTAGAGCCGGGAAATCGGGCCAAGTCCATCGGGCCGGCCCGTTTAAGCCCTGGCCCTGTAGGGCTCGGGCTTGAAAAATATGACAGAAATTTGAAATTGGCCCTGCAGGGCCGGCCCTGTAGGGCCTCGGGCTTAATCGGGCCGACCCTGCAGGGCCTCGGGCCGGCCCTGCAGGCCCGTTTAACTGTAGCATTTTTTTAAAAAAAAATTAATTACCTAAATTTCCACTTAATGAATGTGTTTATTAGTAATTACTTAGATTTTTTAGTTTAAACTATAACCCTTTTTTTATGTTTATTATTATTCGTATTAAAACACATAATTAGTTATTATAAATTTTAAAGAAGGGATGTTTTCATATTAAATAAACACATACTTTGGTATTACATTATTATATAAGTAATAAATTATAAATATATTTTGTGTAAAATAAGTATAACTACTTTTACCGTCGGTAAAATCATGCCTCGAATGAAGGAATCTGCAAACACACACAAAATTTCGAGAGGGAAAGGCATTTTGTCGTGGGCATACATAAAGCAATTCCTTTGTTTAATATTTTTTGAAAAAAAAGGAAAAACATATTATTTGTGTTTATTTGTTTTTTAATACGGATTAATAAATATGTTTATTTGTTGATTGATTTATATTGTTTAGATATTAATGTTGATAACATTTATTTGATAGATTAGAACTTTAATGGTTGCAATTTACTAATTATATTTCTTTGAAAAAATCGAAGGAAAAATAGTTAAAATTTGGAATAGTAATTTTCAGGCCCTATAGGGCCGGCCCTGGCCCTGGTACTATCGGGCCGGGCTTTGAAAAACTGATGTTTTTCTTACTCCAGGCCCTGTAGGGCCGGCCCTGATTCCCAGCTCTAGCCATTAGGCATATAGATAAAACATACATACAAACCCATCAATTACAAGTTATTTCGGTTGACCAACCATCATTGAGAGTAATGGAAAGGGACTTGTTCTCTCTTAACCAAGTCCTCAGTTCCGACTAATCCAAATTTCGCCCCGCGTTGGGCCAACGGCTGTGGGGAAGAGCTCTTAACACCATTTTATCTATTCTTGTTTTCAAGTTTCCAAAGTCATATTCAACTTATTTTAATTTAATAATAATTAATCCTCTATATTACCAGGGCAATTCTAATTAATATAAAGAAGCAACAAAACTGGACCGGGTGGGATAATTTTTTTTTTTTTTGTTATTTTGGTTGTTCGGTATAACCAATTTTTTCCCCCAAACAACGAACTGAACACCGAATATACATGAAAAAAAATTGAAAACCGAATTAACTGAAAAACCAAATTCAGTTCGGTTCGGTTCTGTTTTCAGTTTGGTCTTGATTTGCTCACCTCTAGTCATGACAATGGGACCTTAAATCATTCAAGAGTTAAATGTCGTAAATGTTTAACTAAACTTATGGGCTCATACATCAACTAAATTATAGGCTCAAAATGAGATGATATTTTCAAGAGAATTCACATTATTTCATTATTCAGAGCATTATAAGGTTAATGAATATTAAATTCGAATGGCATACCTTGTTCAAATAATGATTTGTCTGTGACATTCTTAAAATAAGAAATCTTTGAACCCCTAATTTCATCGCTTCTTCTTTTCTAGTTTTAGTAGAAATGACTTGTTCTCATCTCGTTTTGTTTCAAAGCACCTCTAAATACAGTACCTAATGTGGAAGTTGGAATATCGTTCTTATTTATCTCTTTTATTCTCACCATCAAGCATAAATACTTCCCTTATAATTGGGGTGGCTCAAATGGAGCATGTAATGAATGAATATGAGGTCCTATTGTAGTGGCTGTCGAAGAGTCGATGAGAAAGTTTGAAAATAACGAGGAGGAAAAGGCCACAGGGGAGAGAGAGGATCTCATATACTACCTCTAATCATTTTTATAAGAGCTCAAAATTTGAATTGATTTAATTCTTCCTATAAAAACTCAACTAGAGTTGTTTGAACATTCAATGTGTATGTTCCATTTTTGCCACTCAATAATCATATGTACTGCAATAATTGAAAAGTTGATGATAATTATATTTACTTTTTTCTCTATATTACTTGCCCCCTCACAAATATGGGCATACTAGATTTTTTTTTTTTCAAAAATACTTATTATTTTTAACTAATTTTAACCGTTTTCTTAAATTGCACAATTCGGTGATTGACTTCTTATAAATAGGACCGAAGGGAGTATTAGAGAGATGATGATCAATAAATATCTGATTTCGATTACAATTTTAGATATAAAATTTGAATTTTGAGAGTTGAAATTGGGGGTGAAGGTGCAAAAATACCTACTTTTACCAAATGTGCACCTGTCTTCATATATATTTTTTAGGTGTAAAAATACTCACAAACTTCTCCGAAGAAAAATGTTCATATCTGTTAAACACATTAAATGGACATTACTTTTGGTTTTGGTGGGCCCCACTTATCCACTTGTCATCTATTTCTTCTTATTCCACCCTTCCTTTATCTCTCTACCCCCTCTCTAGCAAGCTTTTTCTCCTTCTTCCATTGGTCAATTCCCTCGTCTTGGTCACTCACCCTTTCTCTCACTCACTCTCTTTTCTCTCCCTCCCTCTGTATCTCTTGATGCCACTCGCTAGTATTTGTTTGGAATAGCAACTGTAACATTTAAAAGTTGCTTTTCAATCGTGATTTACGGTATACGAGATAAATATATGAAATGAGTTTTATCTTGATTTACATGAATAAGCATTTTTAAAATGTGAACAAGCCTATATAGCTTTGATGCCTTCAATCAACATTTCCACCCCTCACATCAGCACCAAAACATCATCTTAAGATAGCCTTAATTGATGTCTCATAAAACTTCAAAAAGTGATTATAATCGGAAGATGTTTACAACACTAGTGGAAAAAAGGATTTTAAGACCGGACGAAACAGGTATATTAGGAGCGGACCCGCGACAGGTCTTGTTCCAGGCGGTATTAAAAGTCTCCCTATTAAGACCGGACTTAGAACCGGTCTTAAAGAGTTTCTTTAAGACCGGACATTTTAAACCTTCGGTCTTAAAATTCGTACTAAATAGATCTGAAATATTTTTTGTTCGGTCCTAAAACTCAAACTTTAGGACCGGACAAAAACAAGACCGCTCTTAAAAGATCCGAATATTAAGACCGGACAAAAATAAACCCGGTCCTAAAAATAGTAATATTAGACCAGATCCCGGTCTTAAAAGACTGACTTTCAAGACCGGATGTTATATACATCCGGTCTTAAAAATTGAACTTTTAGACCGCACTTATAAATGGACCGGTCTTAAAAGACCAACTTTTAAGACCGGCTTAATACCTTTAAGAGCGGTCAAAGATATACATCTGGTCTTAACAATTGAACATTTAAGACCGTCTTATTTATTTGCGCTCTAAATTTTCCCGAATTTTTTCCTGTTCTGTTCTTCCTGATCATTAATACACAAAAATCCACCATCCAAAACAGCACATAAAAGTCGATATACTTAATTTAAACTACAAGCTATGAACATGAATAAATTGAATTGGGAAAAATAATACAAATAATTATCCACCATGAGTTATGTGGCCTTAAGTCTACAACAGCTAAAGTAATTTATACAATAAGCTAAGATATATAACTAATTACAATCACAATGAGTTACAATACAGCACGTAAATCAACATACATGTAGTCCAATATATTATTCACCATGCCTTCATCTGTTTCCCACCCAACAATGTAACATGCATCCTCTTTTATAATATGCCCCTTTGAATCGGATCCTGCCACAAAAACAAAACAAGAACAAATTCATAGTCAGCGTGACATTATATTGTTTAATTAAGAACGTAACATAGAAGGAATATATAATATATATAGTTAAAACCTTAAAGTTTTCTAAGAATTCTGCATATGAATATTACCTTATGAATTGACTCTTTTATAAAGTGATATCCTCCCATATCCCTTCTTGATGATCATTTCTTATGCCGGGTTCATTATCCGCTTCATCTTCTTCGTTCATGTCCGGTAGACCCCTTGAAAAAGGAGTACTATCAGGAAGACCATAATTTGAATGAATTTCCTCATCAATATCAATGACCCTCTTTCCTTGGAGAGCTACAGACCACATTTTATTTTCTTGATCGGTGATATAGAACACTTGTTTCGCATGGTCTGCCATAATAAATGGTTCATCTCCAAAACTTCTACTATTGGCATCGACTAAAGTAAATCCTAGCCGATCGATCTGAACACCATTATTGACATTAACCCACTTGCATTTGAAGATGAGAAATCTAACTTTGACATAGTCCACCTCCCAAATCTCTTCAATAACCCCATAATATGGCATGACCGCCAATTTAGGCCTCTTGTCTTTCGAATCGGAGAAGTGCATAGATTCAGCCTCTAACATAACACCATTGTTCGGGTGTGCTCCTATCATCTAGGGACTTCGTGTAAAATGTATAACCATTGATCACATACGAATTCCAACTTATGACTTCAACCTCGGGACCACGTGCTAACCATTTCATTGTGTCGAAACACATTCGATCCCTCGACCTTTTGTTTGAACCATTTTGCAAAAGTTCTCGTTATGCTCCCTAATCAACCTTTGTTCGGTCATTCGATGGTTTTCTTTCCTTATGACCTCTTTATGTGCAGATATGCTGGCTTGAACTTCATCAACATTATTCAAGATGTATAAGTGGACTTGTGACAATTCATCAGGATCCACACTCTTTACCGAAGCCCCACGTCTACCCCCTTCAGCATACTGACGTTTTGGAAGCCAATATGTCTTACTTTGGCCAAATAATTTTGACAAAATTCCATGGCCTCTTCAGACATATTTCGAACAATTGATGCTTCCGCCAGACGCCTTCTTCACATACCCTTTTAGGAATTTCATAGATCTTTCAATAGGGTACATCCACCGTAAATGGATAGGGCCACACAACTTTATCTCCTCACTAGATGAACAATGAGATGAACCATGATGTCAAAAATGAAGGAACAAAAAGCTTTTCAAGGTGGCACAAGATAAGATATCCTTCATTCTCCAATTCATCCAACTTTTCAATCTTGAAAACTTTACTACAAACCGCATTGAAGAAGAAACAAAGTCTAGTCAAAACGACCCAGAAGATCATATTTGGCGATCCTCGAATAGCTACTGGGAGTATTTGTTGCATCAAGACATGACAGTCATGAGACTTTTGGCCTACTAATTTCAAGTCCTTCATCGAGACAAGCCTCTTAAAATTTGAAGAATATCCCGAGGGAACTTTTGTGCCATGTAAACACTCACAAAAGCTTCGTTTCTCATCCTTAGACAAAGTATGAGAAGCCGGGGGACAATAAGTTCTCTTCCCATATGGCCTTGGATGCAAGTCTTCGCGTATTCCCATTGCTTGCAAATCCAATCTTGCCTTCACACCATCCTTCGAACTACCTTGTATGTTGAGAAGCGTGCCCACAATACTATCACATACGTTCTTCTCCACATGCATGACATCAATACAGTGTCTCACATCAAGATTGCGCCAATAGGGAAGATCAAAGAATACGATCTCTTCTTCCATATATTTGTTTCTTTTCTACTCTTTCCAGTTTACCGAAGATGACACCGATATTTTTAACCTTTTCATACACTTGCTCCCGACCAATGCCACCGGAGCTTCTTCATACTCTTGGCCACCAAAAAAGGCCTTCTTTAATCGACGATATGGGTGGCCCCGTCTAAGAAATCTCCTATGTCCATGATACACCGTCTTTCTTCCATGTTGAAGTTGATGGTAGCATGTGCCTTCTTCACAAACTGGACATGCTTTATGGCCTTTTACACTATCCCTGACAAGTTCCCATATGCTGGGAAGTCGTTTATGGTACAAAATATCATGGCTCTCATTTTAAAGACCTCCTTCTTGAAAGAGTCAAAAACATCGACACCTTCTTCTCACAACTCCTTCAAGTCTTCGATCAAGGGCTCCGTGTAAACATCTATGTCATTTCCGGGTTGTTTTGGTCCCGAAATCAACATAGACAAAGATGATGTACTTTCGTTTCATGCATAACATAGGAGATAAGTTGTAAACAATCGGGAGTACAGGCCATGAGCTATGTATGCCGCTAAGGCTTCCATAGGGATTCATGCCATCCGTGCTAAGGGCAAGCCCGAGGTTCCTAGGTTCTTCGCCGAAGTTCGGAAATAATTGATCGATCTTCTTCCATTGAGAAGAATCGGCCGGATGTCGAAGCTGTCCATCCGAAATCCTCTCATCTCGCATGCCACCTCGATTTTTGCATCATTTTCATTCGCAAACAACCGCTTGAACCTTGGTATGATTGGAAGATACCACAACACTTTTGCAGGTCCCTTATCTGACTTGTACCGTGGGGTTTCACATATCGGACAACTTTGCTTCTCTTCAAACTCTTTTCTATACAATACACAATCATTCGGGCATGCATGGATCTTTTTGTATTCCATCCCCAGTGGACAAAGTATCTTCTTAGCATCATAGTAGCGATGCGGCAACACGTTATCATTCTGAGCATGTCCTTCAAAGCCTCAAGCAATTCGAAAAACTCTTGTCGCTCCATCCATGACGTGCCTTCAAGCTTACCAATTTCAATACGGCGTTCAACAATTGGTAATTTTTACACCCACGGTATAGCGGTGTCTCTGCATCACTGCACATATTACCATATGCATGTGATCGCTCAAAAGCCTCTTCTCCTACATCACGGATAATGTCCTCTATGCGATCATCCATATCCGTGTCATTATCATCAAATGCCACTTCCCCATGTTTTTCCCACTTGATGGCACTTGTTCACCATGCCATACCCATACTGTATAAGTCTTACAAAATCCGTGACAAATTAAATGTGTGCGTATAACTTCAGGACATAGTCGACACTCATTCAAACATTTTACACAAGGGCAATAATACTTCCCCATCATCATGGGCATTTTGTTTAGCAAATTCTATAAATTCCCTAACCCCATTCTGATATTCAACACTCGTTCGTAAAGCATCTATCCAACCGTGATCCATAGTAGAATTCCTATATATTATAGACGAAAATCATTGATCATACATAATCCGAAAAAATTGAAACTTGCATATAAAATAAGCCAACTCCAAATGCAAATATTGTCTCAAAGAATCACTTTTACTGAGGAACTTGCCCATTAAATGCATAACAAATTAAGAATCACTTTTGGTCATAAATGCATCACGGTGAATCCAAGAACCAAAATAAATGCAAGACGAGGAAATTAAATGCAGGGGATGAAGGTCTTGTGGACTAACCTGTAGCATATAAATTCAAATGCGTTTGCTGAGTCGTCTTACTTCTCCGCTCACGAACGTTGACGTTGCAGACAAGACAAAAAGAGTAACCTAAAAACACTTGTTAGTCAGTTGGGTAGGTCTAAAGTGCAAATATAATCTTCAAAAAATAATATTCATTAACAACAGAGAATACCCATAACAACATTACACCGATTTCGTTAAACCCATGAAAAATGAAGACCGATAAGCTGGAAAATAATAAAGTTTTAACCAAAACATCTCTTACAGCTTCGTCTATAGACGTTTAGCTAAGGAACCAGAGAGTGATTGTCGAGAGAGGTACGTGAAGCAGTGACGAAGCTGAGAGGGAAATTTCGAGTCGGAACCTGAGTATTCACTTTCGGCAAGACAAGAGATCAGAGAGGGAAATTTAATTTTTCCGCGCGACAAAGATACCTTATTTAGCTTTTTGGATTTTATTAATACCGGTTATTAATTAAATGTCGGGTCCTAAAGATACAACTAACATTTTAAGACCGGAGTTTTAAAAGTATCCGGTCCTAAACTTTTATTAGTCTTTTAAGTTTTAAGACCGGAGGTTTATATAACATCCGGTCCTAAAATTCAAATACTCTTTAGATCCGTTACTTATAAAATGTCCGGTCTTAATGGCCTTGGTGATTGCAATATTAAATCATTAAAATAAAGGATATTTTTTGGACAAAAATAAAGGAAAATTGGAGAATAAGTTTCTTTAATGAATTACTTGGAGAATGTACAAAAAATTCATACAGTGTTTTTAATTTCTTATATTACTTCAGAATATTCCGAGCAAAAAACATTACTTCAGAATATATACACAACAACAAAAAAACAAAAGAAAAACAAGCTGAATATTATCATCCACAAGAATCGATCAACAACCTCGGCGATTTCGGCGTGAAGAGCATTAATTTCCCACGGAGATCAGCAAGTTGTTGTCTTATTCTCTCCACCCACAATATGAATGGATCATTACAGAGAGCGGAGAGGGGTCGAGGTAGGCGCGCTGGGCCAACAGTTGGAGAGGGGATTACGAACATCCGCATGGCCGCCTTCAAGATGACGGATGAACTCGAAGGGACAGGATCGGCAGAAGGATCGAGGGGGCGGCATGAGGAATCTCTTCATCATCCGAAGAAATAACAATGGGTCCAACGACCCGAGAGTCTTCAGAAACAATACGACGACCGTCGCCGGAGGAGGCGCACCATATAATGATCTAACCATGGCACGAGCTTGAGGCGTGTATGCACCCCTACGAGCGCTTGCTTGTATCTAACCATGGTTTGAGGATTTGAGAAGTTGGGGCAGAGAACTAGGAAGTGAGGAGTTAACAAGGACAAAGAGGTAGTGTGTGGAGTATATAAGGACAGATAGCAGGAGAGATAAACATCGATGATGAATTCGTCAATTGGTATATAATGAATTTAATGTTTCTACTTTAAGAGCGTATTTGTTCAAAATATCCGGTCCTAATAGTCATTTACTTTTAACAAACTTTTAAGACTGAAATTTTATCTTGTATCCGGTCCTAAAACTAATTTTTAATTCAATTACTTTTAAGACCGTCCTTTTATTATATATCCGGTCCTAAAAATCATTTAAGACTGATATTTTACTTTGTATCCGGTCCTAAAACTCATTTCTTATTATATATTTCAATTTATTTTTTTCAAGTAAGAATTTTTGGTTAAAAAACATTACTTTTAAGAACGGATCTTACACAGTATCCGGTATTAAAATTTCATTCTTTTCAAAAAGCAGAGTCCCTTCCCCATGTTGAAATGAATTTCAGAGTCTCTTCGGCTTCCACATAAACTTCCCAACTAGGCGTCTCCTTGTATTCTGAGAAAATATGCGTCTCCTCGTTAATGTTTCCGGCGTTTCACATTCTTCAGGATGGGTTCTCTATTTAAACCCGTTGTTACTTTCTTCACATTCATCTCCATCTCCTCCTAGAACCTCCACCGTAATGGCTTCTCCACCACGACGAGGTCCTCCTGCTGGGCGAAATCCTGAGGCACCTCCATATCCTCCTCCGTTGCCTCCGAACCCGAACCTCTAGCAGATGCTGGAGCACCTGATAGCCCGCGTCGATCATATAGACCGACGCTTGGGCCAACTGTTTCAGGTCTATCACGCCGTCAACAACAAGCTGAACGCGTACTCGACGCCAATGACGTTGAGTACCATACCTCTCGATGACGACGTCTCCGACCCTTCCCTCCTCCGACAACGATGGGAGGATTAGAAATTTTAAGTTTTATTTATTTATTTTTTTTGTATTGCCGCCTCACAAGGCAAAGCGAAAAAAATATTATTAAAAAAATTTTATTTCCCAATCGCCTTCCTTGTTTGTCTTTAACTTTATGTTCTTTTTCTCCGACAACAAGAACAAACAAAACATTGTCCTCTTCGTGGTGATCAATCTTAAAAAGTTGCGAATAAAGTTAACAGATTATGACCATACAAAACAAAACAAAAACATTATTTACCTTTTTCGAATAAAAACAAACAGAGTGACGACTATTCTCAAGTTTGGACCATCGTTGTCGTCCCCGTACTTTTTCCGTTGTGAACATTTTCGGTGTCCTTTTCGTTATCTTCTTTCTTTTCCGACAAAAATAAAAGGGACACCGATGATGATCTTCACAACCTTAAAAGTAGAAACGAGGACAACGAAGCACAAAACTTGAGAAGAACGCCGAAACATGGTTGCCTTGAACCCTAACGATATGTCTGAAAACCGAGTCACCAACTCTATTTAAATGAAGAATATTAGGACCGGACGTATAATAAATCCTCGGTCCTAAAAATTAAGCCTTATTTTAAAATTTAAAGTTAGGAGCTGACAACTAACAATTATACGGTCCTAAAGGTTTCGGCATATTATAAAAATGAAGTCTTGACTATTAGGACCGGACATATAATAAATCCCCGGTCCTAAATATTAAGCCTTATTTTAAAATTTAAATTTAGGAGCGGACATCTAACAAATATACGGTCCTAAAGGTTTCGGCAATTAAATAAACGAAGACTTTTAAGACCTGACAACTAACAAATATACGGTCCAAATATTTTAGCCGTATATTTTCTAGACTTTTAGGATCGGATATTTGACATATATACGGTCCTAAAAGTCTCTACCATTATTTTTTAGACGAAGACTTTTAGGACCGGATATTTGTTAAATATACGGTCTTAAAATGGACGAAGACCTTTAGGACCGTACTTTTAACAAATATACGGTCCTAAAAGTCGCGAATACTTTTCAGAGCCTCTTCTCGGCTCATTTTCAACATCCTTTGTACCTCAAATTTCAAGCACTAAATAGCTTTATCAACCATCCCATTCATTCAGAAACCCAAAATGGACACACACAAATTGTTCGAAAAAATAAACAAATTTATTATTGAATTACATTGCGTTATATTTACAAATGAATGAATTAGCTAGTCGAAAAAATAAACAAATGTATGTACAGAAGGCTATTGTTTCTACAACATCATGAATTCAGCCATAAGATTTTACCTTTAAAGTGAATTTAGTCTTTCCCTCCGTCACAATATCATATATGTGTTTCATGACGTACGGGCCACATAAGTTCGATTCTTGCGGTTGCCGACGGGTCTAAAAATAACAATAAATATATAAGAGCATATATAGCTTACTGACCAACTTCAGAAGGCAATTATGCCATATCCAAATATGTACGAACCTTAATTTTGTGCCATTTAGGATCTGTGATCTGAACCCCACACTTTTTTTTACATCAACTTGGAAGGTCTTCATGCCACTATCATCAAAATCAAAAATTTATCAGTAATGTTCACTGAAAATTCACAAAAGAGATTTGAGACAAGACAATCAAAATGACATTCTTACTCGTTGATGATCTGCTTCAACACAAGCGATGGATCCAGGTGAATGGAGCATAAGAAGATAACATAATGCGACTCCATGTTCATGACGACCAACTGCCAGTGTTTGCTGAAAATTCACAGCAGTAAAGTATCAGTGATATATATATATATATATATATAGCATTATTAAGTGAATTGCAGACAAGAATTGTGATATATATGTACCCGAGCCAATATGGAAACAAGTACACCTTTCTTGGCACTTGACACAACCTCTTTGATATGTACTCCTGTCTCAATTCCAGAGGTAGTGTTGTACTTGCATACACTGGGCACAAGAATCCAAAATCCGAAATTCTGCCCTGTTGAACCAGTTTCTCGTGCATGCACCTACAAGAATGACATCGATAAGGGAATTAGTATATATGTATGTGTGTCTAAACGGTGCATTTAAATTATGTAATCAAGGAAGAAGATACTTACTTCATAAATATTTGAACACATGCACTAGTAACCTGCTTTCCAGGAAGCAGCATGGACTCTACATCTTCATTATCAAAGTAAACCGGTTCAGGATTTGGGATGCCTATTACTTCATCGACAGGACACGATTTATCTTTAAACCATTTTTTGGCTACCAAATCTTTTATTTTTTCCTTGGCCGTCACGTTAGCAGTAGGGGATGGAACTTGAGGAGGGGATGGAGATTGAGGAGGGGATGGAGATTGAGGAGGGGGTGGAGCTTGAGGAGGAGTAGAGACATCTACAAGCTTCACTGGCCAAGAGATGAAGGTTCCCTTGACATCACTCACAAGCTTCAGCTCATCAGTTGGGAGAGGGACAGGTGCATCAAAGATCACCTCTTCAACTGACACTCGACTTCATCATCGCCCATTTGTTCGTGGTGTACAGTTGATCCCAAGTTGTGGACAGTCCCTTTAGCAACCAATTGTCTATGACCATCACGATCCTCCACATACGAGATGACAAGGTTGCTCGATCGTCCAACAATGCAGCTCCTCTAGTGCTCGCTGCCGCATAGGTGTAGCCGAAGGTGTCAAGGGATCCACACTGGTCTCGGCCGAGAGCTCGGGGAGGAACTTCATTTTCTCCATCTCCTCTTTCATCTTGCTCATCTCGATTGAAACATCCTCAATGCAGCATCTTTCGCCGCCGATTCCTCACTTAATTTGGCAAGCGTCGATCCATCTCCTCCCGGGTAACCATACTTTGTCTGTGGCGTTTGGATTTACCAAAGTATTGCTTTAGGCCTACCCGTCCTCCAATCCCCCTTACACACCCCGAGTGATCTGGTTTTCCGGTCGCAGCGGTCAGAACATCATTCCTCCCGTCCGACGCAAAAGATCCCTCTGCCTCTTTCTTTTTAAGATCTTCCTGTAAGATACAGATAACGAGAAGCTTAGTGATGAAACATGTTTAGTAATTAAAAATAACAATATCGATACTTACAATTCGTTCAAAGAACTACACGAGTTTTTTCACTCGTGTAGGCGCCGCTTGGCTTTTGCCGAATATACAACCACAACTCCTCGCGACGTATTGGAGATGGCGGCTGGTCAACTACCGTAGAAGGATTGGATTCAGCTTCATCTTCCAATCTCTTCCATTTGACTGCCATCAAATCTCTTTCGGCCTTTTCATATCCGCCGCGAGAAGCCCTGTGTGGGCAATCATTCTTTCTCCCAATCTCCCGACATTTTTCCCTTATTTTCTCGTGAATCGGGATTGAAAACAACTATATATCAATTATGAATTCCAGCCATGTCACTAACAGAAATTAGAGAACTTCTGCTTGATATGAACGTCAAACATTAGTCAAATTCACTTCATCAAGTTTCAACATTTTACTTAAGGAAGATGTAGCATTGTAGAAGAAATTGGGAAAACCAAAGGAAAGGGAGTTGCGAAATGCCGCCAACTCACTCAATTCATTCATTCATCATAAATGGTTCCTACACATATTAGAATAACTAACTAACTACTTGCACCGAAACCATTACACGGTTAACATACTTACTAACTAACAAAGAACGTCTAACCATGGCCATTACACAGTTTACATATCAGACTTGCATGAAACTAGGACATGCTCCTCTCATGCAGGACAAAGGCAGCAAATGTATACTTCTATTCACACACCAAACCATTTAACTAACAGGATTAGATGTACACAATAACATTCACATATCCACACAGGTTAATAAGCAAACAAAAGTGCAAACAAAACTAAATATAAACTCACAAGAGCTTCAGGAGTGGTCCGCTTCTGAACAAATTGTTGCCAAGTTTGTTCATCAAGAAATTTGTACTTGTCCCAGGGTTGATGGTCAGGCTTCTCCTCGGCAAAAATATAAGTGTTAGCTAGAAATGTCTTAAACTTCCTGAACCGCTTAGCACAATAAGACAATATTGAGTCTTTCAACTTCTCAGAATCAGGGACGGTGAATGTAAGCCTGATAGTGTCCCACATAGGATCCTTTATTGTTTTTTGGTCCACATTTTTCCACTCATCTGTCAAAATGCTAACCTTGCTGCGTACTAGAACGCCGAAAAAACTAGTATATGTGCTTTTATTAGGACCGACAAAGTTGCAAATTTTCATCAAAAAGAATCTTGACCTTCGTCCAGAATTCCGACTAAGGGATACTTCCATCATTCGTGTGCCGCTTCTACCACGGCGTGCACGGCGCTGAGGAGGCTCAATGTGAGATGAAGAGGGTTCGTTCGTCCGACCCTCACCACCAAACCAAGATCTCGTAGTTTCAGAACACGAGTGGAATCATTTTCACCGTTCATTTTCAAGACAAGAAGAGAGGAATGCCCGAGAAAATGAGGGAGTAACAGAGGCTAACGGTACGCGGGCGAGGAAGAGAGGTAATGCAACAGGAAGGGTTTCGCAATGTTAACAGGGGTTCTTCAGTGAGAGTGACAAAAGCTTCCGCGCGAAGTAACGTTTATTTGGCGCCTCATTTTTAAGACCGGAAAAATACCTATATACGGTCTTAAAAGATAACCTTTAAGACCGGTCTTTGTATATGTCCGGTCTTAAAATTAATTAATTTTTTATTCAAACTTTAGTACCGGCCAAAACTTTTGTCCGGTCTTAAAAGTCTAACTTTTAAGACCGGTCATTCTGTAACTATGGTCTTAACATTTATTAATTTTTTATTTAAACTTTAGTACCAGAAAAATTTTAAGTCCGGTCTTAAAAGTCAAAGTTTTAAGACCGGCTATTATATATGTTCGGTCTTAAAACTTTAATACCTTTATATTTATATTTTTCCGTATTATTTTGGAGTGTAGAAAATATAAGTCTGCCTTGATGAGATTTCTCCATAAAAGTAATTGATATTTCAATTTTTTATTAACATTTTTAAGACCGGTTGTTATTTTAACAGGTCTGGATAAGATCTATGAAAAATAAGAAGTTCTTTATATTTACAAATTTGCCACCGGTCACAGATTTAGGACCGGTCGATACTTAGTCCGGTCTTAATGAGGCGTCCTTCATTGTGTAAGAAGTTCTTTTTATTTACAAAACTGCCACCGGTCACACCATTAAGACCGGTGCTTCGTTTATCCGCTCTAAATGAGGCGGTCTTATAGCCCTTCATTGTATAAGAAGTTCTTTTTATTTACAAAACTGCCACCGGTCACACCTTTAAGACCGGGGAGTCGATGATCCGCTCTAAATGAGGCGGTCTTAAATCCCTTTTTTGCACTAGTGCAAAGAGGTATACAAGTGAGAATAACATCATACAGTCATCCTAGCAAAAAACTCATTTATTTACTTATGAAGGACTCATATCAGGAAAAAAATATTGATTTTGTCATAAAAAATAGAGATGGATTTGCTAATCAAATAGGGCCACCTCTTCGACTCACCAATTCATTACTTCTATGAATCATCAAGTGGGAGAAAATTGAAATGAAGCGTTTGGAGCAACACGGACTTTCTTATGAACTTGCGAAGCGATGAAGCTCAACCTTCACTAAGCAATGAAGTGGTGAAACCTTGAGTATTAAACCAAAATATTATGCATGTTTGGGATCACTTTTGGTCTTCAAAAAGTGTTTATTCATGTAAATCGAGACAAAAATCTTCTCACATAATTACCTCGTATATTATAAATTACGATTGAAAAGCTACTTTTTAAAACTCCAATCGCTATTCCAAATGGGTAGCTTTGATGGCTTGTGGAATTATACTCTTGATGAGATGATGTTTTGGTGTTAAGGTTGGTAGCCGGTGGTGTTAGGAGAGAGAGAGAGAGAAAGGAAGGGTAAGTGTGAGGAGAGAGAGTTGACCTGTGGAAGGAGGAGGATGAGAAGAAAAAGCGTGTCAGAGAGAGGGAAGGGAGAGATAAAGTAGAGTTAGCCAGAAATAGATGACACATGAATTAGTAGGGCTTACTGTTGGTCAGATTTCCTTATGACAAGTGAACCAGTCAAACAAGTAATAAAGTGATAAGTAGAGTATCGTCTCACAAAGATTAATAATATTTCCTTATGCAGCAAGAAAGTGAAAGATTGCGTGATTTAAGAAATATATGGATTGAGTTAAGAGATGAGAACTACTAATTAAAATGAGAACAAAAACGTCAAGATTGTAATTGGTTGAGGGATATCAGGATAAAGATAGGCTAAGCTCAGACTTCCCCTTAATTTACAGCTCTTTACCCAGATTGCTATGGCAATGCTATAGCAAAAACATAGCAGCTTCTGCAATGCTACAACATGCTATAGCAAAGTTTTTCAGCTAACCCACCTCTTATGTATACAGAAGTTTTCCAATAATCTATAATTAAGCTCTGTAGCCTACTTCACTCATATTCCTATATAGATTTTCAAGCTTGGAATAACATACGAAACTAGGTGTATAGTTGTGTGTGATAAACTCATTCCTGTTGCTTATGCTTTAGATAGAATTATGCACTAACTCTAGTAACACACACTGTTTAATGGAGATCTAACCTTAACTCTTTTTCAGTAAGTTAAGGCCACAACTCTTTCTTATCAGTGGTCACCTAATGCACAAGACCTAAGTCAACATACACACACTAAAAAAATTGAATCATATTAATTAAAACCTAGCAATCTTGTTCAAAGATACAAATTAAGGATCTATCATCGCTTGGCCAAAAGGGAGCCAGTTCATGCCTTGTGATGAGAGTTGCCGAGCCCTCACAAAATAACCAAGTTCAATAAAAATTGCAGTATAGAGAACCAGGATCGTTTCTCTTAAGGAATTCACAGTGGGTCCAAAATAAACAGTAAACAAGTAACATAGTACCAGATGGGGGAGTTTTTCAATGCACTTTAAACAAAGCAAAGACTAAAACAAAAAGCAAGAAAACGAGATTAACCAGATTAAAAACAATTAACCCAGAATTGAGATTCCATAACCTTCATCGGACAAAAAGATAATAACCAAACTCGTGATTGATTCTGGACAAACTGAAATCTCTGCGTTTGTCCAGATATTCCCTCGACTAGACAATCTCCTAACATCTGATCGAACACATGGCGAGCTCGCTATGCGATTGCACAACGCTCTCTTGAACTTGGTCTAACCTATGTCCTTGGGATATCAATATGAGTATTAAATCTAATACCCAATTCACAATTATAATCGGATCCGATAAAAATAAATAGAAATGAATTACGTTACTGACAGCGCGGGTCCTCTAGATTCGCGGAATCCTCAATCCATGGGTCAACCACAGAAGCTTAGCCAAGCATGACTAGGCAAAACGTAGAAGAAAAGATGAAGAAGAACATGATGAACAACTCAGAGAAAATAACAAGCTTCCAATTTAATCCAAAAATCTCTTACAACGTAATTGAGAATATCTTTGTAGCCACCATCTAATTCTCCTTATATAGGAAAGATGACTAAATAGGAAATGCTAGGGCTACAAGATTAGCCCAAAAATAGGAAACCTCTAATAATTGGGAACCTCTAATAAATAGGAAACCTATAATAGTAGGAAACCTCTAATAAATAGGAAACCTCTAATAATTGGTCTTTTATTACAAAATTCTGGCAAAATATAAATCCAGAAAAATACGTCTGTCTTTGGCTCCAATTTCATCCATCTTCTTGTCCAAATTAGCCTTCTAGGTATTCATAACAATTGTAGCTCTCTGAATCATCTAAAAAACGAAAGAAGAATGAGGCTAATTCGATATCTAGATCAAAAGTTATGGAAAAAATAGTGAAGCATTGTAAATCTAGAATTTTATTACAAAAATGAATTAAATCTAATTAAAAGCTCAAAGCCCAATTAAGTCATAAAACCCATTATTTATCAATTAAACATTCCTAAATTATTAACCAAGAGACACAAATAAGTGAAATAATATTCAATTATCACCTTGCAAACAAATTAC
This sequence comes from Acacia pycnantha, assembly GCA_025563575.1. NCBI lineage: Eukaryota > Viridiplantae > Streptophyta > Magnoliopsida > Fabales > Fabaceae > Acacia > Acacia pycnantha. Next base: position 812,459 of record JAMWYP010000215.1, read on the forward strand.
AACTGAAACTATCGTAACGCAGCAGCGACGTCTTCTTTCCTCTTAGCAACCTTCTATCTCAGCTGCTCTGTCTGTCACAACTCTCTCTGCTGCTAAGCTTATGTTACTCCGAGGTACAAGACACGATAGATTCTGTCTAGGTATTTCTTAACATTCAACTTCTTGATCGTATGTGCGTCGTGAGACGTCTCTCCTCTAGGGTTGACTGTATTTCCTTTTATAGTTAGGATTCTTGTGTCACACATCCAACTGTCCATTTGTGAGTCGGGATTTCCTTTTTTGTCAAGTTTGGCAGGAATATTCTATTTTTAGTTAGGTAGATTCTATTCTAATCTTCATTTAATTCCAGTTTTCACTGATTTACTTCTTCCTCAAGTAAGCGGTCTTCTTTTCTCTATCTTGAAGCTACAAAGGCCATTCAGTGTTTGGCCCAAGTTCCTGCAATTATCTTATTTATTTTTCTCAAGAAAAGATTCGTGTATAATAGAAAAAGCGATACTACATATTATAAATCAGCTACGGTGCAATGCTATAGCATCATGACAACATTTATCTAGCAATGATACATCAGCTCAGAAATACAGCAATTTTAAGTCCTTTTTCTACCTATTCATATATAACTTGTAAAATGCATACATTAGGCTCTTCTAATCCTTATTTGCATATAATCATGAAATCTATCATAACTGATCATATCAAAGACCTTTTAAGCACGAAAATCTAATTAAAATAAGTCAAAACACAGTGGAAATATGTAGTAGAATTTAGACTAATCAAACTCCCCTATAGTTAGCTTTTTGCACTCCTAGGAAAAATCAAGTGGATAAAAATTTAGCAGAACTCACCATATAATGTTGCTTATGCTCTTAGGTACTGTGTTTCTTATCATCATCTCAAGTTCAATTTACCATGCAAACAATCACACTACCAAGCACAAACTAAACTTTATATATGGCTTAACTTTTGTAAGGAGACTTCAAGAGACTCTCGGGTCAAGAGTTTGTCGCTTTCTCTCACATTGGGGAATCTTATTTCACTCTCCTCTTCTAGCCTATACTCTCCATAGGCTTGTCAAAGTTATACAATTTCTTCATTGCAAAATGAGTTTAGTGCATCAAGAGGACCTTAAGGGATATAATGTTAGGTTGGCTAAAATCGAACATATGAATTGAAAGGAAATGGATTTGCCATGAAGTTCAAACAAGTATGCAGAAGAGCTTTAAAGCATTTCTAAACTCATTTACATATGTTTCTCTTTCTGCTCTCTTCATCCCCTTCTTCTCTCTCTTTGTTTTTTTTAAAACAAACTGGCTGCTTGTTACTCCCTAATGTTTCACTCGAGAGCATCATTGATGACAACAATTGCATTTTTTGTTCATTATGCGCTACTCCATAGCATTTTCAAGTTAACCTTCCTACATATCATATTCGAACTCATGACAATAGTGGTTAAAAATTGTGAGGCTCAAAGGGGTCTGTAATGGTTACATTGTGAAGATGGCTTGTATATGGGTTCAAGGGTAAAAAATAAATGCCTTAATCATTTGCAGATACACTCAAATGCATAATGGCTTCAACTTAAGAACCGAGACAAATCAAAGAGAGTACTGGAGCAAAAGAGTATGCACACTGAATTTAGGAAATAAAGCTCAAGAATCCTTCAATGTGGCTAACTCGCTTGATTTCTCCTAACAATAACTATGCCATATATATTACCAAGCCCACTACTGTTAGTTTCCTAAGCTTACATAGTTTGTATTCCTTGAGAAAACTCTATTTTACACATTTCCTTAAACAATCATTCAACAAATCTTTGAATCTTTCCCAAGCTTCATGCAATGATTCGCCATCTTGCTGCTGAAAACCAGTGATATCAGTTTTGAGCTTGGCATTCTTGGTTGGGGAAAATAATTTTAGTAAAACAATTTCACCTAGATCAGTCCAAGAGGTCATTGAATTGGCTAGCAAAGTGTAGAGCCAGGACCTTGCTTTATTTCAGAGTGAAAATGAGAACAATTTAATCCTCAGAGTGTCTTCCGGAATTCCTAGCAGCTTAAGGCATCACAGACTTCCATAAATACTCTAAGATGAAGATGTGGATCTTCAGTTGACATCCCACTGAACTATCCCACTCCCATTGTCTCCAACATTTGGCACATAACAAGCTTTAACTCGAATTGATGTGCAATTATATCTGGTGAAGCAATTCCAAAGTTCAGACCTTATAGATTAGGAATCCTAAACTCCACAATAACTCTGTCTAGATCATCGTCATGGGCTCTTGCATGCAGGGGTGTGGATTAACTCGATCTCCATTAGGATTTCCATTGGCGTGATCTTATGCCATATCTGCTGGTGCAATAATGAGTGCTCTTCTTTTCTGTTTTCTTCTCCTTTTCTTGTACGTTCTTTCTATCTTAGGATCAAAAGAGTTGAGATAAAAAATATGAGAACTTCTCATACATGAGGCAGAGGTGTCTGAAAATCAAAAGTGAGAGATTAAGAAAAACCAATCAAGTGCAACTTTCAAACAATATCGTGCATACATAAACAATATTAAATAATCCTCGGCAATGATGCCAAAAACTTGTTGGTCAGATTTCCTTATGGTAAGTGAACCAATCAAACAAATAATAAAGTGATAAGTAGAGTATCATCCCAGAGAGATTAATAATACTTCCTTATGCAACAAGAAAGTGAATGAGAGTGACGTTATTTAAGAAATATATGGATTGAGTTAAGAGATGTGAACTACTAATTAAAATGAGAATAAATGCGTCAAGAATGTAATTAGTTGAGATATATCAGGATAAAGATTGGCTAAGTTTACACTTCCTCTTAATTTTGCAGCTCTTTACCTGTAACACCCTTACTTTTGTAAATGATGTACTAGTATGAATTAATGAAATGAAGAGAGGTTTTCACTGCAATTTGAATTGTTATTCTACTGTAACATATTATATTAATTATTTTGGGAGACTCTGAGTCAGTGAATCAGTCACTATAATGGAAGTCAAATTTTGAACTAATTAGTAGGATAATAAGAAGAATTGTCTTACAATAACGTTAGGGCGAACAAAGGCAGGCCGAATTGTTAATTATTAAGTGCCTAAAGGTTATTAAGAAACAAATTATTGGACCCTGGCCAAGCTTAAAATTTTTCCCCAACAAGGTTAAGAAGAAAGTAGTGATAATTGCACCTTAACTTGAAAATGAAGTAAGTTAAGCCTATAATACCAGAACAACATAAGCCGGTATAATGAATAGGGGTCAGAGAGCAATGACTGGATGCAAATTCTTCCCCTGCAAGATATGTGTGCGCCGGCCACAGGCTGGAAGAAGAAGAGACACTGCAAAAATCACAAGGTAGAAATGAAAAGTCAACCGTAATGATAACTTGAGGACACGTGTCATTACGGGTTAAAAGTTGACTTTTTGAAAAAGTAAAAAGGAAAAGTAATGATTACATTGCAAAAAAGGTCAAATCCTTATCCCTTAAGGAGTAATTTTCGTCCAAGTAAAATCAGAGGGAAGAACCAGTCGATTTAACCTACATGAGTCCAATTACAAGGTTTAAGCCTTAGGGAACCAACAAGGACCAATTAGGGATTTATTTTTAACTGAAAAGGGATAAATATTAAGCTTCCAGAGGGTATAAAATGGCACCACATATAGGGAATCAGCCAAGGAAAAGATCTGGAAAAATTGAAGAAAAAGTAAAGAAGAAACACGCTATTAACCGATGATGCACCCTATCAACCACTAGACAAAAGGGTGACTTGGATAATTCATGAAAAAGTAAAAAAAAAATGATTTTAATGATAAAAAAGGTGCCACATGTCCCCTGTCTATAAGGATCTTGAATTCCTTTGGAAAGAAGTAAAGAAAACCCTAATACGCTCTATTAACCAGTGGACGATAGCGTGAACCAGATATTTCCCTGCACCCTAACCATTTTTAAAAGGAATTACCCCTTACATTATTGGGTAAAAGAGGCGAATTCAGGGAGTGTTAGGGAAGGTCCAGCCAAGTTCATACACCTGGAAGAAGAAGCAGAAACACCGGTTGAAGTTCAAGATCAAGGTAAGCTCGAAACTAGCTCTTGTGACTTAAAGTGTAGGATTTTTGTTCAGCTGGTTTGAGTATGACTTTGTGATATTATTTTTATGTTTTTGAGGGTTCCATTGACTTTAAAACTAAATTTTTTATAAGAATGAGTTGAAGTCATGATTTACGAACCCAAAAACCCTGAAATCCAAGAGAAACAGCTAGCTGCCAGATTCTGGAATTCTAGCCAGCGATGCTTAATAAATGGTTTTAAAATAGTAAATGTATTCCGATGGCCATGAAATTTTATATGCTTAAAGTAGACATCCGAGGATTCATTTTGATATCAGATTTGGTAATTTTTTAAAGATATATACTAGGAGAAATTAATTTTTTTTAAAACTGCTCAGAGGACTGAAATATTTCTCGGACCAGCGAACAAAGTTTTAATTTTTTGAAAGGATATGAACCCTTCTGGTCTTTGAAAGTATTTTTATCATAAACTAGACATATTAAGGGTTCTATGGCCTCTGATTTCACATCAATCGGACTTTTGCGGATCTAATTAAAAATGTTTGAGGTCGAAGCAAGAGTTTCTGAAATTTTGGGGTTTTGGTCGGATTTTCCAAAAGTAAAAGCAGAGTTTATGGAAATATTGAAAATAGTATATTGATTTTGTCTAGGGAAAAAACACATCCGGAAAGGCTTTTGGACGTGGTGAAATTTTAAAATCTCTGAACAGCCATCAGGTAGTAACTGTTTACTTACATACTTTATGTTACAGTTGTATGTTTGTTTGCCATGATTGAGGATTGGGACTATAGGACCTAGTGGATTGTGTGTCCTTAGGTCACTACTGAGCTTGATATGCATTCAGGGTAGTTGGGTTGAGGCCTGGCTATTGTGATGTTCCTAGGATTTTTTGAGGCTTTCCTTGTTAGGCGGCTCGACGGCTTTGTGGATACCGGGGCTGGCCTTGTTAGGTGGCTCGGTGGTTATGTGGATTCCAGGGCTTGCCTTGGTAAGGCAGCTCGACGGTTTGTGTTACATGATGTTGTGTTGTGATTCTAGATGCATATATAGTATATTTTTCCATGTTGACTGAAATTTCCTGATTGTGGTTGTATTCATACACTGCATACATATGGTATTTGAATTTAACAGTTACTCTGGGGTTCATTTTGAACTCTAGACCATTTTGTAGATATAGGAGGTAGACCATAAGCTGTTCAGACTTCTAAAAAGGTAAGGGCATGAGGCGAAGGGATGAAGAAATAGGCAATGTCCTATCATGTTTTGTACCTTTATTTTTGGGATGACTGTATATATTTAATTACTGTTCAGTACGTTATTTTGGATGATTGTACCCTTAACCCTTTGGGGACTATTTACTTTTTGTTTATCGTACTTTTACCAGTATATTGTGGTCGTCCAAACCGGTCATTGTTAGTTCTCAATTGGTTTTGATGATAACGGACAATTGTAAACACAGAAGAAGTTTGTATTTGTAAGTTGAAAAACTTATTGTCTAAGGCAAACTCGAGTTTCAGTTTGGAAACTCGAGTTTTGGCCTGACAGAGAAATGCTCAAATTCAGAGAGGAACCGAGTTTTTCAAAGAAACCAAAACTCCAGTTTCCATTTGGAAACTCGAGTTTGGGTTATACAGAGAGTTCTCTAAGTTTCCAACGTTTTCTGGAAACTCGAGTTTTGTTTTGAAAACTCGAGTTTACCTCATCTGAGAACAATGCTCGTCTCTGACCTTGTGAAAACTTCCATGATTGAATCGACCAAAGCTTTTGACGTTTTCTCATAAAAGAGAAAACTCGAGTTTCCATTTTGAAACTCGAGTTTCAAACTTCCGAGAAGTTTCCAAAGTTTTCAAAGAATATGAAAACTCGAGTTCTGTTTTGAAAACTCGAGTTTTGGTCAGGCAGAGAGCTCTACCAATTTTGAGTCTTTGAAAACTCGAGTTATGTTTTGGAAACTCCAGTTTTAAGCTTTTGGACTAAAACATGATTTTTCATTCAAGAGTCCAAAACTCGAGTTTGTCATTAATTGACTCGAGTTTTGAACTATTCACTAAACATGTCCAAAATGCAAAATCGCGATGTTTGTCTCTGTAAAGAGAAAACTCGAGTTTAGTTTGAAAACTCGAGTTTCGGTATTTCGTTAAAAATTCTCTGAGACATGAAAACTCGAGTTTCGAATAACCAACTCGAGTTTCCATCGCAGAATTTGAATTTCGATTTGAACGAATTCATGAAATGTTTCTGTTTGATCTCAATACTCTTTACCATTACTCATAACTATTCTTAACTATGTTTAATCAGTTTGTTAGTGAGTTTCGGATGGTTAAAGACAGGTTTAAATGAAGATTAAGCAAAAGGCAAAAGCATGTCAGCACATTAAATGTAAAAGTGCAGAAACTTGCATGCTTTTGGGAAAACATTCTCCACACGTTTTGGAGAAGTTAATGCTTGCCTTCTACATTCAGTAAATTGCTCTTCCAACGGAATAAAAGTCAGAATGTCAACTCTGATTATTTGCAAAACTGGATTAACTAGAATGTAGAGAGAGAAGAAGACCAAAGCTTCATCTAATCAGCTCCCAACATCACCAACGGTTATGTGAGGGATTCCAACGGTCAATTAATGATCTCTACCTATAAATAGAGATGCATTCAAGTCTTCTGAATAACCAACCTGTGCAAGAACGAAAATTAAGATAGTTTCATTTACTCTTTGAGTTTTCTTGTGAAAGTATCTGTTGATACATTTATTCTTCAGTGATTATCATATCTACTCTTAGAGAGAGTTTTTCTTGATTGTAAATCATTCCTGTAAGTTATCTCAAGTCAAGGGGACTTGGAGATTGGGTTCATTGATTACAACTTGTAAGGGGAGTAAGTTCTAGAGAGAGAATTACTCTTGAGTGCAGAGTGTGTAATCAATCTTGATAGTGAGAAATCCCGGAGAGTCCGGGTGCGGACGTAGGTCAGGTTGTTGGACCGAACCAGTATAAATTCTTGTGTCTTGGTTTCTCTTCCTTCACTCTGTTTATCTTCAGTTTCACATTCCAAAACAGAGTAATCGAAAAGTTTTTGAGAATCCCCAATTCAACCCCTCTTGGTGATTCAAGCTCCACTTTCAGTCATATGCTCTACCGCGCACACTTTGATATATGTTAAAAGGAGTAAGTAACAATGAGAAGGTAATAAATAAAAGGAATCCCTCTAACCCACTATTTGAAAGGGCGAGGCTGATAGGGGTGTAGCATTACCCAGATTGTTGTAGCAATGCTATAGCAAAACCATAGTAGCTTCCGCAATGCTACAACAACGCTATATCAATATTCAGCTAACAAATGTTCAAAAGTTATTTAGCTAACCCACCTCTTCTGTATACAAAATTTTTCTAGCAATCCTGTAATTATACTTCACACTCTTTTTCACTCATATTCCTATGCAGATTTTCAAGCTTGGAATAACATGCAAAACTAGATGTATAGTTGTGTGCGATAAACCCATTCATGTAGCTTATGCTTTACATATAATTATGCCCTAACTTTACTAACACACACTATTTAATGGAGATCTAACCTTAACTCTTTTCCAGTAAGTTAAGGCCTCAACTCTTGCTTATCAGTGTCCACCTAACACACAAGACCGACGTCAACATACGCGTACTAAACAAACTGAATTATTTTAATTAAAACCTTGAAATTTGGTTCAAAGATACAAATGAAGGATTCATCGTCGCTTGCCCAAAAAGGAGTTAGTTCATGGCTTGCAAACAAATTACAACTCAAACTATCATAATATAATCCACGAAAGTACAGGAAAGTAAACTAAGGAGAAGAAGAGAAGTCAAAGGAATTCAATAACACAACGAAGCGTCTATCACATAACGCAGCAGTGGCGTCTTCTTTCATATCAACAACCTTTTGTCTCAGCTGCTCTATCTGTCACAACTCTCTTTGTTGCTAAGCGTATGTCAATCCGAGGTACAGGGCATGAGAAATTTTGTCTAGGTATTTCTCAATGTTTAGCTTCTTGATCATGTGTGTGTCATCAAATGTCTCTCCTCTAGGGTTGACTGTCTTTCCTTTTATAGTTAGGATTCTCTTGACGCATGTCCAACTATTCGTTAGTGAGTCGAGCTTTCCTTTTCTGTTAAGCCTAGAAGGAAGATTTTCTTATGATTGATTCTATTTTTATTTAGCTAGATTTTGTTATGATCTTCTTTTAATTCCAGTTTTCATTGATTTACTTCTTCCTCAAGTAAGTGGCCTTCTTTCTTTTATCTTGAAGCTACAAAACCAACTCAGAGTCTGGCCCAATTTCCTGTGATTATCTTCTATTTTTTTCTCAAGAAAAGATCCGAATATAACAGAAAAAATGATACTACAGATTCTTATAAAATCAACTATAGTGCAATGCTGTAGCATCGCGACATCATTAATTTAGCAATAATATGTCAGCTCAGAAATACAACAATTTTAACTCCTTTTTCTACCTATTCATAGGATAAATTCTAAAATGCATACATTAGGCTGTTCTAATAATCATTATTTTCACATAATCATGAAGTCTATCACAACTGATGATATCAAAGACCTTTTAAGCACATAAATCTAATTAAAATCAGTTAAAACACTGTGGTAATATATAGTAGAATTTGAAATTATCACTCTCCCCACAAGGCATTCCACCATCTTCCCCCCGAGGAAATTTCCAATTGATATTGTTCCATACATGCAACCATTGGAAACTCCCAACACCACGGCAGGCCAACCAAGGTGTAATATCTTGAATTTCGGGCACAGAGACTAAAGAGTAAGCCTAAAGTAGGCAGACGACTAAGCCCGGTTTGGGAAGAGTCCCAAGAATGACAAGAGATAGGAAGCCTCCTAGGGATTAAGAAACTTGGCTATATAGGTCAGTGGACTTAGTATGTGTAAATCATGGAATTAAAGTGTCAATGGAAAAGGGGCACAGAAGACTTATACGGTATAAATTCGGTTGGAAAAGATGCCATCTAACTAAGTCCTAAGGAATAGGACAAGTAGTTGAGAGAAAATATTCCAGTATAAGTAAGCATACATCATTTTTAGGGAAGTCAGGTATGCCCTGCGTTTTTGAAGAGGAAAATTCAGTGTAATCACTACTGGAGGACACATGTCACTGCGGGATTAAAGAACAAAAAGTAAGAAATGATTACAGGGGTAGAAAAGTCAAATCCTTACCCCTTAAACATTAATTTTTGTGCACATGAAGGAGGAGAGATAAAATCAGATGATTTTATCCATATTCAGGCCCAAACACAAAATATGGGTCCCACAAGATGTTAACTAGTAGAAAGGGGACCGAAAAGGACTAGTTAGGGGTTTTATTTTGGATTAAATGAGACAAATGTGAGGCCATATATGGAAATAAGATGGTGCCACATATGTATGTCCATTCAGGGGAAAATATCTAAAAAGATGAAGAAAAGTACAAAAGGAAGCACCCTGTTAACTAGCGGGGGCCCCAGTGTAGACCGATAGAAGGAGATTGGACTAATAAAGTGGAAAAACTTGACAAATTTCATAAGGGAAGATTTGGTGGGCCCAAAGTGGCTCCACCCAGCACCCATAATTATTAAAATATGCTTGAAGAAAAAGAAAGAGCAAAATCAGTCCAAAAGTCAAGTTGTGGGTTTCACTTGCTGGATAAAAAGGGATTAAATTAGATAAATTGGGAAAAATAAAATAAAAATCAAGGAATCTGATTTGTGGGTTCAAGGAGGCTCCACCTAGCCCTAGGAACCATCTATAGAGCTTGGGGAAAAAGAAAATAAAAATAAAGAAGTTCCAGGCCAAAACTGGTAATATTCATAAATTCCGGGCCAAAACATGTAATTTTACCCATTTGAGAAGATAAAATCTGACCAGATTTAAGGGTGAGGCGCCACATGTCCTGGCCCTAGAGACTTCTGGATTTTCTTGAGAAATAAGCCAAAAAGCCAGATGAATTTTACTAATTACTGGACAGGAATTTACCACAGTTATTTTGGACTATTCAGATTCTTTTGCAATTATTAAAAACCCAAAACACTCTCTCTCTTGGCCATGGGAGCACGAAATTTCCAGAGGAGAGGGATAGAGAGATATGAAAAAGCTCCATAGCCAAGCTCAAGTCCCAATCTCCTAAGTTCATCAACCGAACTTTCGATTCAGGTAAACACCGAAAACCGAACCTTTGAACTTGAACTTATGATTTTCGTTCAAGGGGTTAGGGCATGGTGTTGCAATCTGATTTTGGTGTTCTTGATGGTCTCAATTTTTTCAAAACATTATTTTGTGTAGGGATAAGCTATGGCTTAACTTTCCGAACTCAAAAACACCGAAAATCTTAAAACCAAGCTTGCTGCTAGTTTCTGGAAAATCTGGGCAGCGAATCTTCAACTCGGTTTTAAAAATAGTAAATGAACTTGGATTAAGCTGAAATTTTACAGGAATAAATTAAACATCCTAATGTTCACCTTGATGTATATTTCTATGACTTTTGGAGTTTCCTACTAGGAGATAAAAATTGTTAAAGTTGGCTCTGAAGCATCAGGTCGAATCTGGACCAGAGAGTGGAAAATGGATACACGCCAAAATACGTGTACTTTTGGTCTGTGGAATTATTTTTCCTGACAAATAGAATGTTATTGGTTCATATGGAGCTGGTTTCATGCAAATATGTTTTGTTTGGAATTTATTAAAAATCAGTGAATCTGGGCCAAAATCACTGGATTTTCTGGAAAATAATTAGGAGCTCAGTTTTTATGAAAAACGTGAGGGTATTTTTGGAAAGTTCTAAAATAAGGCCTTTTGATGATATTTAGGGCTGAACCATACTTGGAGAAGCTAGTGGGCCCAATAAAATTTTTAAGACTGTACATACCCCCACCAGGTCGTAACCACTTTACTCAAACACTTTTATGTGTTTTGTTGTATGTGCTGCTTGCCATATGTGTTTTCGTATGTGTTTTGCCAAATATGCATACAGAGCATGTTAGTGATTGTGTTCCTAGAGCTGAGGATGCTTGTCGGGGTCTGCCTTGAGTGGAGATCCAATAGAGATGGGCTTGTGATTTCGGTAAATTCGGGGCCTGCCTTGGTAAGGCGGCTCAACGATACGAAGACGTGTTTGGTATGTGTTTTTGTTTGCATATGCGGTGTATTTTGCATTTTATTTGTGTTTACACATTTGATATGGTTGCATGCATACACCTTACACATTTAGTGCATGAGTATTGATGGTTACTCTGGGGGCCATTATTGGACTCCAGAAGCTTCTATAGTTATAGGGAGTTGTGCCTAAGCTTGAAGAACCTTTCTGGAGAGGTAAGGCATATCAATGTTGGTTGAAGAATAGGGAATGCCCTATTTTACTTTGTATCTATCTATGGATGATTGTATATAATTTTGATATTTTTCTCTGGATGACTGTACCCTTAACCTTTTGGGGACTTTTATTTTTGTTTATTGCACTTTTACCAGTACAATAGATAGTCCATACCAGTTAAATGCTCTATTGCGCTCACTCTGATACAAGTTAAATGGAACAAGTAATAAAGGGAAGGAAACAGATAAAAGGAATCCCTCTAACCTGCCACCCGAAAGGGCGAGGTCGGTAGGGGTGTAACATAAGGGCAATAGATAAAAAAACTATCTAATAGGTTAGTTCCGTCATTTTAGGATCTTAGTGGATCCGGGGGCAGTTGCTAAATTTGTAGATCAGGGTACTTGCTGGATAGTGGGTTTGACCGTGTAATTGTGAGGATGTGAGTCGAATGCATGGATCTGCTTTGTTTGGGCTTGCTTTCATAAGGGGTCTTGCGTACGAGCCCAAGGTACTAATTTGGGGCCTACAATGCTTCTGTAAATTAAATAAAAGGGTTAAGGAGCAAATTTACCAACCAACTATTAGGCTAGGAGCATCTGGCACAAAATTTTTTTTAGGGTACCAATACTACCAACAAACAATTGGAATTGTTAAGAAATCACAACGTCGTTAGATCCCTAATAACTTCCGTTTGTGCAGATTGCCACATGGGATTTTTTGTCCAAGTGGCCTTTTTTTTGTTTGTCCAGGTGGCCCTTTGTTTTTTTTGGCTATTTGTTTTTAAAACACACAGTTAAAGCTAGAAAACCCAAAGCTACTGAGATCGAGTTTGAGACAAAAAACACTCCTATCAAGAGCAACATAGAAGGCGAACTACACGAACTCACTGAAACCCAAAGGAGAAGGCGAAATCGAAGTAATGGTGACCGATTCTATGACATGGGTTGCAACCGAGTGTGTTTGAGGAACGTCTGAGAAGAATCGCGTGTGGAATTTCGTTATCGACAGTGGCGCTAGGGTTTTGGTAACTGATATTTCAGAAAGGTTACAGTTGATTTTCGCTTAAAATTGGCCTTCTTTGTGGTTTATGGTGTGTTCCCATTGAAGCGTGACAATTTATTGCCTGTTTAACTTGATGCATCGGTAATGACGAAAAAAAGGAAAAGGTGTAGCTCGTGTTGAAGATGCGTCCAAATTTGTGGAGAGAGACAGCGACGAGGCAGTGAAAAAGAACTTGTTGGATCAGCTGAAGAAGGTAAGCGAAGTTGTCTCTGTTGCCAAAGAATCTGTGAAGAGCTTGTTGACAAGTGAAGTTGTTTCTGAGCCTGACGATAATTATATAGAAGAATTAGGTGAGTTAGATGACATAGGTTTGTTAGAGGCTATAGGTGGGTTAGAAGACATACCATTGAACTAGAATGTTGGAGAGACAGTGGAAGACATTTGGTTCAATGAGAAAGTTAGAAGACATTTTGTGGAAGGTGATTGCCATGACTCTGATAGTGACAAGGATAGCTATATGGCATGGTCAGAGTTAGAATCTTCTAATAATGAAGAGAGTTTAGAGGATGACTATGAAATAGATGAAGACCCTGAGGATAGTGGGGGTGATGAGGATGACGGAAGTTCAGACGATGGTGGGCCTCTACAAGAGAGGCCTAGTTTAAGGGAGATGGATGGGTTTGAAAGAAGGGCCTACTTCATGTTGGGTATGACATTCTTGGATAGAGGTGAGTTGAGGAGGGCTATTGATAAGTATGCTATTGAGAATGGGGTTAATGTGAAAATAGTTAAGAGTGAGAAGAAGATGGTAATTGCAACTTGTGAAGAGGGCTGCCCATTTAGGTTGTATGCATCGAGAGATGGCGTTGGAGTTAGGTACGTGTTGAAATCGCTGGTTCATGAACATATGTGTGCAAGGGTTTATAAGAATCCAAGAGCAAGTGCTAGGTGGCTAGCTGAACACTTTAAGGAGAAAGTCCAAGAGCATCCTCAATATAGTACAAGTGAGATGAAGAAGGAGGTTGAGTGTGAGTTCAAACTCTTTGTGAGTAGATATAAGCGCAAGAGGGCCAAAAGGGAAATAATGCAGGACATGGATGGGAGCTTTGTAGAAGAATTCAACAAATTAGAAGCTTATTGCAATGAGCTCAAAGTGTCAAATCCTGGATCCGATATAAGTGTTGAGTTAAGTCCCGAAGCTTTAGATCAAGGCATGAGGGTGTTTAGAAGAATGTACGTGTGTTTTAATTCATCTAAGGTATGACATTCTTGTGACTTAGTCTTATTCACAATATGTTAAGTCTTCTTTGTGTAACTAATATGAGAATTATTTTTTGTTGTTATATTCAGCGTGTAACTAATGTGTAGCAGTATGAAAATTTACCTTTGAATGTGATTTGTGTTAGGTCAGGTGGAAAGTTGGTTGTAGGCCATATATTGGGCTGGATGGCACTTTCTTGAAGGGGAAAGCTAGAGGGATTTTTCTGACTACAGTTTGTTTAGATGCAAATGACATATGTACCCAATAGCTTTTGGGTTGACTGAGAAGGAAACGAATGTTAATTGGACTTGGTTCCTAGAATGGCTTAGATCGTCTCTTGAGCTTGACGAAGGTGTTAAGTCACAATTATGTCTGACATGCAGAAGGTATACAATATAGCCTAAGAATTTGTTCCCCCTGGAAACAAGGCTTTGGTCTATTTATGAAATTGATGTCCATACTCATCAGGTAAGCATAAATATGATACTTTGGTCTGTTTGGTCAAATAGTTGCTGCTGTAAGTTGTTTAAGTTAATTTTCACAACCAGATGCTTCTTGCATGTTGTGATTGTTTAGGCATCAACATGGGTTCTTAAAGTTTACTTAATTATAGATATTGGTTCCTTTACACATAATTTGTTATTCGCAAGGGGAATATTAGTAGATACAATGGAGCAGGATAGAATTTTACCCATCTTCTTCTTCTACCCTACTTCTTGTGTCTCTCTTCTTTTTCATTTTTTGAACCACTGTCCTCTGTTTTTTGTTCTATGTGCATTTCTCCTCACACCGTTAACTTCTCATTTTATTTGGAAAAATAAGTAGTAAACTCTTTTCCATTGTTAATTTTCATAGGGATTTGAGACTGTCCTGTTCTAAGCATTTTCTTCTTAATGTTGAGGATATCTTATCCTCCCACAACATGTACTCTCTCCTCTTCCTAATGGCAATTGCAACTTGAAAAGGAAGCGCCTTATGTCATTTTGTTTTATGTTTAGTATTTCTACCATATTTTCACTTTGTCATTGTAATCTATCAGTGTGTAAATAATCATGTTTTCTTGAATTAATTTTCTTCTTACCCTTGTTGGCTTCTTGCAATCATTAGCAGGTTTGGCTTCTTGCATGTTACATGATGCCCAAATGCTTATTCTCTATGTAAATTAACCACTAATAATAATATCTTTTTTTTCATACATGCAGGGGTTGGCACAAGCTGTCAATCAAGTCCTACTGTTGGCTGAATAGGCTTTGTGCAAGGCATATTTATGCCAACTGAATCAAAAAATGGAGGGGACATGAGTTGAAGAAGAAATTTTTTACTTGTGCATGAAGCACCTACAAGGAACAATTCAATGACAATATAAAGGCGATGGAGAGGGTTAATAAGGCAGCAGTTGCTGGAGCGGTCAGTTATAGCGTGAATGGATGGGTAAGAGCCTTCTTTACCAATATATGCTTGTCTTAGGTTCTAGACAATAATGTATGCGAGAGTTTTAATGCTTGGATTTGTGAGTGTCGGTATTTACCAATAATTAGGATGTTTGATGGCATTAGGCATAAGTTGATGGAAAAGTGGGTTGTTAGTGAGCAAATTGTTAGCGGTTGGAAGGGCAACTACAACCCAAAATGTCTTGAATTTTTTGAGACAAATAGGTACTTGGCTGTTAGTTGTAGGGTTTTCTTTAATGGTGACGATGGGTATGAGGTCATTGAGGGGAAGGATAGGCACACAATACAGCTAACTAGCAAAATATGCACTTGTAGAGCATGAGATTTAATTGGAATCCCATGCCAACATGCCATATGTGCAATGTATCATGCGAAGCTTGACCCCGTAACTCAAATTTCAAGATATTACCATAGAGAAACATTTATAGCATGCTATAGAACAAAATTTCAGCCTATCAGGGGACACCAATTTTGAGTTCTGAAAAGATCATTGACGAAGGAACACCAGCTGAGTTCATGCCTAATGCCACCCCCCAAACAAAATTTCCAATCCCAAATGAGAAAGAAATTAGAAGATCTTCAGCTGCGACATTGTCCTCCCAGGAAGGTTCCCAGAAGATTGAATTCTCACCTCCTACTGATTCCCCACTGGCAGTGCAACCACTTGGATTGTAGTGGAGGGGTGTTCCAAGTATTAGCAGCTCACAACTTTGAATACAAAGCCAGCAGATTTTGACAAGACGAAGAGCGCAACTACAACAACAAAGCAATAAAATTATGACCAGGAGGATGACTAGGTCCACCAAGTAGATTTCTGTAGGATACTTTTGCTTTTGGGGTGATTTCTTTTGGGATATATGTGGAATCACCAAACTCTTATGTAAACTAACTCTTATGTAACCTACAAGCAAGAAACACTGAATTTTTTGTGTTTAGGCTTATGACCAGCCTCTGTTGCTGCTGTTTTGTATGCAAGAAACTTGTGGGATCCCAACTTTTTGCATTTGTGGAACCAAGATCCTATTGTATTTATTTAGGTACTAACAACTTACAATCAGTGTATGTACTTGTCAGGTGTAAATGAAATATAAAATCTTTGTGATTGTATTACTTGTGTACTTCCAATTAGTGCTTATTCAGTGGTTATAATGTATTAGGTGATTCAAACATATGCTATATACTCTTAGCAATCAGTGGTATGCAGGAAATCATTGTGCTTTGTATCTGCCCTTATTTTTCTAGGTTGAGCTCGTTACAATCAGTGTATTACGTTGGTCTAATATATGATATACACTCAGTGATTGTCTAATCATGTTTGAAGCAAACATAATCATGTTTCTTAAAGGAGAAAAAAAAATCTGTTTTAGTAAGACTATATTTTAATTTTAATCAACTGATTCCCTCCCGACCTTAAAAATAAAGGTTAACATTACTATTTTATCCCTATAGTTTGCTTCAAGTTTCTATTGGTTCATACTTAATGCCATATAATCAACTGACAACAACATCACCAAAAGTTCTCCTTAAATTATGTTTAAGTTCACGTTTTTAATTGATATTCCCATATTGCGATTGACAGAAAATATTGCAATTAAGAGCAACATCACCAAAAGTTTCTATTGTTTAAGCACACCAATAATTAAAGCTCCTTGACAGCAAATAAAATCACAGACCATATTGCATATTATAAAACAAATAGAGGCAACCTATTCAAGCACCAAACTAAACCTGCAAGAGATTATATAATAGCCAACTGATTAATAATATATATACTCTAAGAAATAAGCATAACAAGTTTAATTCCCACAGCTCCAAACTAAATACAATTTAACAGGAAATAGATCCTAACAACTTTCATTATATAACTGATTCTAGGAAGAGCAGCAAAATAAATAGCTTATGTTACAAAGTACCCATTTCACGTTACATATACCTTAAATCTTCAAATACACTACACACAACCAAACACATGTAAGCAACAACAATGACATTACTACTTTAAACTTCTTTTCCCACTTCCTAGGTTCCCCATCATATAGCTCATGTCCGCGTCTAAGTTTCCTCAGGTCACTTTGTATGGAATGAAGCTCTTCCGTGAGTCTCTGCCCATGCTCCCCTCTTCGAAGAAAGCAATTTTCATCATATAAATTGTCAATGTCATCTAAAAGCTCATTAATCACTGTGTTTGCCCTCTCAACGAATTCATTATCATGCCAAGTGAAGAATTCGCACCCCCTATCCTATGATCATACGTTCTGTCAGATCGTTCTATCAGTTCACAAATTTCACAAACCACCCACCCAAATCCTTTCCACTTTGATTAAGCTTGCTTAATTACCTGGTAGTAGTATGGACAGCCATAGAACCTCCGACTTGGTTTGCTGTCAGTCCACACCGTCCATCTCAACGCCACCATTATGTGAAAGCAGTACCTCATTGGAGGTTCATATTCGACCTCACGACTGGGTTGTCGAAGAAGCACCACCCTCCGCCTGCATCTTGCCGTCGACGATGACGAAGATGTCACCATTCAATGTCGCGTTTGCAGATCGCCTTCTCCGTTGGGTTTCGCTGAGTTCCTTGTGGTTCTTTGTTGTTTCCTTCTCTGCCTCTTGCTCTCGATAGGTCTGGGTTTTCTACCTTAATCTCGTTTTAACCGTGTGCTTTAAAAACAAATAGCCAAAGAAAAAACAAAGGGCCACCTGGACAAAAAAAAAAAGGCCAGCTTGACAAAAACAAAGGCCACCTGGACAAAAAATATCCCACGTAGCAATCTGCACAGACGAAAGTTATTTGGGATCTGACGGCGTTGTGATTTTTTAACAATTCCAATTGTTTGTTGGTAGTATTGGTACCCTCAAAACTTTTGTGCCAGATGCTCCTGGCCTAATACTTGGTTGGTAAATTTGCTCCTTAACCCTTAAATAAAACCCGAGCGGTATTACTGAGCTCATGAACCAAAGTGCAAAACTCAACTTAACATAAAATATGAGAAAGGAATATGATTCTTCGGTCTGATCTTCATGCATGGTAGTTCCCAAAGGGTAGGTGAGAAGATGAGGTGGTGGAATAAGATGGCGTGTGGGTCAAACAAAATAAATTACTACCTCCGGTCCTAATTATAAGAACACTTTTGTAGTGCAATTTGCACTACAAAAGTGTTTCTATAATTAGGACCGGAGGGAGTAACATTTTTTAAGTGTGGATTGCATAGCTCCATTTTTAATACTTCCAAGATGATATTGAGCCAAAAAAACTTTCAAAGAACTACAACTTCTGAGTGAAAACTTTTAGAATAAAAATAGTTCTTAAACCGATATTATAATTCAAAATTTTTAAATATATTTTCTTAAACATATGTTTGTTAAGAAATTACTCAAATTTTCATTAAGGTTTTTAAATATTTTTGCATAAGAAATATTATATTTTTCTTACATTTAATAAAAATATTAAATAGATCATTAATTAATATTAATTTTATTAATATTAAAAGATAAATTAGGGATTTGATATAATCAAGGGTAAATTAGTAATCGAGATATATTTTAATATGATTTTTAATTAAAAAAATATACCTCAAGAATTTTTTTCAAGATGCTTTTGAACAGTATTAATAATTTGGACTAAAATGTACTACTATATTTTTAAAATATAGGGAATGTTTGTGTAATCAAGGTACAATAGAAGAGTGGTTATAACCGTTTAATTTTTAAACATCAAAATCTCCAATTTCTGTAGCAGCACGTGGTATATGCATAGAAAACCCAACAGACTATACAAGAGGGACGCAGCTTTGGTCCGATGCAAAGGATGCTCCACTGCCCAAAAAACACCTAATAATTTATCGCATGCGGTACACACACCGCATGCGGTAATAATTTATTAGGCAAAAAAGCACAGCGAACGGTCCTTTGCATCGGACCAAAGCTGCTTCCATATAAGAGGCCTGATGTTATATTGGTTTGTCACCTACTACTGTGGGTTCATTATCTTCTTCTTCTTCTTTTTTTTTTCTTTTTTTCCCTCATAATCTCATATATACATATATACCGTTAGATCAAAACAATGGATGGTTTAGATTTAGCACTATTTTATACATTTATTATAGTAACATGTATACGCGTATGCGTATGCATGTATGTGTGTGTGTGTATATATATATATATGTATATGTATATGTATATATATGTGTGTGTATTATATAATTAAATATTTAAAATGGCGGTGTTCATAACTACAATATAGAAAAAATAAAAAAATAATTTATAAAGTATTATAATAATATTTTTTTATAAAATATTAAATCTCAATAATTTATTTTCATATCAAAAGGAAGATATGAGATTCTGAAAAGGGGAAAAAAAGGGAAAGAGAGGGAGAATCTCCATCCCAATCGGATCTTCTGAGCGACTAAATTGTTGTGAAATTGGCGAATTCAGCGGCTGATTTCTTAGCAAAGAAGGGTCTTGAGGAGGCCTTTGGATATTATGAGATTTATCATGCTTCTTCAGAGTTGAGTGGTATCTTGTGTCAGGATTGTAATGGGTGCAATATTCCCATAGGTGTTAACTGAGGTGTCTTTTTGTATTAAAAAAAAAAAAAAAGAAACATGAAAGTCATGTACATATACTTCTTGTAAAAAGGGCTTAAGTGGGATGATTTTTTGTTTTATATCAACGACATATATATGGCAGGATGCCCTGAACCGGTTTCTAACCCGGACAAGTTAGGTTTTTTAATTAATTTTTATTTATAAATATAATTTAATCATATTTAAGCGCTGTTAATTTGCTATGGTCATTAGTTAATGACTTTGAAGAACCCCTCTTTTGTGGGGAATATTCGTTCATCTGGTTTTACTATTTTAGTCAATCAGAATATACGCATTTCTCCCAAAAGAAATTCGGCTAAATTTATAATAATTTAATTTAATTTGTAAATTTTTTTATAAAAAAAATCGGTCCATTAGGTAATGCGGAGTTGTAGAAGCTAGTTGTTGACGAAAGGTTGGGCGAGAAATAGGGTTTTATTTACTTGTAACAGTTGAATATTTCCAAATCTTGTATATAAATATCGTCTTCCTCTCAGTCTTCTTCTCAAAGTCATTAATTCTTTTACACATTCTCATTTTCCCCCTCCAAACTGTGTGAAAACCTTCTATACTTGTCTCACACAGGTAAGTTTCTATCTCACAATAAAGCTCAATATCTATTTATATTTGTATTTAATTGGTTCATTTGTGAAATAATTTGTTTGAAATTTAGAAAGAGAGAAGAGATGTTTCAATTTCTCCTGCATTAACTGAGAAGAAAGCTGATTTAACTCAATCTATGGTATTTTGCCATCTAAATTTGAAACGTGTGAATATATTTTAGTTTTAAATGGAAGTTAGAAATCCCCATTGTGATAGATTCTGAAATTTTAGAAAGTTATAAACTTTTCTTGTTCTGTTAATCATCGCAAGAATTATTGTTTAAAGTGATGATTAAAAAAAATGTGAGAGTCCCACTTCATTTCTTGTATCTGTTCTCAGTTTTATTTAGCCATAAAATATTTTGGTTGCAAAAATGTATTTTGTAATTTCTCTTCCTTTTGTTGCATTAGTGAACAGGCTCTTGTGAAATGGGCAATGAACAAAACCTAAATGTGCTAAACGCACTAGACGTTGCCAAAACACAATGGTACCACTTCACCACCATCATCATCGCCGGAATGGGGTTCTTCACCGACGCGTACGACCTCTTTTGCATATCGCTCATCACAAAGCTTCTTGGCCGGATATATTACCACGTCGATGGTTCGCCGAAGCCGGGCTCGTTGCCACCTAATGTTTCAGCAGCGGTGAACGGCGTCGCTTTCTGCGGAACACTTTCCGGGCAGTTATTCTTTGGATGGCTCGGAGACAAACTAGGACGAAAGAAAGTTTACGGCTTGACCCTCATCATGATGGTCTTTTGTTCTGTTGCTTCAGGTCTGTACTACAGAATAATATTCGTAAAAAATTACTAACAGTATTACTAATTACTCCCAGTTATGTCACTAGAAGTCCTAATTCTAAATGTAATATCTTAATTCATTTTGTCCTTCAAATATAATTTAAATTTTTTCGCCTTAAACTCTCCCAATTGATTTCACATATTAAATGATTTTCGATCAAACGAGTAATATAGAATGAAAATAGGTAAAAAAGTTACTTTGGGGAAACTAAAATGTAATCTTTATAAATAACTGACTTCACTGGTTTTCTCAATATGCAACTCCTATATTAAAAGTTCATCTAAATTATTAGAGAATAATTTCTACTTTGAGTCCTGTGACATGCCTTAAAGATTTGAGTGTGGTATTTTGTTGCTCCAGGTTTGTCGCTCGGACATGATCGGAAGGCGGTGATGTCGACGCTATGCTTCTTTAGGTTTTGGTTAGGGTTTGGGATCGGCGGGGATTATCCTCTTTCTGCTACCATAATGTCTGAGTATTCCAACAAGAAGACTCGAGGGGCTTTCATTGCTGCAGTTTTTGCCATGCAAGGGTTTGGCATTTTGGGAGGTGGAATAATCGCAATGGCTGTATCTGCTATTTTCATGACATTGTGAGTACAACAATATTTGCTTTAATATTAATTTCTTTCTTTCTTATTAATATATAACTGAAAATTACTTTAAATTAAATTATACAAAAACTGCCACTTACAAACACTAATCATATTGAACGTTTTTGGATACACAACCATATCTAAGTTAATATCTTCCCTTTAAAGTTTAATGACAAGCACATTCAATCTTTTAAATTTTTGCATAAAATTCGTATAATGTCATATAATTTGTTATTTTGCAACAATAAAATTATGATAAAGTAACATTAACTTGTATATACAATCACCAGATTTAAAGCACCACCATACGAGGTTGACCCAATCGCCTCCACAGTTCCACAAGCAGACTATGTTTGGAGAATAATTCTAATAGCGGGAGCCTTCCCTGCCGCTTTAACCTATTACTGGAGAACCAAGATGCCGGAAACGGCTCGCTACACGGCCCTTGTTGCTAAGAACACTGAACGCGCCGCCGCGGACATGTCAAAGGTTTTACAGGTCGAAATTAAAGCTGAACCCCAGAACCCTAGAATTGAACAAGCTCAATTATATGGCTTGTTCTCAAAGGAATTCATGAACCGCCATGGATTACACCTTCTTGGTACAGCAAGCACATGGTTCTTGCTAGACATTGCGTTTTACAGCCAAAATCTGTTTCAGAAGGATATCTTTAGTGCCGTCGGTTGGATTCCTCCGGCGCAGACCATGAACTCTCTTGAAGAAGTATTCAGGATCTCTAGGGCTCAGACTCTTATTGCTTTATGCAGTACAGTTCCAGGTTACTGGTTCACCGTTGCTTTGATCGATATAATTGGAAGATTCGCTATTCAATTGATGGGTTTCTTTTTCATGACTGTGTTCATGTTTGCCCTAGCTATTCCCTACAATCACTGGACACGTAAGGAGAATAGAATAGGGTTTGTGGTGATGTATGCGCTTACGTTCTTCTTCGCCAACTTTGGCCCTAATGCTACCACGTTTATTGTGCCTGCGGAGATCTTTCCGGCAAGGTTCCGGTCTACGTGTCATGGGATATCGGCCGCGTCAGGGAAGCTTGGGGCAATTGTTGGGTCATTTGGGTTCTTGTACTTGGCACAGAATAAAGATAAGAGCAAGGCAGATGCAGGATATCCTGCAGGTATTGGAGTGAAAAATTCATTGATTTTATTAGGTGTAGTTAATATTTTAGGGTTTTTGTGTACTTTCTTAGTGCCAGAGCCAAAGGGAAAATCTTTAGAGGAGCTATCAGGGGAGAATAATAATGACGAGGAAAGTGGAAATTAGCAAGGCACTTCCACGTCGTTTCTGAGAGGAAATTCAAGGGGGAAAAATCATCATTTCTTGTAGTACTTTTTTGGTCCTATTTATGAGGCAGGAATAATATTTTTGTTGTATTTATATGACAAAAACAATATTTTCGTCCGATGATGGAATGAAGCTTCTGGAATCCCATTCTGAGTTTATAATCTTTTAATTGATTTATCTCGTTTTACATTTTGTTTTAGTTATTGCTTTCGTTTTAATTGTACTGAAAAACTTCCATATTTTGGTTATTGTTTATTGTTAATTTTAGACCCACTGTGAATTCTTCTAAGAAATTATCTAAGTTACATTATACTGCAAATTTATATCAAACTTGGTTATTTTACAAAAACTTGACAAATCTCGATCATTCATGTTCATTAAAAGGTCGAAAGATGGAAAAACTCGATCGCTATTTATAGGGTCATGCAAGTGTTTAAAAATAATATAGATCTAGACCACTGAATATGATAAGATAATCCTAAATTATTATATATTATTGTAAAATAATTTTTAAGAGTATTGGCTTTGATATTTAAATAAATATAGACAGACTCAGAACTTCAATCATATGTTTTGGCCATTAAAAATAAATAAAGGAAAATGTTCATTAAAGGACCACTATACCAATTTAATATCCTTTCACTCCCAAACAATTCAAAAATTTCACTGCAGTCTTATGAGAGAAAAATGAAATTAACTTGTACTGTGAAAAGACTTTGTTACCCTTCATATTTGGGAACAATATTCCGGAACTTCCCACCGTCATTCATGGCCGTCTTCCTCGGCAGAACCAGAAGATGAGATCGCTAGAGGCAGGGAGGGAAGTCCCGTTTTGAGGAGCTTCACTCTTAGATCTGAGAACGAGCATGAAGAGCAGAGCGGAAACACTATTTTCGGCGTTGTCTTCAGTGGAGAGAGGGAAAGAAGGACTTGAATAAAGTTACTCCTAGCTCCGGTGATCTATCTATATATTTATAGCTTGTTCTTTCTTTGGTCTATTAATTAAACCCTCCTGAATGAAATAACCCTATATATATATATATATATATATATATATATATATATATATATATATATATATATATATATATATATATATATATATATATATATAAACCCTCATAAATTTTATGATACGCCCTTGCTCGAAAAATATGCTATTTAGTTACGTTTTAACAGTTGTAGTATAGAATTACCATACTTCCCAAATTCAATCTTTTACCAAGTTTAAATGTGAAAAGATTAACTCTTACTCCCTTCGGTCCTAATTATAGGACATATTTAACAGATTTTGGAGAGATTAAGGTGAGAAGTTAAATTAGTTAATTTTACTCATTTTCCTAAAATGCCCTTATATAAATTTAAAATGTCACAAGTAAAAGTGAATTAACAACCCCTACCATATATCTCTCTGATTTAGAATTTTCATTTCCACACGGTTTTTAATTGAAATAATGGTCTTACTATATACACATATATGTGTGTGTATATCTAAACACACACACATATACATATATCTACACACATATATATGAACACACACACACAAATTTATATATAGACACGTGTGTGTGTTTATATATGTACACACACATACACAGTGGCGGAACCATGATTTGAAGTTTGTGGGTGCACAATTAATGGTGGGATCTGGGGGTTCGGGGGCAGCGCCCCTGAAATTTTTTTAAGGACGATAAAAGAAAACCCACTCATTCGTAAAGTTTAGGACCAGAAATGAAGTTCAATTGAAAAGTATTTCCAAGGAAATCAATTTAAACAGAACAATATACTCTAATCTCATGGCATAAAGATACCCAGATGTTACACAATCAAATTCCAAAGCAACATACAGGGAAATACCGCAACCATTTTATAAGGGGGTCTATCCCTAAGTCAAGGCAAGTTTATTTCAATATTACTAGATACTATAACAATCGTGGTGTATTGGAAACTGAGAAAACAGAGGCGAATGCACTCAAATTGAATTACTCCAGTAGCATACCAACAATATATAATTTAGTCAAGCTAAAACCATAGAGCTTAAGAGCACCTGGTTATCTGCAAAATTGAAAGCCCTCTCCATGCTACTGAGGCACCTCTCAACTGGATAATCTCCATAGCTTCCACAAGGCTTGCAACCCACAAAATGTGTCACAAATGGCCACCTCTCATCACCTAAACCTGGATGATATTTCTCAACCATCTCTTCATATCGATCAATCAAACCAGCCCAAGAATCGTGCAAATAGTAAGAATTCTCCAGAATACCTTCTCCATCCACCGATCCTTCTTTGAAAGCAACAAATATATTAAGGCTGATTGATCATCTTCCTCAAATGCAGTCTTCCCTTTAGATTTGCAATAATATTTTCCCCGCCTCTTCACGAATGGGACCCTTTGGACCCATGGGAGCCCAAACATCAAGCAAATCCAAAGACCACCGGCAATTTCTAAACGTAGCTACTTGTATTCACCGCAATCCAAGACTTTTGCTCGAATAATGATCGGGGTAACCATGAAGAACCAAGTTATACTTGTCATACTTCGACAATGGAAGGTCAAAAACCATATCAAGAAAGAAAGCATCACAATCCATCCACCAAATCCACTCCACTTCAGGATGCGACAACATCAACCGCCGTATCATAGGCAATTTTGCCCAATACCTGGCAAGTTCCTTGTCCAAATGAGCCATAGTATACACGATTTCAATCCCATGTAATCTACAGTAGTCAATCTTGTTCTTTATAGACTTCAACAAATAGTGATCCCCAATTGGGTTATCACAAGGTTTTGGTGGCGAACCAGTTAGGAGTATATTCGAGCTTTACCTCTGATGTATTAGGGTACTCGGGGTTCTGATCCAACCAAGCCTTCCGCTCCACGTCCCAATTCATTATCTTTAGCCCAAGAGTAAAGGTGATGATATTAGGATTCAGCTCGGTCTCGGTAGGTTCGTCCGGATTAGAGGGATCGCTGTCGAATCTGATCTCAGCGAAGAGAATGGAGAGATCGAACGAAGGGGGGAGGAGGGATCTCTGTCGGATCTGATCTCAGCGAAGAGAATGGAGAGATCGAACAAAGGGGGAGGATGAAAATGGGAAAAAAAGGATAAGTGCAAGATGGAGGCTCGAACCGGTGACCTATTATTAAATGCACAGAGTCTTAATCCACTACACTACCAATACATGTTGTCACTAAATTCTTTTAACTTATATATAGATATTTTTTTATGGGTGCACTTGCTCACATTGGCACAAGTGTAGCTCCGCCCTTGCACATACATATATCTACACACATATATATGAATACGCACACATACAAATATATATATAGACACACACATATATATGTATATATATGTGTGTTTATATATGTACACACACACACACACACACATATATATATCTACACACATATATATTTACAGGCACACACACTCACAGATATGTGTGTGTGTGTGTGTGTGTCTATGTATATGTGTTTGTGTATATATGTATGTATATTTGTGTATAGACACACACATATATACATACACATATATGTAATCATAAAAAACCAAACACACTTGAGAGAATAAAATATGGGTATTTTAGGAAGAAATTGACAAAAATTAGAATGTTGTCCTATAATTAGGACCAAAACCAACTCTAAAATGTTGTCTTATAATTAGGACCGGAGGGAGTATAATTTATTCAGCATTATCACAACAAATTACATTCCCAATTTTACAAACATCTTGTACGCATTTTTATAATTAAAAAAAATCAAGTCTTATAACAATCATTATTAATTATCTCATATTGCTAACCAAGCAGCTTCAAACCACCTTGTTAAATCACAAAGTCACCTAAATTAAATTTCTTAACAACTTTTAACTTATAAACAAACAGAATCCATGTTGCTCTTTACTTGCAAGAGCAAAAGATTTCAGCAAAATGCCTATTCAAGTAAACTTCCTTCACTAATACTTAACTTAAATAAAGCCCCAAATCTCATTCTTTATTTCAGATGACCAGGAAATTAGAAAAGCCTCAATTCCTCATAAATTATATATCACACACACCATTAGAAAGAGGAATCAAAATATGCCTCATATACTAATAATGTAACAGCAAGCAAGGAGAGTAGTTTGAGCTTACCCCAACACAACATCTTGCAGAAGCAAAGGAGGAAGAGGAAGAAGAGCTCACACACTCCAGCCAGCAAGCTTCAAAGACGCGGCTAGCAAGGAGGAAGCTAAAGATAAACCAGATGTGCTTCTCGCCCACATCCACAAGACAACACTGACAGAGGAGGAAAGGAAAGAGTAGCAACCAGAAAAACTTGAGCTTAGGAGCATGATGACAATGGCTATGGCCCTTGACATACAAGAACACATGTTGACGGTAGAGAGGATGGAGGGTGAACATCGTATCCTGGATGAACGAGCTAGGGATTTCACTTTAGAGGCATTTCATTGAAGTGGAAGAAACAGGGGAGAAGCAGAGAACAATCTGATGGTTCATTTAAATGAAATGGGCCACTAAAATAGATTTGGTTTGGTGTTGTAAGGCCCCACTATTTCCCCTCTATGTTTTAAGTTTGAGTGCTAAATGAGGCATTTCTGTTAGAAATGAAATAGGCCCGTCTGTTTTTTACTGGGTTATTGCTAAAGGAAGTATATAACTTTTGAGATAAGACAAAAAATACTGTCAAAATCGGTAAAAGACAAATAAGTATATTGAATTTCAATAATTTAAAAAGAACTAATATAAAATTTTGAAATATTGTCAAATGTGAGAAATTACCTAATTGCCCTTACATTTTCCCCCCAAAAAAAAGAAATCCTCAAATGTGTGACTACCAGTATTCAAGAATTGATGGCAGGTTTCACTACTACCATAGAGAACTTACGTCGTGATATTCAAGGTGGTGTTTTGCTTCCTCAAAATGTTGCTCGGCATGCAGACGACAAAAACTCAGAAAGACGAGGAGACCCTCACAAGACTATCAAAACCAACGCAATTCACTAAGATGGACTTCCCTTTGTATAATGGGAATGATATTCTCACCTGGTTGCTCAAAATGTGAGTGCTATTTTGAATTGGACGAGACCCTGAAAGCTAGTAAAGTCAAGACGACTTATTTACACCTTGATGACAAGTCTTTCCATTGGCATTAGGCATTAGAACGATGACTGAGAGGCTGCCTTCCACCATGGGACAAGTATGTTGTTTTGTTCTTAATATTTGATATCATCAAAACTAATCATATATAAAAGTTTTCAATTTTTACAGTGTCACTCGTATATGCATCCCTCTAAAAATGGACATAGAAAGGGCTCTCTCTAGCAGTGACACTACTTATCATTTAAAGATCATATAACTTATAGAATTGGCATGTAAATATCTCAAGCCACAACACATACATTTGTTGAAACTTCAAAACAGATTAGCTACTAATCAAGCATGTTTTAATCAACTATATATATGTGTCATCACCGCAACTGACACTTAGGTGACTGTAGGGTATTTAAATGTCAAAATAGTTATATATATATATATATATATATAGGCAGGGTTTATCGTTTGTCATGTCACTTGACATAAGGTTATATCAAGTCAATTCAAAACTACGTCGTTTTGAGAGTTACAAAAATTAATGAAGGGTATTTTTGTTTTTATATTTATTATATGAATTTGACCAAAACACCTTTCATTAATTCACTTAACTTCCAAAACAACATAGTTTAGGAGTGACTTGACATAACCTTACGTCAAGTGACATGACAAACAATAAACCCATATATATATATATATATATATATATATGAGAGCCGGGAACGCAATCAAAAGACTTTCCCTCGAGTCTCCCTTACTTTCAAAGTTGTAGACTGGTCGAAGGTAGCATATTCCTATGGCCTTTGCTTTTCTTATTTATGCTATCTATTTATGTAGACACACATATACATATCTAATAATAAAAGATATCATGGCTTGAGCTAGTAAAAGTCACAATATCTATTCATCATAGTCGAGCCCGTATGCTAGGGTTTCTGAATTGGGGAAAGAGTACTCCGTCACCCACTGTGACAGAGAAAATGAGTGCCTCTTCCGGCCGTGCTGTGCGGGGAGGGGAACGTGAGGAAACACCGAGAGAGGAGAGTGAGGATGTGCATCGGCGCAAGAAAAAGGTCTAGTTTGCTAATGATGAATTCGCTGGAGGGGAATTGTTGCGCGTGCGAGAGGAAGGTTGGATGAAACCTGAAGGTATGGAGAAAGCCCCGAAAGCTTATCGAGAATCATTGCTACAGAAGGCAAAATCAAGTGAATGCTGGTTGGAATGGACTAAAACTGACGAAGATGACGATAAAGTCGACTATGGTGGAGACACAGACTTCGCGAAGGTTCTGAATCGTAGCGATGGAATCTATGTGGATAATTCTAATCCACTCTGTCTGAAATTTACGTTTGAGGAAAAAGAGAGGGAGAGACTGATGAAGCCTTTTGGCCGTACTCTGGTGGTGAAACTATTGGGAAGGCACCCTTCCTATGGATTCATGGTCAAGAAGCTGAGGAAGATATGGGAGAGGAAAGGTAAAATTGATGTGTTTGATTTGGAGAACGACTTCTATCTTGTTAATTTTCAGCATATGGACGATTACATGGAAGCCTTAATTGGCGGACCGTGGGTGATAGTTGATGCGTATTTGAGTGTGGGGAGATGGAGGCCTGATTTCAGTCCAAAACATGAGAGAATCAAGTCTGTGGTTGCTTGGGTGCGTTTACC
The DNA here is from genome assembly GCA_025563575.1 of Acacia pycnantha. Lineage (NCBI taxonomy): Eukaryota > Viridiplantae > Streptophyta > Magnoliopsida > Fabales > Fabaceae > Acacia > Acacia pycnantha. The sequence goes on from JAMWYP010000215.1 coordinate 842,261, forward strand.
AGATTTACCGGCTCCTCTTTTTGATAAAAAATTTCTCTTAAATTTGGGAAACTCCATTGGAAAAGCCATTCGTCTGGATGTGCACACCGCATAGAGGACTAGGGGGAGATTCGCGCGTATGTGTGTGGAGCTTGACCTCAACAAGCCTCTGGTGCCTGAATTTAATGTTGAAGGGCAGATACTCAGTATGGTCTATGAAAGCTTAGGGAAAATTTGCAATAAATGTGGAAGAGTTGGGCATATGAAGGATGCTTGTGAAGTTTTTCATAGGAGGAACAACGAGGAAGGTATGGTAGTCGATGAGGTAGATACTAGTAAGAAGAATGATGGGGAAAAAGAAGGCGAAAAGGAAATATGGAAGACGATCCAGAGATTCAGACGGCCAAGAAAACAGGAATTGACTAGTTCAAAGCAACAATCAGGATCGCACTTTGCAGTGTTAAATGTGGATATAGGGGAGGAGCAAATGGATGGGTAGAAGGAGTTGGAGCAGGGGCCAGACCTAAAACAAGCAGCTACACTTAAAGGGCAGGGGAGGGGAGTACAAATTCAGCACAATAAACAAGAGAAGAATGAGGGCGTGGGAGGCCTACAGAAATATTTTGAGAAGACTAGGCCTAGAAGCAAGGGGCCGGGTGCCCAAGAGAGCAAGAGGGAAGCAGTGAGTAAAGGGAAGGTTGGTGTCTTAAGGCCTAGTCATGTAAAAGGTGGTAAGCAATTGGTTGACACTATTCAGTGTGGTGACATAAATTCGATGGTACCAGAAAGTAACTTACAAGCATATGGGGGGCATGAAGTCCATATGGTTGACAAGGAAATCCTCCACCTGGGCGAATGCATTGATATAGCAAGGAAAAAGGATGTGATGGGTGCAGCAGCGATGCATTTTGATGGAAAGGATGTGATGGGTGCAGTTGGGGATGTCAGTATGAGCGTAGAGGAGGTATGTCCCACGACTATTCTAGCTGATTAAGGGGTATATCTGTGGCTGCTTTATAGTTATAACTGTTGGGATCCGTACACGCAGCGGAAGGAATCTCATCCATTATGATTTTACGAATCCCATAGAGAGGATCTATCAACGGCGTTTAAATCAAGGTTCGTTAGGAAAAACCGTACCTATGCGAACTCATGAGCGACCTTTGCAAACACGTGGGCTAACACCTTCCTGTTCGATCAATCTCTAGGAGCCGACTCTCCGAATCCACTCCTTCTACCGGTATCCACACCGAACAGCTCTCCAACACGTACGGCAGCGTGCTAGCGCCTTCTCACTTTGTGTCTCTCGTTTTTCTCTCTAGGACTTCTTTTGAGGCTTGTTAGTTCATCCTTATAATACGACTTAGATCAATATCTATTTATAGAGTTTCTAAAACCCTAATTGGGCGGTATTAAAATATTCAAGACTAATATCAATTAGTCCTTGAATTTCAAATTTGGATTAAATAAAGTAATTAAATCTGTCCAACAGATCTAATCTAATCTATTTAATTAATCCATATTAAAAGCCTGCTGATTTAATTTATTTCTATAGATCAAATATGATATATGATATATATCTATTTAATTAAATCTGAGATACTATATCTCAACTCAATTAAATATGAGATACTACATCTTTATTCGAAAATCAAATCTGAGATACAATATCTCTATTTGTTTTAAATATTTAATTTATCAAATAAATTAAATATAAAACAAATATTATATAATAATATCATTATTAAATAATAATATTATTATTTAATTTCAAAATTATGTATACACACACACACACACACACACACACATATATCCATCCTAGATTAAATGTTGTATTCATTAGATCTTACACATATCTAAGATTCAATGAATCTGGATACTATTGCTCGTGTTGAGCTATTCTTGTGTGTGACCCTGTAGGCCCACATGAGATTGGTAGTGGGCCAACATACAATATAGCCTATCATACAACCATGTCACGCCCCTTTTGTCACGCGATAACTTGGTCAAGGATGAGGAATGGATAATGTCAACTTCCTGTTCTTGACCATTACTTTCTCGATTCTTGAGTAGTCTAACAATTGAAATGGAAACTCCTTTCCATCGTAGTATGACCATACATTTTGTCAGACTCACTCATCAAGGGGCCCAGTATTATCTCTTTACAAATGTGAGGGACAAATTCCATCTTGACCATTCACATTCCTCTGCATGAAAACCACTGATCCCAATCCAAGCCTTTATCATCACCCGGTCAAAGGTGACTTTTGACTAGGTCAAAGATCAGCGACTCTCATGTAGGAATCCATGATGATCTCAGGTCAAAGGGCGATGTGACGCAGTTATACATGAGAAAAGCTTATGACTAAATCCATGCAGCTTTCTCATAGTGGGTCAATCCAGCACCTTGTACTCTTACAAGTGCCTTTGACTTTGATTCGTATCTCCATACTCATCAAAGTCATACCGGTCTTATTTCATCTTTGCTCCCGCATAGATGACCGACCAGGGACATTTAGGACAATCTATAAGATAGATCCAAGGATACAGTTATCACTATAAACATGCACATGATATAATAACTAAACGGAGAAATACTTTAATTAATAATAACGTCAAAGTACAATGATCTGCCCCTAGGGCATAATTTCCATTAGACTCCCACTTGCACTAGGTGCAGTCATTAATTACTCTAATTCCCATTGTCCTAACATGACGCTCATGGTTTACTTGTGCAAGTGGCTTAGTAAGAGGATCAACAACATTGTCTTCTCCTGGTGAAGTTTCTGGTTTGGAATTGTCGGGGTGCAGCGAGCAAAGGGGTTGCAGCTGTAATTAGGGATTTTAAATACCGTTATAAACTGGATTTGGCAGTAATTTCGGAACCAAGGATAAGTGGTAGCCATGCAAGCAAGGTTATTAGAAGTTGGGGTTTCAAAAAATCTTGTAGAATGGAAGCTGGGGGTTATTTAGGGGGTATTTGGCTATTGTGGGATCTTGAAGAGTTGAGTGTGGAGGTTAAAGTAAGAGATGGGCAATTCCTCCACTGTAAAGTGAAGTTAGGGGAGGAGGTGATGCTTTTTACAACAATCTATGCTAGTCCTAATGAGCATAAGAGGCATAGGCTTTGGGGATCACTTTATAGTTTGGCATGTGATATCTCAGAGCCGTGGTTACTAGCGAGGGATTTCAATGATATAAAAAACCTTTGGAATAGAAGGGGGGAGGGCGTGTAAACGAGACACGGTGTCGCAAGTTCAATGATTGGATCCAAGATTGTAATCTTATTGACATTGAGACTCAAGGCTCTTTCTTTACATGGAAGGGGCCAAAATGGGAGGGTTTGGATAGGGTTTTCAAGAGATTGGACCGTTGTTTATGTTCTGTTAATTGGCAGGAAAAGTTTGAAGGGGCTGAGGTTAGGGTACTGCCACTGATATGCTCTGATCATCATCCCCTACTAGTGAGGTCAACCGTGGAAAATCAATAGAGGCGGCAACGTATATTTAGATATGCCGTAATGTGGAAATTGCATGAGCAGTTTGAAAATGTATTGTTATCCAGTTGGAGGGGGGAGATGAGGATGCGCCGTCTAAGCTAGCCATTTTACAACAGGATTTGATGAGATGGAATAAAGAGGTGTTTGGGAAGCTTGAAGGCCGTAAGAGACAACTCTAAAACAGGTTATATGGAATACAAAAATGCATGGATAAACATAGAAACCCTTTCCTTGTCAACCTTGAAAAGGAATTAGAGGTGGATTTGATGCATACCCTAAGACAGGAAGAGGTTTTATGGTTTCAAAAATCGAGGGGGAGATGGTTAGAAGAAGGAGACAGGAACACAAAATACTACCATTCTAAAACGCTCGTTAGGCGAAGGAAGAATAGGATTTCTATGTTAAAAAATAGTGGTGGAGAGTGGGTTGAGGATGAGGATGAAATTGTGAACATGTTCAGGGATTTCTACAGCAATCTGTTTAAGGAGATCATATGCGATAGGGAATGGTTGGTAACCAATCAGTCATGGGGAGAGGTGGATGAGGAAAGATGGAAGTACATTGGTAGGGATGTAAGTGGAGAAGAGATTTGCCAAGCTTTCTTTCAAATGGGAGGCTTTAAGGCACCTGGTCGGGATGATTTTTCGGCTGTATTCTACCAACAAAATTGGCAATCAGTGGGACAATCGGTAATTAGCTATATTAAAGCCTTGTGGAGACACCCGGAGAGAATTGGGGAGATTAATGACACTATGGTGGTGCTGATCCCAAAAATAGAGAAACCAGAAATGGTAAGTCAGTTTAGGCCTATTGCCTTATGTAATGTCATTTACAAAGGTTTATCTAAAGTAATTGTCTATAGACTAAAACCTTTTTTGGATAAATTGATATTTTCATATCAATCGAGCTTTGTTCCTAGAAGGAGCACACATGACAATATTATCATAGCAAAGGAGGTAGTGCATACTATGAATGAGTTACAAGGTAGAAAGGGATACATGATCATTAAGATTGATCTTGAGAAAGCATATGACCGAATGAACTGGAACTTCATTCTAAAAGTTTCACAGGAGGTCGGGTTGGATGATCACTTAAGGGAGGTAATAAGGGGCTGTATTAGCACGGTTAAGCTGTCACTTATGTGGAATGGTTGTGCAAGAGATGATTTAGCCCCATCTAGGGGATTGAGGCAAGGGGACCCCTTGTCTCCATATCTTTTTGTTCTTGGGATGGAAAAGCTAACACATCTAGTTGCTGATTGTGTGGTTAATAAGCAGTGGAGACCAATAAAACTGGGCCGAGGAGGTACAGAGGTATCCCACCTTTTATTTGCTGATGACATTCTCCTAATCTGTGAAGCTAGCATTCACCAGATGTGCATGGTGATGGAGGTCTTGGAGAAGTTTGGAAACATGTCTGGACAAAAGGTAAATTTTCAGAAAACTAGTGTTTACTTTTCGAAGAATGTTGATAGAACCATACAGAACGATATTTGTATGTATTCTGGATTTAAAAGGAAAGAGGACATAGGTAGATACTTGGGTGCTTACATGTTCCAGGGAAGGGCTAAGTATAAGAACTTCCAATTTTTATTGGATAATATGCAAAGTAAACTAAGTAGTTGGAAAAACCAGACTTTATCTCTTGCTGGTCGTATTACCCTTGTTCAGTCAGTTACGAATCAGTTGGCAGTATATACTATGCAGCACTCTGTTATCCCGGTAGGGGTGAGAAAACAAATGGAAAAAATACAAAGAGATTTCATATGGGGTCGGGAAGAGGGTAAAAGGAAAGTACATGCTATAAGCTAGGAGGTGTTGTGTAGGGAGAAGAAGAATGGTGGTTTAGGATTAAGAAACTTGGAGATTATGAATGATGCTTTGTTGGGGAAAGTGGCTTGGAATATGATCTCAAAGCCAAATAAGCTATGTTCTTCGGTGATAAGTGGCAAATACCGTAGGGATTGTGACTTGCTAAAAGGTTGCAAAGGTTCTAAGACTGATTCTGAGCTATGGAGAAATTTGGTCATATTATGGCCAACAATTGTTGAAAATTTAAGTTGGGATGTGGGTAATGGAGAAGAGGTCAGATTTTGGGAGGACAAGTGGGTTGGGGATGGGAAGAAGCTAAGAGAGAAGTGCGTGGTGCAACTTTCACAAGAGGAGAAGGAGATACGGGTGAGTGAGATGGTGAATGGGCAAGGTGGCTGGGATATGGAGAGAATTGCTAGTTGTGTAAATGAAGAGGGTAGGAAGCTTATATTGGCTGTGCTCCCTCCTAATCCTGTAAATGGAGTGGACTATGTTAGATGGGGAGAAGGGTTAAATAACAGCTATACCGTGGTTGATATGTACCACTATATGAAGCATGAATATGATAATAGTAGGGAGGGATGGAGTGTGGTATGGCGATGGAAGGGACCAAAGAAGGTGCAAGTTTTCCTTTGGTTAGCTTTACATGACAGACTACTCACGAGGGAAAGGAAGAGACGGCTGTTAGGAGGTAGTGACTGCTGCTACTGCGGCAACAACAAGGAAAATCTGATGCATGTGCTACGTGACTGTCATAGGGTCTGGTCATTATGGCAGGTATTAAAACCAGGCTATGGTGAAACTGATTTTGGTAGGCTACAGGGTGGAGAGTGGATGAGATGGAATTTGACACATCCTGAAGATGATTGGGGCCTCTTATTTGGTCTTGGCTGCTGGTTTTTATGGAATTGGTGCAATAAGGGCGGTTTTGAGGAAGATTTTGCTATGCCGACTAACCTTGCTAGCCTTGTACATAGGTACGCTGAGGAAGTAAAGGCAGCAAGCAGGGAGTTCGGGTGCGTTAAGGGTCTTAAAAAAGAGGTAGCTATTAGATGGAGAATGCCAAATGAGGGTTGGGTGAAACTTAATGTGGATGAGGTATCTAAGGGAGAAGAGAGGGATGCTAGTTGTGGCGGTCTAATCCGGGATTTCAATGGTAGGTGGATATGTGGATACACTCGGAAGTTAGGCAGCTGTTCTGCTATGATAGCAGAAACTTGGGCTGTTCTTACTGGCCTTGAATTAGCTATTAAATATAATTGCCTTCACTTAGTTGTTGAATTTGATTCTGTGGCGATAGTCAGCATGTTGAAGCTTATGCAGGTGGATGACAGGCCTGTTTCTATTCTTGTGCAACAGATTGGTAGAGTCTTGTGTCATTTCTCTAGTATTGAGTTTGTGCATGTGTATAGGGAAGCTAACTCTTGTGCTGATGCTTTGGCAAACTATAGTCTAGTGCAAGAGGAGGCTAGAGTTGAGTTTGTTAGTCCCCTGTAATTGTAAATCGTTTTCTGCTCAGTGACTGTATGGGTACTGCATACCCAAGACTTGTGTTGATCCAAGATTAATATAGGGCTTTGCCCCGTGCTTTTACCAAAAAAAAAAAAAAAGATATCATGGCTTAACTGCCAATACATAAACAAATCTATCTCCAAACTTCTTCAGGCTTCACTAACCACAATTAGAGCTGGTGAAATTGGTTCAACCAGTTGGCCCACGGGTTGAGAAGGATTAGGGTTGGTAGTTTTGCACACTCACCACGCAACCCAGGGTCTAATGCAGGCTGGGCTGCGGGTTTATTTATTTATTTTAAATAAATTGGGGTGTAAAAAAGGGTCTAAGGGCTACTAAGGGAGTAAAGTGGGCCCATTCCCTTTTTATTACCCAAAAAAGGACAAAAAGAATGTATTGGGCTGGTCTCCTGTTCTTCTCTTTTTCTTATCACAGGCCTGACTCCTTTTTTCAACCACTGTATTAAAACACATAATTAGTTATTATAAATTTTAAAGAAGTGATGTTTTCATATTAAATAAACACATATTTTGGTATTACAATATTATATGAGTAATAAATTATAAATATTTTGTGTAAAATACGTATAATTATTTTTACCTGTCAGTAAAATCATGCCTAAACCGAAGGAATCTGCAGACACATACAAAATTACGAGAGGGAAATGCATTTTGTCGTGAGAATACATAAAGCAATTCATTTGTTTAATATTTTTTGATAAAAAAGGAAAAAATATTCTTTATATTTATTTGTTTTTTATTACGAATTAATAAATGTGTTTATTTGTTGAATGATTTATATTGTTTAGATATTAATGTTGATAACATTTATTTGATAGATTAGAACTTTAATGGTTGCAATTTACTAATTATATTTCTTTGAAAAAAATCGAAGGAAAAATAGTCAAAATTTGGAATAGTAATTTTTCAGGCCCCTGTAGGGCCGGCCCTGGCCCTGGTACTATCGGGCCGGGCTTTGAAAAACATATGTTTTCCTTACTCCAGGCCCTGTTGTAACACCCCAAATTCCATACCACAAATCGTGTCGGATGACACTTGGTTTTAGAAAAAATTCAACAGAACTTGAGGTGCTACTTCAGAGTACCGCGGAAAACGTAGAGCAATGCACTAAAAATTTGGACAATATATGAGTAGCTGAAATAAAAATACCCCGACATATGACGATGCCAAGCGTATGCTGGTATATAAAAAAATTTCCTGAAGGAATATTCATGTGATACGATGTACAGAGCTTTGTACAATTACATTTCACAAAAAGTAACTATACAACCTAGACCAAGCCTTGACCAGACTTGGGGGCAATGAACCTAACTCCGTTAACCGAACAGAATGGCCAGGTAAGTGTCTACCATGGGGGCCTCACCGACTTATATGGCGACTGATTGGCACACCCACGTAGACTAGCCTTGCCTTCGGCACCAAACTATTCGAAATAACTTCATTAGACCCATGCCTGACGCTTGGCTCGATGATCTTCTTCCAAGCACTTGCCTCGGCCAGGTGCATTACTACGACTCTGCCCCTTGATTCCTCTCTATGGCTCCGTCTACCGGTGCCTTCTCTGTTCCTGGTTCTTTCCTGTACTATCATTCAAGACTGAGGTCCAATGCCCATTGGACCTCAGTGCTGTTAACCTTATGCTCAAACAATACAAGTATACAGACAACAGATATTCAAGACAATACAACAGCATCTCATCAGATAAGTGTGACACAGACAGGACATAAGCACAGAGCAATATGTAAAGTCCTACACAACAACATTGTGACACAGACAGGACATGAGCACAGAGCAACATGTAAAGTCCTACACAATAACAGTCTGCACATATACCAGTGCCACGATGTACGGTCGTGTCCTCAGCGCTAGGAAAACATAACGGTATTATCAAAACTATAACCCGTATAAACCGCTCGTATATTAATCTCTGAACGTATCTATCACATATATGTACTTAAGCAGCATAGGATTAGTGTTACAGTACGCGTACGTACCTTAGTCTGCGTAGCTAGTGGTACTTTCACCTTTTGGCACTGATTCCTGACTTTCCCGGATATCCTATAATAGTATCACCGCATTATTTCCTTGTAAATAATATCCTAAGATATGCCCTTGCCACTATTGACCTTTCTACCCATGGGAGATTTGTTGTTCCATTTATACCCTTTTTAATTATTATTAATTAATAGTAACACTCTTTTCTTTATTAATTAATAACTTCCTTTATTATTTATTCCCTTTTTACTAAAAATATTTATTTATTTATTATTTTCTATTTATTAATTATTTCCCTTTCTAACAATAAAAATATTATTATTATTATTATTATTATTATTATTATTGTTATTATTATACACACCATTCAAGTTTAATACCAGCAAACTAAACTCATGCCTATATATATAATGTGTACATCGAATAATATATATATATATATATATATATATATATATATATATATATATATATATATATATATATATATATATATATATATATATATATATATATATATGCACTATTCAGTAGACTTTTCATGTCAATCTCCATATGTATATATATATACACACACACCATTCACCCTAAAATATATCAGCAAGGTGCTTTTGGAGTTGCCCATTACCGTTCACCACGTAAGGATATGCATATATATCTAGGATCAACTTTTCTTATTCTTCTTGTGCAGCCACTGACACGTATATATATGCATATAACCATTCAAGTCCTTAACTCTATACACACGTATATACAATAGCGTTTTTATCTATGACAACATGCTTCTTCTCTTTCATTACAAAGGCAACGTATTATCAGCTTGTTTTCTTTCTCCCATTTAATACATATAAAACAATCACTATGCTTCTGTGTTTTTATTATACATGCAGCGACTACGTGCATTTTTATATATAGAAATCAATCATTATCCCTTTTTTTTTTCTTAAATATAGAGAACATATGAACCTTATAAAGTATAAGCAAACTCTTTCTCTTTTAATATGCAGCAACGCACACCCACATGCTTATATATATCTATACTATATACAGTGATATACTCGTATAGCTTATTACCCTCAAGTTTGCGTTGGATCATTATGGAAACTAGAAGAAGCAAAACTTGAAATCTTACCTAGCTAGTTTTCGGTTTGCACGACGATGAAAACTTCTATCTCTGTTTTGCTGTTAAAGAAACAGAGGAAGCTTGACTATATTTCAGCCCCTTTTTCTCTCGTTACTACTCTCTCTCGGACTCACCCTTTGCTCTCGGTTCAACTTCGTTTTGGACTTGGCTTAGGTTGAAGGCTTGAAGCAGTAATAAAACAGAGGGTATAGTTATATAATGCATTCACGGTCCAGTCCGAGAAGGCAACGGTCCAGGAGTATACGGCGTGCGTCTCGAGAAGCACGGTGTTGCTTATATAAGAGAGTATGGTGTTTCTGTCGCTGGCTCAAAAAATCACTGTTGCGTGTCTCCCCTGCTCCGCGTTTTCGGCGCTGACCTCTGCTAAGATTAGTAGCGTGCATATTTTACTGCTAATCTTTCCTGACAGCAACGTGTTGCAGCCGATATGTATTTTCCTTGCTATCACGTGTTGGAGCGGAACTAAAAGTGATAATAATAGGCTAGTTTAATTAAAATAATGGGTTGGGTTGTATATTTTATTGGGTGTATGGCCAATAGGTGTTGTTGGATAAAGGAGGGAGTATTTGGCGTTTTGGTTCATCCTGAATTGAGAAGAGTAATGGGCTGGTGGGATCAAATTGATTGCATGGGCCAAGGAGTTAACGGGTTGGTAGTTTTGAAACTGAACAAATAGACCAAAGATGAGTTGAACACTTGATTTCATTTTTGTTGTCATTTTTTTCCTTCTCAGCGTGATTGGGTGTGTTTAAGCTAAATAGGCTGATGACTTAAATGAGTGGAGATAATCGGTTTTATATTGGGCTTAAGAATATATATAGGTTTTATTAAAAATTAATCATTTGCAATATTACCATAACTTTATTATTAAATATTATACAGAAATAAATTCCCAATTTTCCAAATAATTAAATCATTTGGCCCATTCTTACAAATTAAATCCTCATATATTATTTCTACATTTCTTAGGCATAATTTATTCTTATTTGAATTATTCTTTTCCCAACATAAATTAAGGGGAAAATAAGCCTAAATTACAATAATCAACTTCATAATTATTTTAAAATTCCAAATCTCAAAATTTGGGATGTTACACCTGTAGGGCCGGCCTTGTAGGGCCGGCCCTGTTGGGCCCTGGCCCTGTAGGGCCAAGCCCTGTCGGGCCGGGCCGGCCCTGATTCCCAGCTCTACTCATGAGTAACTTTGAATATAATTTTTTGGTTGATTTGGTCCTTCATAATAATTTTAATTTTAAAGGAATTTTAAGCCAAATATTCTTTTGTCTTGGTTATTCAACATAATTTAATTCTCTCTTCTTATAAAAATTATTTTAAGAGATAATGCACTATTTATAATTTGACATATTATAATTAATATAATATTGCTATATTCTAGCCCAAAAAAACAAAAGTTGATATTTTGACGAGTTAATAACTTTTCCTAACTTCTTTTTGTTACTAATCAGTGTGATTTCTCCTAACTCCGGATCCTCACAATAGTGACATATACCTGCCCACCATACAAAAAATTATTTTATTAGCATCACTTTTATCTTCAATAATAATTTGTGCTCTGTATAGCACTATATGATTATGAGACAAGTTCATTAGGGAGGAAATCTAATCAGCATAAATAATATAAAAATTCATACTTTATCTCTTATATTTTTTATTTTTTCCTAAGTTAGTTTTAAATTATAAACTGATATATAATCTAAAGGTATTTTGAAGACACAATATAACATTTGTTCAAATTAACCATTTTATTTTATTGTTTAATCTATGAAAATTAGTTAAATTGCTCTTATATTAATAACATGAAATAATATGTACGGTGTGTACATATTGACTAGATATGTGCTAAGCCCAATAAAAGCTCTTATAATTATAAGAGTTTATTTTACAATGAAGAAAAAAGCTCATGAGAGGAGCTTATTTTATAAGCTCTTTTTTTTTTTAATAATATACCCCCTCCGGTCCTAATTATAGGAAAAAATTTAGAAGTTGATTTTGGTCCTAATTATAGGACAACATTTTAATTTTTATCAATTTTTTCCTAAAATACCCCTATTTTATTTTCTCAAGTATTTTGGTTTTTGGTGAGTATATGCATGTGGATACGTAAACTCTTTCAGTCAGTGAAACTTTTAAATTGGATTTTAACTTGTTTATCAATTAGCTGACGTTAATTTGCTAACACACACACAGACAGATATACACACACACACACACAAATATATATATATATATATTTATTTATATATGTACACACACATATATATATCTGTAACATCTCATTTTCAAAAGCGAAAATTTCTTTTTTTATCAGAGTAGAGCATTGGAGCAAGAGAGTAACTGATACATATATTCAAAATGCCAACTGGCGGTACATTAATCTGACTGTCTAACATAAAAGTAAATACATAACATAAGAAAGTCTCAGCCGGGTCTCTAAGCGTCTTTGCTTGCCCTTCTCTTCGGCCCTCGGTCCTCCCGACCTTGAAGCTATGTTAAGAGCTGAGGTCCAACGCGTACCGGACCTCAGGTAACGGTTAACCTCATACTTATATACACAATATATGGGTTACAGATATATACAACATTAACAGGATATGAGCACACAACAAATGTATCCTTGGCACATAAGCCCCCTAGCAGATGTGTCGCCCCCTAGGAAAACGTAAACATATCAACAGTACATAAACATACAGCAGACCATCAAACACATATACGCATACGATAAGCATCAGAGTTAGTGTTACAGTACGCGAACGTACCTTCATTGACGAATACGGTACGTTTGTCGGTCAGAACACAATCACAGATATCCTATAAGGATAATATCGTATTTATTAATAATCAATATCCTAACAGATATTTTAGTCATAATTGACTATTTTACCCCTGGCTTTGCTAACCGACTAAATTTTGCCAGAGCTTCGCTACTTTGACTCCCAACTTTCAGAAACTCAATCCCTACTATGTTTTTACCTTGTCAGGCATCTTTCAATGCAATAAGGCATAAAAACAAGAATAGGAATTTCATTTCCTACTTCCTAGATCTAACTAACATTTCTACTAAAACTACCGAACAAAAGACTAGAACTTAAAAGCTAAGGACCAAAGAACTTACCAAGAACTCTGCTCCTTCCTCCTGCTTCTGTCTCTAGCTCTCACTTCTCTCTATAATTGCTTCTTGAATTGGTGAGTTTTCAAATGTAATGAGAGGCCTATTTATAGGAAAATGCTATGGCATTTTGGTAGTTTCATTGAACTTCCTCTGCTCGATTCTCGACCGTCGGATCTAGGCTAAAATTGAAGCTCTCATCCTCACCCTCCATCTCTCCAATTCGTCCTTCTCCCTCTCTCTCTCTCTTCCCTATCCTCTTCCACCATAAATGCTCCCATGTGCTTTTGTCCAAAGAGATATTTTCTCTTACCGATTAATTCCCCTGCTCAGTGTTCTAATTGTATGTGCTTATAATTCTCAAATACTTTTAGAGGTAAACTTTGAAGTTTATGTAGCCTCTTGAGAAGTATTTGGAAGAACAAGGATTATGGTCCAATTAGGGGTCTTTACTAGCCTTTTAGTCATTTTAGGATTAACCCCGACGGTTACAGAAATAACTTCGGAGATAACCTACTTCAGGCTAAAAATACAATTGTTCATAATATGTCCTTATGTTTGATATTTAGTTCACATATTTCAAGATACAATTTAATTTCTATCGGTTCTCATTTATCCTATTGGCTTTTTCACCTTCAAAATATCTTCCTACCACTTGACACTCACACATTAAACACACACACACACACACGTTCCCCCCCCTTTTTTTGACTTGTCAACACTTGATTTTATTTATCTTATATTATCCTTTAATTATCTTACATTAATTAGTAAGAATTCTCCCATTGGTTCTTAGGTAATAACATGGATTTAGAACTTTTAAATGTTAGAATTATGGTAAGCCTTTAGATCTTACTTTATGAGATTCAATCCTAACCATTGCTTTATGTTTGACTTGTCAAAGTTGATTAGTATCTTAAACTTATGTTTAATAACCTTTAACATATCCTATGTTGGTTAATTAGGCTTTAGGGATTTCATGAAATTAATCTTATACACTTTCTTAATCATGCATATCTAACTAGCAATTATCTTCATGCTAATCTTGACCCTTCATTGGTCATTAAATCTTTAATTAGGGACTTTACATAATTAACTTTGGACATTCCCTTTATTCATGCCAAAACAATTAGCAATTAATTATTTATTTAATCATCTACTAATTATTGACAATTTTCTTAAATTGGATTAATTATTTTCTCACAACTTTTGTGTTTACATTGGTCATTTATGCACAATGCATTATTTTAAAAATCATAGGGCAACTTATGTTCCCCATAAAATTAGGTTTTTGCCCCTTTAATTTCCAAGGAAAATAATATAATAAATTACTAAAATTAGAGACAACATACTTTCCTATTTTAAGTAGGTATTATTTATCAAAATATAATAGATAAATAATTATCCGGGTATTACAATATCTATGTGTGTATTTATGTGTAGATATGTGTGTTGGGGGGTGTCTGTGTGTGTAGATATATGTGTGGTGGGGGGTGTCTGTGTGTATAGATATGTGTGTGTGTGTGTATCCATACACGCACACACATATATAGCAAGACCATTATTTCAATTAGAAAGCATAAAAAGTAAAATTCTAAATCGAAGAGGTATATCGCAAGGACTGTTGATTCACTTTTTTTAATGTCATTTAAAATTTATATAAGGGCGTTTTAGGAAAGTGATTAAAATTAACTAATTCAACTTCCCTCCTTAATCTCCACAAAATCGGTTAAATATGTCCTATAATTAGGACCGGAGAGAGTACCTTTTATGATAATTTTTATTAGAAAAAAGTGCTTATAACAAAAATATTGCCAAACAGCTTATTTTTAATTTCAGCTTTTAAGTAACTTTTAAGTTAAAAAATTTATATAATCACCAAACAGCTTTTAGCTTTTTTTAAAAAGCTCTTTTTTTTAGTTTTAACTTAAAAGTAGCTTTTAGCTTAAAAATAAAAGGATCCAAACGGGCTCAAAGGGCTGTGTTTGGTTTGAAGGGAAGGGAGGGAGGGGAGCTTCTCTCCTTAGTGTGAAAAGTCAGATATATGACCATGATGTGAAATGTTTGTGCACGATGCGAATTTATGGTCATATCTCACATTTCACACTAAGGAGAGAAGCTGCCCTCTCTTCAAACCAAACACAGCCAACCCTGTTTGGCTTAGCTAGCTTCTACTTATAAGGACAAGATAAGCTGAAAATAAGCTAGGCCAAATAGGCACTAAGATCTTATACTTAGAACTAATTTAACACCTAACTAGCTCTTATATTTGAGATGGGAGAGAGTACTATATTTTCATTTATAAAAGATAAAATGTTAATTATCACTTATCTGGACATTATATTACACCAGCAAAAATAAATAAGAAATGCATTTAATTTTCATGTATTAAATATAATACTTAATTTATGATTTTTTATAAATAATTTACTTATATTATATGAATAATTTAATTTTTTAAACACTACTACAAAAATTGGATTTTACTACCCTAAAAAACGTCCTTATTTAGAAACAAGACGTCCAAAATGAAGGCGGTGGCATTCTTGTAATTATCTTTAGGGAAGTTTAGCCTTCAACGTCCTAAATAAAAATCGGGACTCCTTAAATTTATTTTTGGTGTCCTAAATTTGTTTCGGGACGTCTAACATTCTCTCGCGCCATAAAATATGATAATTTTTCTTTGGCGCCATGCGGATTCCCTTTTTGCAATAATATTAATTTATGGCGACCTGAATAATATTAAGGACGCTTTTAATGTGACAATACATATTAATTACTTCGCGCCATGGATTTTTTGTTTGGCGCCGAGGATGTTTCTTTTAAAAATTTAATAATATTGGCGACCTGATTGATATTCAGGTCGCCAATATTAATATATTGGCGACCTGATTAAATTTCAGGTCGCCAATATTAAGAAAATGGCGACCTGAATCATAATCAGAATGCCAAAATAAGAATATAGGCGTCCTGAAATCAGATTCAGGTCGCCTATATTCAATTTTTTTAGGTTAATATACACGCACGCCTCTTCATTTTCTCTCACACTCACATTCTCTGATCTCCGACGACAGCGTGCACGAAATCCTCTCGTCCTCACACACTCTCGTGTCGTTCCTTCTCCAAGCCTGGTGCTCTCGTTGCCGTCGCCGCCGTCGTCTCCTCCGTCTCCACCGCCGTCGTCACTGATCACACTCGTGGTTCTATCTCTCGCTCACTCCGCCTCTTTCCCGATCGAAGAAACCCACCAAACCCACCAAGTAAGCTTCTTGTTCATTTCTTAAGTTCTTTGATTCCTAATAACCCATGTATGAATGGATTTTTGCTTAAGTTAGCTAGGATTCTTAAGTTAATGCTTCTTGTTTATGGACTGGATTTTTTGCTTCTGTATGTTTAGGATTCCTGCCTCTTTCTCTCTCACTCACATTTTGGATTGTGCACTATATATGGATGGTAATGTGGATTGCCATGTTTCTTATACTCGTTTGATGATGACATAGGGTTTAGCTTTAGCTGTTGTAAAAAGCACGTTTACTTTAAGTAAACATTGACTCTATGGCTCTATGCCTTCTTTATCTTACATAATTGATAAATTGTTTAGCTGATTTTTCTTTCCTTCATGCATCATTTCAAAATTGTTTGACCATTCTAGTGCAAAAGAACAATTTGACTATCATTTATCTTCAAGTTTCCTGCAATCTCTGTTGGTTTCTTTCAGATCTTCTATTTTTGGGGGCTTCCTTTGGGAGCTCCATCTTGAGATATTATTTCTTCGTGATATTGTTCTGAATTGCTTTAGTTAGTAAGTTTTGTTGAATTAAGCTGAAATTGGTTGTTATTGAAATTTTGGGATGTCTTACTTTTAAGGGAAATCTTTGCCGAAATTTACTTAAAAGAAAACATGTCGTTCTTGAAATTGACATGAACTTGATTTGTTGTTGGAAATGTCGTAGGTGGTAATAAAATGGGTCATAGTTGGATGAATGCATTGAGAACTAGTGAAGAATATGAGAATGGGGTGGAAGAGTTTATTGAATTTTCTAGAAGGAATGTGGCCACAAAAAATGGGATGTATTATTGTCCATGTGTTAATTGTTTAAATGGGAGTCGAAGGGTTATTGCTGATATAAGGGACCACCTACTTTGTGATGGAATACACCTTTGATACACAACGTGGATATGGCATGGTGAGGAAGTAAGTACCGGTGCGTCCCATGCAAATGAAGTTGAGGTAGATGATGATGATGGAATGGAGAAAATGATTAATGATGTTGAGGCGAATCTTTTGCACAATCGGGTGAATATGAAAGCGTGCGGAGTGATGCGAGACACCTTTGTTCCCTGGGTGTACTAAGTATACACGGTTGGCTGCGACCTTACATTTGGTCAACTTAAAGGCAACTTGTGGGTGGACCGATAGCGGTTTCACGTCATTTGCTTGAATTGTTGTGTGATATGTTGCCAGTTGATAATGGTCTTCCAAATCGTATGTATGAGGCCAAGAAAATCTTGTCTACGATGGGTATGGAGTATAAAAAGATACACAGTTGCCCTAATGACTGCATATTGTACAGAAACGAGTACGAAGGCCTCAGTAATTGTCCGAAGTGTAAAACTTCACGATACAAAGTGAAGAAAGTTAGTGTTTCAGAGAGCGAGACAACAAAAAGGCAACCTTTGAAGGCATTGTGGTATCTTCCAATAATTCCACGGTTTAAGCGTCTGTTTACTAGTGAAGCAACGGCGAAGAAGTTGAGATGGCATTCGATGAGAGAATATCCGATGGAAAATATCTTGGCACCCGGTGACTCTCCGCAATGGAAGAAAATAGACGAAATGTTCCCTCAATTTGGCGGTGAGCCAAGAAACCTTCTACTGGGCTTTGTACGAGATGGCTTCAATCCGTATCGAACTCTTAGCAGCACCCATAGTGCATGGCCGGTTCTCCTTGTAATATACAACTTACCTCTCGGCTATGTATGAAACGCAAGTATGTGATGCTTTCTATGATGATTTACGGACCAAAACAACCGGGAACAATATCGATGTGAGAATACGGCTCCAAAGGCGTTAACCGGAGAGGACGTTTATAGTCGGGTGAAACATATCAATGTCATATTGGGTAAGCAGCAAAGGAAGGCGAGTGAGAAGAATATATGGAAGAAGAGATCAATTTTCTTTGATCTTCCATATTGGCGTAGTCTTGATGTGAGACACAGTCTTGATGTGATGCATGTGGAGAAAAACGTTTGTGATAGCCTTGTCAGTACTCTTTTGCACATACCTGGGAAGACTAAGGATGGAATTAGTGCGAGACTAGATCTGGTTGACATGGGAATAAGAGAAAGGTTACATCCACGAGTAATGGAAGATGGTAAGAGGGCATACATGGAGCCAAAGAACTCATACATTATCAAAAGCGGAGAAGAAAAGTTTGTGTGGATGTCTATATGACATTAAGGTGCCACAAGGATATTCTTCTAATTTGAGAAAGTGTGTCTCAATGAACGATTTGAAGTTAGTGGGAATGAAGTCCCATGATTATCATGTGTTGATGCAACAACTACTACCAATAGCTATAAGAGGCATTATGAAAGATGAAGTTCGATCCACTATAACAAGATTGAGTATTTTCTTCAATGATATCTGCAACAAAGTCATTGACATTGAAAAGTTGGATGAATTGGAGAATGAGGGTTATATTATTTTGTCCCAACTAGAGATGCATTTCCCTCCCGCCTTTTTGATATCATGGTGCACTTGATAGTGCACTTGGTAAGGAGGTAAGACTGTGCGGTCCGGTTTACCTAAGGTGGATGTACCCTTTCGAGCGATACATGAAGATCTTAAAAGGGTATTCTAAAAACCCTTATCGGTAGGAAGCCTCAATAGTTGAGAGATATGTAGTTGAAGAGGCTATGGAGTTACGCAAAGATTATCTATCGGGCCGACGATACAATCTGTTGTGCAAAATAGTGGGGTGATGGTTGAAGCTGAATCCATGCACTTTTCGAGTTCGAAAGACAAAAACCCGGTGGTAGCATCAATGGCCTATTATGGAGTGATCGAAGAAATATGGGAGATCAACTACAGCAAGTTCAAAGTTGCTTTATTGAAATGTAAGTGGGTTAGCAATAATGCTATTGTAATAGATCCTAAATTTGGATTTATCTCAGTTGATCTTCAAAGACTTGGTCATAGAGATGAGCCATTCATTTTAGCAAGTCAGGCGAAACAAGTGTTTTATGTTACAAACCCTGCAAATAAAGGAATGTCCATTGTACTTCAAAGTAAAAAAGAAGTATGGTGAAGAATCCTTGAACCTTGACGATACACTCCCTTTCACAACAAATCCACCTACAACACGTGAAGTAGAATTGACAGATGATGAAGAATATGCTGTAAGAAAGGATCATTGTGAAGGAATATGGGACACCATGTAAAGTAAGATCTTCAGTTACAAAATGATGTGTTTAACTACTATGTTCTTTTTGTGGTCGTTTAACATGTTGGTTCATTTTATTAATTTGTTTATTATTTAAAAACCTATCTAACATAAATGATTAGTCTTTGATGAACAGGAATATGTCTAGCTCAGACGAGTCATCGGGAGATATGGTTGATATGCCCGTTGTGAGAAAGGGGAGAGGTAGCACGCACATGGGTGCGCTAATTGCTCGCCGTGACAGTCAGAAAAAGAGGCTGCATGTGGAGTTTGATGAAAATATGAATCCAGTTGGCAGAGAGGAAGACAGCTTCATTAGCTATTTAGGCTTTCTGGCTTGAAGCAAAGTGCGTATTGTTTACTCAGCTTGGAAGTTCGTTCCTGATAAGACGAAGGAGTTGATTTGGACACAGATTTTGGTATCTCACTTTCGATATATTTGCATTTGTATCTTTAGTCTTATTACTTGATTTCTGTCATATCTTCTCTTTCACCTTGCAGCAAACATTTGATGTCCCTAACACTAAGGCCATGAAGAAGCATTGGATGGGCGAAGTTCGTCTCCGTTGGAAAGATTTTAAGAACAAGCCGACTGAAAGTATATTCGCGGGCCAAAGAGGGACGAGGATCCATGTATGACCTATGATTTCATTTCTCCGGAGGACTGGAGGGAGTTTGTGGCGTCCCGGCAGAATCCTGAATTTCTAGTAAAATTTCTGTCATATCTTATCTTTAATTTGAATCTACTTGAATTCGTACGATCTGTTTTGTTTGTTTTCGTGTCACAGGAAACAAGCCAAGCCAATAGAGAGAGGCAAGCGAAAAATAAGTATCCGCATTGCTTGTCTAGAGGTGGCTACAGAAAGCTGGAACGAAAGATGATGGAGGAAGAGCTGCAGCGAATGAAGGAAGCTTCCCAATCCGATCCTTCCACTGCTATCCGGGCCCCCAGCGTCCTCCTCGTCACAAAAATGGAAAGCTGCGAGGATTAAGGGTGACAAATACATCAATGAAGATGTTCTTTGCGGTTGCCTCAAAGATCGTAAGTAGTTGAATTAGAAGTATTAAATAGCCTCAGTTGTTTCATACTATATAAGAGTTTAGTTATTATTTATGAAAAATCTTATGGTACAGATTCACTTGAGCAGCAGAGTAGCCAAGGCTCATTCACGCCGGGTACACGGCAGGACATTTTGTCGACGGCGATTGGGAAGCCGGATTACCCTGATGCTGTTCGAGGGGAGACGAGGGGAGTGAGTGTCACAAAATTTTTCGGACGACATTCACGTTTGTATGACGTAGAGAGCCAGTAGGAGCTTGAAGCCAGAATTCGAGCAAACCTTATGAAAGATGTCATGGCACAACTACGGGGTGAAATGCAAGCTATGGTACAACAGCAACGTACAACCGACAAATCCCCGAATATCCCCAAGAAGCAAAGATAGTTTTCACCTCCAGAGGTACATATTAGCGGACCTTCTCCCCTCCAGAGGTAGTTATTGGCGGACCGTCTCACACTCCACAGGGATGTATAGCTTGCACTCTATATTTGGATGACCCACACCGGCGGATTGTTGCCGATGGTCTTGTTTACCCAGAACAAGACAAACACCACGGCAAGCAAATTCCAGAAAACCAACGTCGGGTGACTGTGACGAGTGTGCGAGAGGGGGAGAAGAGACACCGTCCCGATTGATGATGAGGAGGTTACCACACTAGGCGCTGCCATCACATGGTTCATCCTTTGGCCGGCTCATCTTATTGAGATGTGGACGACACCTGCGATGGTAGGAAATACATTACTGATTGAGTGTGAGTTGTTTCCCGATTGATTTTCATTGCTCATTCACTTATAATATGTTTTTTTATGTTTTCATAGGATGAACAAGCTGCGGGCTTATTTCCGTACTTAGCACAGCTGCGAGAGATGTACAAGGACATCGGCCTCATAAGCTTGTAGATGCCTCCGGGCATTGTCGGTGCAGAAAAGACATATCCGATAACATTTGACAAGAAATATTTGAGGGAGTTTTTGACGATGGATTGTTTAGATATACAGTTTCTTCAACTTGCAATCCTGTAAGTTTGTTTAACTCTTTAATTATGTTAGTACTCTTTTTTTTGTTTAATATTTTCAATAACATTTATCATTTCATTTCATTACGTTACCCAGGAGGTCAATTTATGTTGGTCTTACAATGGGCGACGGAGTATCGTCTTGTTATCTAGCGCCAATACATGAACGGTGCGTACTTTTGTTTTGTCTTATAAGATTTTTGTGAATAAATTGCTTTCTTATCTTAATTTAATATTAATACGTATATGTTGTAGTGGTCATTGACGCTGTGTGTTGTTTGTCCTCGCAAGAACTCCTGTTATTGGTTCGATTCGGTAGATGGCAATCCTACCGAGGATATCAAAAACATGTTTGCCGAGTAAGTAATTTTTTTCTGAATCATCGATTCTTCTTTTAAATGAATGGTTTAACATGTCTGTTAATTTCCATTTTAATGATAGTGGCCTCAAGACGTATAGAGAGCTTATCAATGCAAAAGAGCAGGGTGGACCGAAGTGGTTTAAACCGACGGTGAGTAGTTTCAATTCAAGTTATTTCATTGACACAAGAGCTTTAGATATGTCTTTATTCGTTTTTAACAATTTGCCTTTGATTTATAGTGCCATCAACAACCGGGAGCACCGAGTGCGGATATTACGTTATGAGTTGGATGCAATCCATCGTTAACGACGGACGTATTCAAGGTTTTCAAAACGTACGTAATCGCTCTGTGATTCTCAAGTTTATTGAATTTTTGTTGTTGTACTTGAGTTGTTAAATATTTCCTTCACTTAATTGGTTTATCTTATACCTTGTTTCCCCAATTTACGCTTTTGGGTACTGCGGATCCGTACTCGCAGGATGAGATCGATTCGGTTCGAGACATGATATCTAGACATCTTCTTCAACACATAGCCTAGTTAGTAGTGAGCATGATTAATATGTTATTGTGTTAGTGATTCTTTAATTTTCTACTGTTGTTCATTTGTATCTATTTGGTGTTTTGTCTGTTCAAAATATGCAAGTTTGGTGTTATATATATATATTGTGTTTATGTATTGTGTTAGTGTGATTCTTGTGTTCTTGGTGGTTTCTGGCTGATGCAAAAAACTTGATAGATATCTCATAGTTTGTGTCTTTCCAAGTTTACTATATTATTTTACTTCAGATTTTACTACACTGATATGATCCAAAACTTGGTATTTGGATATCTCCTATCTCATTGTTACAAGTCAGGCACGTTTGTTGTTAATAATTCATTTGAGGGAAAATTAAAATGTAGTTTATATTTAAAAAAATTTCAAAAAGGCGACTGATTTTGAAATCAGTCGCTTTGTTATCATAAGGCGACTGTATCGAAGATCGGGTTGCCTTATGAACTCATTAAGGAGACACGAAATTATAATCGTCGCCTTAATTGAAAACAATAAGACGACCTGATTTAATATAAGGTCGCCTTTAAGGCGAACTCAATATTAATCAGGTCGCCTTAAAGGCGACCTGATTTGAAAGTCAGGTCGCCTTATTAACCTTAATAAGGCGACCTGATTTAAGATCAGGTCGCCAATTTCAAAATTTTCCTCTACCCCTCCAAGACGTCCCTCAGTAAAGGGTCGTTAATTGGGTCTTATTTAGGTCGTTTTTTAGCATTTTTGTAGTAGTGAAACAATTATCCAATATTAATTCTTTTAGATTTAAGTATTGTGGGATCAAATAAAAGTAACTCTTCTGCCATAATATTTTTATCTAGAAGACTTGAATATGAGATCATGCTTTTATGATTTCCACGTGGAGAGTCTCATGAGAAAAAGTTGTGTTTAAGCGCTATCTCTTTAAACTTTTGTTTATGATAATGGTGTTTTTATTGGCTTTAGGGAGGTCTACACTTGAACGGAGGTGCATTAACGAGTTCCACCATAGATATGTGTGTTTGGTTTGAGGAGAGAGGAAAGAAGATTTTAACCAAATTGTCCATAGAAATTTTTCAAAATTATATATACTCCCTCTGGTTTTTATTATAAGGCACCAACTAACTATTTTCACAAACCAATAAAAACAGTTAAAGTCAATAAAGTTGTTTTAGAATTTAAGTAATTTTCAATATTACCCCTATTAATTGCACTAAACCCTAATATCATACTACCTCCGGTCCTAATTATAGGAATACTTTTGTAGTGTAATTTGCACTACAAAAGTGTTCCTATAATTAGGACCGGAGGGAGTATTAATTATTACTCTCACCCACTACCATTATTAATTAGGGGCATACATGGAAAAAAAATTAATGCTCCTTGGGAACAAGCAAGTGCCTTATAAAAAAGACCAAATAAACTTGTTAATTGGTGCCTTATAATAAGGACCAGAGGAAGTAGTTTTTTGCATCGTTTTTCGTAAAACTGATGGAACCATTTCAAATTATGATCATATCTGACTTTTCACACCAAAATTTTTCTCTCCACTCCCCTCCCCTCAAACCAAACACATTGTAAAAGAAAAGTGTGGTTTTTTGTTGTTGTTGTTGGGTTTATCAGTTGAAAGTGCTCTCCCATCTATTAGACTATTTTTTTTGAACAAGCTCTCCCTTTATACTTGTACTTATAATAACGAATATTTAAAGAAAATGAAAATCATTTTATTCCATCCATCCTATAAGTGTTGGTTTGGTATGGAGGGGAGGGGAAATTTTAATGTGTTCAATTTTAAAAAAAATGGAAATGCAGGGTTAAAATATTATAATTAATTTTTCTTACTCTATATCTTACGTGTTTTCTTTATTAAAATTTTATAACTCAACTTATTAATATTTTTTCTTAATTGAACTTATTAAAATTTTCCCCTAACTCTATTTCGCTCATTCCAAACAGACTCAATGTATGTGTAAAGTATGGTCCTTAAAAGATAGTTATTGCTGAAGCTCCTTTCATATATGTCTAAAATGGATGCATGCCTAACCATAGGTATACCCTATCGTGCCGCCTATATGAATACCAAAATTAAAATATTGTAAAGTCTAAATCAATAAGCTTTCATCATCTCCATTTTATATATTTTGCTTTGTGTTCATTGGAGATTTTCAAAAGCTCTGATCACAAAAAAAAAAAAATAAAAAAAATTAATACTTTAATTTTACTAAACAGCATATGCAAATAAAATGATTAGTTAAGATGTATACTGATGTAAGCGTGTTGGCTTTTATTTATATAAAATGAAATCATACCCGTGTTGATGAGAAGTGGAGATAATAATATATATAAAATGGTGTGAACTCTTTTCTTGAATTATAAAAATATTTTAACACGAGGATATGTGTGTGATGCAAATTTTGAATGGAATGCAATAAAAGAATTAAGAATACCTCACTATAACTGAGATGTGGTGTATAATATGGAGTTGGACCACTTGGCCACCCAGATAAAAGTGAACGTATATTGTATTTGACGAGGCACTAAGAAACAAGATATTCACTCAAGGTACCATATATATTCAGGGAAATTATAATAAAGGACCTAAAAATAATAATATTTATTAAGAAGGACAATAAAAATGGTAATTATTTCGAAGGACTAGAAATTAAAACATTAAAATAGAAAGACTAAATTTGCCCTCAGCCAAATTTCCTCTATTATCTCTAACTAAATTAGAATTGGGAGTGATTGATCGATAATAATAAATAGAGTCCAATTCAAATAACCTCATCTTTTTTTTTTTTTGATTGCATAAGTATGAGGTTAGATATTGATCCGCTTTCACATACATACATCATAACAAGCAATAGATTTATTTGAATTTGTATCTATTTGTTATTATTTATCAATCACTCTAGATTCTGATTTAGTTAATTAGAGAGAATATAGGAAATCTCGCTAAGGGTAATTTAGTCATTTTATTTTAATGTTTTAATTTTTGGTCTTTTGAAATAATTACTATTTTTATGGTCTTTCTTAATAAATATTATTTGTTTAGGTCTTTTATTATAATTTTCCCTATATATTATGCTTTAACTTGAAATTCCATTAGTAATACCCACAGCAAATCAAAGAAAAACGCGTTTCCATAATTGTGTTAATAATTTAAACCAGATATGAGCCTTGTTTCTAGAATGAGATTTGAAACAATGACTCAATACTATATACTTCTTTCCATGCTTTTATTCAGGGTTCTTATTATAAAGTTATGTGATTTATTCGTAAATGCCCTATGTTTTGATTTTTTATTATTTAACTAAATACTTCTTAACTAACTCATTATTCTATTAAATGCCCCCTATTTAATGAATTTTACTGAGAATAATTCTATTTATTTAAAAGGATTAATTAATTGTAACTAAATATTTTAATCATGGTAAAATAGTTAACATATGTGGTTGTAATAATAGGGAAACAAACAAGAAAATGCTACTTAGCTTGAACTTCAGAATCTCAAATCAATATTGTTGCCTACAAGACTACAATTGATAAAACATTTTAGTATAAAATCACTTATGAGTGATTTTAAGGTTCAAGTGGTATATAATTTTTTGACTTTTTCCCTAGATAATATATAGTATAAAATCCTCAATAAATTGTATTATTGATTGAGTTATCATAGTAAAACTCATTTATCATATATTATATATATGAAATGCACTTGGCCATCCTAATTCACTATTAAAAAGAGACCAACGGTGGGTGGGCACATGCATTTTTGCATATTTAATATACTTCATCAAGGCACATGAAAGTTGACTGGTCCATTTATATAACAAGGTTGTCTATAAACTAATTAATTAAAGATTACAAGCTAGCCTGTATATTAATTCAACAAGACGCCCTCCGCATGTATATATATATGGTTGTGTGGAACACTTGCACTAAACCAAATTGCAAGCGAAGTGATTGATCTGATCACTAGAAATAGCTTATAGTATTTGTGAAGAATTGTTTGTGTGAGATGGGAATCATGGAGTACTCAAAGAAGCCAAGGATCATTCTGGTGCCATATCCAGCACAGGGACATGTAACTCCCATGCAAAAGATGGCCGT
Organism: Acacia pycnantha; assembly: GCA_025563575.1. Taxonomy (NCBI): domain Eukaryota; kingdom Viridiplantae; phylum Streptophyta; class Magnoliopsida; order Fabales; family Fabaceae; genus Acacia; species Acacia pycnantha. The sequence continues at coordinate 868,872 of JAMWYP010000215.1, forward strand.
CACATTTCTGAACCTTGGCTTTGAGCCAATAATGGTGCTTCCTAAATTTATCTACAATCAGATTGTGATTCATAATAATGAAGAAAATCAACAGGTCAAGTGGGTCGCTATAGCTGATGGGTTAGAGAAGGACACTGCTACAGATTTCTTTGGGATTGAATCAGCCATGGAGAACATTATGCCTTCTCAGTTGGAGAGGCTCATTCAGGAGCTTCACGAGGAGGCCAGAAGAGGCGGAAGTGGCGGAGAGGTGGTTTGTGTGGTGGTTGACTTGTTGGCTTCTTGGTCTATACAAGTTGCCCAAAAGTGTGGCATCGTTGTCGCCGGGTTTTGGCCTGTCATGTTTGCGGCTTACAGGTTGATTGCATCCATTCCTGACATGGTTCGATGTGGCCTCATTTCTGAAACAGGTGTGTGTGTGTGAAGTTTATTGGTTTGTGATTTAACTCACTTTATTTTTATCTAGAAATTCATAATATTATTTTTTATCTAGAAATTCATAATATTATTTCTTGCCATGTTGAACAACATTAATTATAGGACAGTATTTCTAACAAATTCAGAGTTAGACCTGTAATTCTATGTTTAGAGATGAACACAATTTAACATTATATTAATCCAAAGTTCTTATATATGGTACTCTTGAAGTTAAGAAAAAATTTCAGTATAATTATACCTATATATAGCTGAAACGAAAACTGCAGTATTTATAAAGTTCATATTTAAAGAGTTTATATGTTTTGTTGTTGTTATTGTAAAAAAAAAAGAAAAAGAAAAAAAAAGGCATAATTTCTTACAATTTGCTGATTGTACTCTATTATCTCTCTCCCTCTCTCTCTGTTTTTATTTTTTTGAATATATGAATTTGTAATATAACGAATCTAATTTAAAATAATCTTTGACATATTTGCGTACAGGACTTCCACAACATGAAGGCAAATTTTGCTTCTTACCTGATTTTCCTTTATTAGACATTGAGGATCTTCCATGGCTAATTGGAACAGTGGCTGCAAAGAAAGCAAGGTTTAAATTTTGGACAAGAACTCTAGAAAGATCCAGAACTCTCAAATGGCTTCTCATGCACACCTTTCCGGATGAAACCAAACTTCATAGTTCTCCAATGACTCTTTTGCCCCTAGGCTATCATTTCAATCATACACAAACCAACCATGCAAGCTTTTGGGAAGAAGATAAGAGCTGTTTGGAGTGGCTAGAAACTCAAAACCCTAACTCAGTGGTGTATATCTCATTTGGGAGTTGGGTAAGTCCAATTGGTGAGGCAAAGTTGAGAAGCTTGGCAATGGCGCTTGAAGCATCAAGAAGGCCATTCCTTTGGGTTCTGAAGAAAGCATGGCGTGAGGGGTTACCAAATGGGTTTGAAGAGAGAGTTTCAAAGCATCAAGGAAAAGTGGTTTCATGGGTACCGCAAATGGAGGTTCTGAGGCACAAGTCGGTGGCATGTTACCTCACACATTGCGGGTGGAATTCTACAATCGAGGCCATATGGTTCAAGAAGAAGATGCTGTGTTATCCTGTGGCTGGTGATCAATCCTTGAACTGTGCTTACATTGTTCAAAAGTGGAAAGTGGGTATGAGGCTGAATGGACTTGGAGTGAAGGATGTGGAAGAAGGATTGAGAATGGTGATGGAGGATGTGGAAATGGAAAGTAGGTTAAGGAAATTGTATGATACAATCATTGAGAAGGAAGATGATTTGAAGAAAGATCTTAGTTTGAAAGCCTTTGTTGAAAACTTGAAGAAAGAAGCTAGTTATATAGCATATGCATGCCTTTAATTATGTTGACGGTGTAGATGTTCTATAAAATAATTTTCCTGTTGAGTATTCCCTGTGATATATAAGACCATATATATGCTTAAGGAGATGAGAATAGGAATTAATGGGGATGGGTTTTAAGAATGCATTTGCAATATCAATGGAATTCCGATATAATTTGTATTTGATATTTATGATTATAATAACATGATGCTGTTTTACCCTTACCTGATTAATGGGGGAAAATGATTTGTTGAACCCAAGCATAGCTTTGTGCATAAGGGTAATTGATTTTGTTCTATGGGTTAGGCATTACAATATTGCCTGCAATATTTAACTTAGTTCTATTTAGTTTATGACTTTGTTAATTTCTTTTTCTCTAATTATAAAAAATGAGAAAGGGAAAAAAAAGAAAAGCAAAACAAAAAAATTGGAAAAAGAGATAAAAAGAGGGGAACAGAAAAGAGGAAGGGGGGAAAAAGAAAAAGAGAGAGAAGGAAGATGGCCTGGGGCCGTTGATGTGCCTGAAAGATGGTCTGCCCTAGAATATCGGATGCTCTAAGCAAAAAAGAGAGAGAAGGAAGAGAAGTTGCCATATCACTTATAGTTCTTGCACATACGAGTTATAGAGAATATTGATGTATGGGGAGTGTTTGTATGCTTATGGCACCCCGTAAGAGGATATCGGTTATGACCATGCCAGGCATAGTACTAATCCGCTATTGGTATGCCAACAGACAAAGTTTCGAATGGACAGGTCTCACGAAACGAGTAAGCCAACAAAGGTTAAAGTGTAACATCCTAAGTTTTGGGCTTAGATGTTCAAGAAAAAAGCCTGAATTAAATAGACTATGAAGCCTAGTATGTCAAGAGTAGTACCGAAAATAACCTAAAAGATTGAATGATTCCAAAGGATTATGTAATTAAACCCCTTCAAATAGAGGCCGAATGTGTATTTAAAGGTTATCAAAAGGTCAAATAAAATAGTACCCTTGTCAAGGTAAAATTGTATATATACTGTTTAAAGCTTGAGCAAAATGTGTAATTTATGAAAATTAAGGGTACATAATGGTAATTTTGGAAATTATACCCAGAATTTCAGGAAAAATCGCCAAAGACACATGAAGATAGAAAATAATTTTGCAAACTATATTTGAGGATTAATTGAGGTATAAATTTTGAAATTACCTCAAAAAAAGAATTTTAAAGAATTATTAGAATTTTGGTTAATTAAAAGAAAGAGTAAATACCCTTTTTGGTCCCTGGAAAAACACACGGACCCCTTTTTGGTCACTGAGAAAAAAAATGTCATTTTTCGTCCTTTTTAAGGACTAAAAGGGACCTTTTGGAAATTTGTGAGGGATTAAAATGTCCACAAAAAAGGGCCAAAAAGGACTAAAAGGGACCTTATTCGTCCTTTTTAAGGACTAAAAAGGACTTTTGTTTTTTCAGGGACCAAAAAGGGGTCCGTGTTTTTTCTAGGGACCAAAAAGGGTATTTACTCTAAAAGAAAATTAGCCAGATTTTACTATGAAAAATATCAGGAGGCCTCAAATAATTAGGTAAAAATAAGGAAACTTATTTTAAGGTTAATGTGACCTTATAAATATGGTTCCATGACCTAGAAATAGAATTTTTTTCGTAACAATATTTTATGAGAATTTTATCCAAGAATAAGGCAATTTCTTGAGAATTATGGGAAAAATAGTTAAGGACCAAATTTGAGCTTGAGAAAAATTAAGGAATTATTCTCTAATAAATGTGAATTATTGATAGCCTTTAATTGGTTATGAGATCGGAGAATTCCAAAAAAGCATTTGTAAGGGATTAAATTCATATTATCGGTGGAATTAGGATTATATAAGATAATTAAGCTCTTGGAAAACAAACCATTCTCTGTCTCATGTATCTTGTTTGCCTTTATCTCTTCTATTACACATTGTTGTTTACCAAGATGATACATAACCAACTGTAAAATGACTATTTAGAACAATTATTAACATTGAAATACATTATAAAGGAACTTCAAATTAGTTCCAAGCTCCAATCCACTCTATATTGTAATAACAAGCATAGATATGCACATCCTTCAAATCTATAGCACTGAAACACTTCAAGGCCTAGTTTAGATAACAAAATTAATCATCAATCCTCACAGCATGTCTATACATTATATATACTTAAGCATTATTTAATTGTTTTTTGTATTGTCTTAATAAGAAAACTGGAAAGAACACCCCTATGTTGGCGGAATTAAATGCTTTGAGCTTTTATACCAACTTCCATTAACGACCGTTGAAGAGCTTTGAATGTAGCCATTGAGACACTTCGAACTTCCGTTAGACACAGTTGAACTTTGCTTTATTAATTCGCATTCGGATTGCCGTCAACGTACTCTTGGTCAGAAGTTGACTCAGAAAAAGTACTATGAAACTTTTGCCGGAGTGGGTATATCTCGAAAGAATGATTTTGTCTGCTCTGAAATCCATTCCGTGTGTATGCTTTGTTTTCGGCAAACATTAAACACTTCTGACACACGAAGTTGCTTTTCGGTTAAACACCGCGTAAACATTCATTAATGATATGAAATCCACTCAAAAAGATGATTAGTAATAGTATAATTAAGATTGAGTAGGATTAAACATAAATCAAAACATAACCCAAAATATTTGAATTTACGAGTATAGTTACAATGAAGGTTTCTTGAAGATGGTGAATCATACTCTAGTAGGCCTTATAGAGCACTCGAGTAACCTTATGAAAATGCCTTCATAGGTGCATAATTAACATCCATACTGGAGTATACAATATCTTATACTCGAGTAATGTATCAGCAAAAACATAACAGAGGCTTCTGTGATAACCATACTCAAGTAACAAAATGCCTATACTTGAGTACACAATTCTCAGTGCTCGAGTATCATCTGTTCTTCGATGAAAGAATAACTAAGTAAAGATATTAGCAAACTGTGCTCGAGAACCATTTTACTTGTTCTCAAGTATCATACTTAAGTACCAGTAAAACAGTACTCGGTACACTTCAAACAGAGAGCAAATGTAAGACTGAGACATATATACTCGAGTAACAAATTACCTATACTCGAGTACTACTTACATCTCTGATGAAGTTGATTTGCTTAGGTAGAAAGTCTTGTACTTGGGTAGACCAAAGTCATTACACGAGTAGCATACTTGAGTAAGCAAGGAGACTTGCTCGAGTACTAAGGCTGAACATCTCTAAACTTTGCTGGTTTCTTCATGTACTCGAGTAACATTACACTTATACTCGAGTACTCATCTTCTAACATCAATGCAGAGAGTTATATTTGATATCATACTCGAGTAACAATGAACTCATACTCGAGTAAGATCCTGAGAACACTTAAACAAACTATCAGAATGAGCATGCTTGAGTAAGCATAAGGACATACTCGAGTACAATCCTACCTTAGGCAATATTTACTGATTCAAAACTTTAACTATTTTCAATTCAAAACCTTAATCACTTTCAAATCTTGTTATCATCAAAACTCCGAGAACTAATATTCTCCCCCTTTTTGATGATGACAACACTTGATAAAACTTTTGAAATGGGTTTGAAAATAATTTGAGATTAGCAAGAAAGAATAAGATGCAATATAGTTCATTAAAGTAAAAGAGGCAAATGAACCATAACTTAATTGCATTGATAAAGAGTTAGTACAAAGCATAGACATAATAAACATATAATAAAACATGCTAACAAAACATATTGAAATAGAAACAACAGAAACAGTCTCTAAGTCTCAATTCAAATTCAATCACTTCCCCCTTTGTCATCAATCAAAGAGGAGGGAGGAGGGAAGAGGATCAGAGGACTCAACAACAGGAGCAGAGGGAGGCTCAGATGCAACATGCTCAGATTAAGGCTGGGAAACAGGAAGAGGGTTAGCCAAAGGAGTATCCTTAGGAATAGCAGAGGATGAGGGAACTGAAAAATGCACAGGAGGCTGAGAGTACATCTTGATCCCAATGTCATCCAAGGTCCTATCCATCAAGGAAACTTGTTGCTAAAGAGTTATAATCGCCGCTTGCAACTCATTTTGCCGTGCATAAAGGACCTGAAACTTCTTGGTCATGTCCTATGCCATTTCATATAACTCACTTGCAAGAGTCTGAATTAGCTTCTGATTGGTGAGATGCAGAGACTCTAGCTTGGAATTGGTAGAAGCATAATGAGTAGTTATGGTCTAAGCCAAAGGAGCCTGAGCAGCCTGAATGGTATGGCTAACAGAAGCAGCAACAAATGATGGAGCGGCAGCAGACGCAGTCAGAGACCCTGCCTAAAAGGATTGGGCCTCATTAGGGGCTTTGAAGGATGACGACACAGATGGCTTCACAACTTCCTTCTTTTCTTTCTTCTTCTTACCAGTGACCTTTGTGAATGAAATCTTCATTCAAACCATATGCTCTTTGTCATATCTCTGAGGAATCATGGTCTTATCATCAGTTAGATACCAAATGTTGTTCGTGGAAAGAATATGAGACACCACATTCGGTAAAGGAATGGTGGCTCTTAGTTGAGTGCGAGCTTGTGATTTAAATACATACATTTCATTTAGAATCAACTTGCCCAAATTTCTAGGCTCCTTAGGAATGATAGAAGTGAACAACTGATAATCCTTTGATACAAAGTGAGTATAGCTCTGCCCTTTTGAACCATGTTCCTACTATAAAGATACCAGATGACTTTGTAGGTGTAATTCATCATAGCGGGCTTGAATTTCAACTTATCACCATTAGGAAGCAGAATGTTGTGGCACTTGACGTCAAATAGTTTGGGAGGATCCTTTGGAGCATCAACAACTCCAAGAACTATGTTCAAATCTGAGGCAGTGATTTTAACCTCTTGGCCCCTAATCTCAGTAATTAGAACATCGTCATCGTCTTCATGCTCTTTCTCTTGGAGCCTCATATTGTAATAAAATAAACAATGGTTGGAGAGTACACTACTAGAAAATAGTAAATTTGCGATGGGAATTTTTCTGTCGCAAATTTCACGCTATTTACGACAGAAGTAAATATTCGTCGCAAAAAGGAAAAAAAAATTGCGACAGAAACAAAAATCCGTCGAAAAAATGAAGAAATTTGTGACGGACTCATGGTCCGTCACAAAAAGGCAGACCAAAGGGTCCGCGTTTTGTGACAGACCATGAGTCAGTCGCAAAACGGAGTCTGTTGCAAAAAGGCAGACCCAAAGGTCGCCCAATTGGCGGACCAAAGTGTCCGTTTTTTGTGACGGACATTGAGTCTGTCTCACCTTTTGGACGGACCGGTTGTCCGTTGCAAAAAGGTAGACCCAAAGGTCCGCCAATTTACGACGGAATCACGGTTCGTCGTAAAAAGGCAGACCAAAGGGTCTGCTTTTTGCGATAGACATTGTGTCCGTCGTAGCTTTTGTGACGGACCCGTAGTCCGTCGCAAAAAGGCGGACCTTTTTTGAGACGGATTGGACGCTCCGTTGCAAAAAGTACTCAAAGCCACCCCCCGCGGTCAGTCCGCGATTTCCCTTCCTCTCCCCCTCACTCTCCCTCTGGTCCGATCTCCCTCTGCCACTACCGGTACTCGCCCCTACGCCTCCTTGACCGTCCAACGTCCTCCCTTTGCCCGTCGCCTCTGTAACTCGCCCCTCCACCGTCCGACCTACACCTCTCACCCTCCGGATCTTTTCTCCAGCTTCTTCACCATCTTCAATCAAGTATATTTGTGTGTGTGTATGTATATTTTTTGATTTTCTGGGATGTGGTTCCATTTACAAGACATTTCTTTGAATCAACTGTGTCAATGATATTCTTTCTAGCAATGAAGGCTTTAATGTTTTACATTTTTATATGTATGAGTTTGTGTATTATGCAAATTGGTATGATAAAATATATCGTATTCATATATAATAGGAACTAGGAAATTAATCATTGGATGTTGGATTAATTTTGCATATGCTTAAAGTTATAAAGCAAACAAATTTTTTTTTTGGTCAAAATAAAGCAAACAATTAAGATGTAATTTTTGTGGATATTTATTAGTGTATGTAGATTAAAAAGTGGTTGATGTTGATAGTAAGATTACTATTTAAGATAATGCTAGTTTGTTGGGATCTTACAAAAATTGTTATGATATTGTATTAGTTGGTAATGATACATAAATTTATAAATATGATAGCGTTGTAATGAGAAAAATAATTTGTTAAAAATGATATTGAGGGATAAGATGATTAATTAATTAATGTTAAGTAGGAATAAGATGTGAGTTTAGGGAATAATAAAATTTGTATGTATTATAAAAATTAGTTAGTTTAGTTAGTCTTATAAAAATGACTGTTAAATATTTTGACAAAATATGTTATATAAATTTTTGATTTGAAACTATCTTTAATAATTTATACAATAAAGATGGATAATTTGGAAAACTAAATTATAAATACTTTTTAGATAAATAGGTAATTATAAATACAAAAGCTAAAGTTGATTTTGCATATTATATAAACTTGATTAAGTCTTATATATTATTGTCTTAAATAATCTCTTTGATTTAGCCCATATATGTTATAAGTGTTCAGAGATGGAGCATCCAGGAGGGCGTTCAGGCAGTGGACGTAGTAGTGGTCGATCTCGGCCTCGTCCTATCAGGGGGTAGGGCGATGCCATCTTCCCCCTCTATAGACAGAGGGCTAGGTGCTTCCCCAGAGCTGCCGCCACTTGATATGTCATCGTCCCCGTCGATTTATTTGTCATCTTCACCGTCACTTTATATGTCATCGTCACCGTCTACTAACGACTCTTTCATAGGCGGTACACGTGTGCCAGTAACTTCCACTGATCCACAGCAAGGGGAAGAGTAGGTTTACTTTACAATTTCTGTTTGATTTACATATGTTTAGTTTTCTTTAACCATCTATGTACAAACATCTTCAATAGTTCACATTCCTTCCTTCAGCACACTGCGTCGCCTCAGAGCCACGTCGAGGAAGAAGGTAGTTCCTCCGATACACCAATCTGGGGCATAAGAGATCCTACGACAGGGAAGCTTTGGATCTGTCCTATCGGCACCACTGAGTAAGTCATGTAAAGTTACCAGTAATGTTGTGATTTTCTACCTTTAGTTTGTATGATAATATTTGCATGATGTCCTCTGTCTTAATATTTGACCCTTATATTCTGGTGGCGGATTTCATCTCGAACCAAATATTCCGTAATTTCAATCAACTTTGGAGCAATTGAACAGAGATTCCTAAGGGGAATCAGGATGTTTGGTTCAATGAGTTCTTGGTAAGTTATGTGTTTTATGGTTATTAATTGTTCGTTATTGATTTTCAGCGTGAGTTTATGACGTTGCCTGAACATTGTGAAAATCTGAAAAAAGCTTATAACCATAAGGGAGGCCGGTGGTTGTCTGAGAGGTTTTATAAATTGAGAAGGCATAGAGGCATGCAAGAATGAATTCAACCAACACTGCTGAGGAATTAATTCAAAATGGGCCCACGATGAGAAGTTTTAGAACAAAAGTGTGAAAAATAAGCAAAATAGGGCCAGAATGGAAGGACCGTCATATTCTGGCGGCTTCATTCCAATTAGTGAGCATTGACGAAAAATTGTGAGCAAACGTTATTTTCTATTTAAGTATTCAATATTTTATACTTTGAAGTAATTAATTAAGGTCATCATTTGTGTTTGTAGGTAGAGTTTGGGGAATTTCTAGCAGTATCGATTGAGTGGGCTACCTTTGAGTGGACCCATTCCCATCAGTCTGAAGGAAGTGAGAGGCGCTGGATTAACCCTAGGGTGAAACAAATAGCTGTGAGACATTTATTGCATTTATTACTTGTTTCATGCACCACCATATTTATTTCATTTTACATGTCTTATTTGTTATGTATTTTTGTGCTTATAGGAAACCTTTCACAAGCTATCGCAGGAGAAAGACTCGTAGAGTGGGACTGACCTTGCATCCTCTCAGTCTGATAACATGAGTCTATTCTTTGAAGCTGCAGGTGGATTTAACAAGAAAGGGAGAGTCTTCGGGTACGGTGCCTCTGCTAGCCAACTTAAGCAAATAAAACGCTCCTTATTCGACACTGAAGGTGTTTCTTCAGGTAAACGTAATACATTTGATATTGATAATTTTCATTCCCTTGTCCATTTAAATGAAGTACAAATAATAAATGTACTTCATAATGTTTTTGCAGATGAGCTGAAGAAGATGAAGGCGTTTGTGCAGGAGCAAGCAGTTGAACTGAGCCAGACATGAGAGCAGATGAGTCAGGAACATGAGATGATGAGGCAGCAAATGAGTCAAGAGTAGGAGATGATGAGGCAGTAAATGATTGAGGAACGGGAGATGATGAGGCAGCAGATGAGTCAGCAACAACAGATGATGTGGCAGATGTAGCTTCAACTCCTATCCTTAATGAAAGACAAGGGTTCGAGGTCGGCTCCTGGTGATGATGACCATGCTGGTGATGATGACTGGTCATGAAGATGATTGTTATTATATATTCATGGTACACAGCTTTTTATTTATTTATTAAATTTTTTTAAAACAATTAATATTTTTTGAAAAAAATATTTTTTTTTAATTGTAAAAAAAATTATTTTTTAAATTTTGCGACTGATTAAGAATCCGTCGCATATTCGAGAATCTGCGACGGATTCAAAATCTTTCAAAATTATTTACGATGGATTTTGAATCCGTCGCAACTTTTCAAATTTGTGATGAATTATTAATCCGTCGCAAATTTTCGAATTTACGACGGATTCTTAATCCGTCGCAAATTTACGAATTTGCGATGGATTTTATATCTGTTGCAAGTTGTGACGGATTAAAAAATCCTTCATAAATTCAAAAATTTGCGACGGATTTTTATTTCTCGTCGCAATTGCGACAAGGTTTTTTGCGACGAACAAAATCCGTCGCAAATTTCATCACAAATTCATTTTGCGACGGAAAAAGCCTTTTTTGCGACGGATTTTTTCGGTCGCAAAAACTGACTTTTTTTGTAGTGGTAGGGAGTCTGAATTTGAAGTAGAGGCAAATACTGATGAAGCCATGGAGAAAGATCCAAATTGCACTCAGTGCGAAAGTGCTCTAAATCTAGATACACAGTGGGACAAAAGGGCCTATTAGCAAAGTAAAAATCAAAAGACTGTTGATCATGGATTACCACAAGACCAGTATGCATACCAGGAGAAGGTTCAAAAGCATTGGCAAACAGTTTGGACACAGAAGGTCCTGCAAAGCCAGCACCAGATGCTTGTCGACTACCAGAGGTTTGTCTCTAACTACCCGAGGCCTGTTGCCTCTTATTGCCGGAAACCTGTTGCTTCGCATTACTAGAAGCCTGAGAAGTTTGAGGAGGCCTTTAAGGACGATCAGCGATAGACTTGGAATGACCTTCTTCCACCGAATCAACTTCCGATAGAGGTTCCTTTGCTTCCTTGCCTTTCCCGGACGGCAATGAATCAGTTTGAAAATGAGTTATCGGCCTCGATGGTTCCTAAAAGACAACCCCTTTGGCTTTGAGTTTCTCAGAAGCTCTTGGTTTCTCAGGAGAGACTTTGGGTTTAGAGTGATGTGAAGAGTGAGGCTTTTTGGTGAGCGGCTGTTCCGGTGATTCATGAGATTCTGTTGGCGATTTATCACCAGAACCAACATTGGAAGTCTTAGTACAAGCCTTTTGAGACATAAACTAAAGATTTTGAGAAATAAAGAATAGAGAAGGGTTTCAATGAAATGGGTATCGGTGAAATGGAAATGAGATGAGTGAGGCAATTTATGGAGCGAACCGAAGAAAGCCAATGGTTAGGAAACCCAATCAACAAAACTATTAGAAGAATCGTAACGATTTGCCAAGGGATGTAATGGATTGAAGAGAAATTGAAAGAGAGAATAGGGTTTTTGAAATGAAGCTAATGGATGAGAAAGATGGAAAGCTTTTGAAAATGAAACGACGAGAAACATTTTTAAAACCTTGTCGCATGACCTTACTTGAGTATAGAATATATGTACTCAAGCAGGGTTCAGTTGCTCGAGTAAAGAGTCTTTTACTCGAGTAGCTTGCTCAAAGGAAAATTTTCATAGAATATATAAGTGCTGAAGTTACCTTATTTCAAGTATGTCCTGTAAACACTTGAACCCTTTTGATGAAGATTTTGATCCTTGAAAATTATTTTGAGGATCCAAAAACTTGATTTTCTCAGATGATATGAATGTTACTCGAGTAACATTTAATATCTACTCGAGTTTTGAGCTTTAGTGCTAGAGCTTATCCACGGCATTACTCGAGTATTGGGATACCTTTACTTGAGTACACATTGCTTGTTCCACATTGTTAGTTGCTTTTTCCTCAATAATACTTGAGTATAGCTTATGGTTTACTCGAGTACTTCTGTCAGCAATAGACTTCCTTCTCGCAATTACTCAAGTATTGTATGATCTTTACTTGAGTATTGATCACCTAAAACACTTGGCACACATATTAAAACACAACATTACTCAAGTAAGGTATTTATTACTTGAGTACTATCCCACACTTTGCATTTATCAGAGGTAATCCTTAAAATATTACTTGAGTATATCTGTGATATACTTAGGTATTACCTATCCTCTGATAACATCTGTTTCCAAGCGAATAAGCAGAGCATGCTGTAAAACAAAATTCTAACACTCTGATGCTTAAGTTAGTAATGATTACTCAATTAAATCTTAAAAATGACTAGTAAGGAGGATTACTTACGGTTCATTGGGATTTACCATGCCCAATTCTCTTCAGATATACATGAACTGCTCTTTGGCCAAGGGCTTGGTGAAGATATCAGCTAGTTGCAAATGTGTGGGGATGAACATCACCTTGAAATCTTTCTTTTTTACATGATCTATGATGAAATGATGTCTTACATCAATATGCTTGGTTCTTATATGTTGGACTGGATTCTTGGCCAAGGTTATTGTGCTAGTGTTGTCACAAAGGATTGGAATTTCCTTCAAGTGGATTCCAAAGTCTTGAAGTTGTTGCTTAAGCCACAATACTTGAGCACAACAACTTGATGCGACAATATATTCAACTTCGGTCGATGACAAAGAGACAGTCGTTTGCTTCTTGCTAAACCAGGAAACAAGTGAACCTCTAAGAAATTGACAATGGCCACTTGTACTCTTTTTGTCTGTTTTGTAGCCAACATGATCCGAGTCTGAATAAGCCACCAAGTATTCTAATTGACCTTTGGGAAACCACAGTCTAAGCTCCTCGGTATCAGCAAGATATCTGAAGATCCTCTTCACATGTTCTGCATGTGATTCCTTTGGAGCAGCTTGGTATCTTGCGCACATACCCACACTGAATTGAATGTCAGGTCTACTTGCTGTCAAGTATAGCAACGATCCGATTATTCCTCTATACTTGGTTATGTTGAAATCTTTGCCCTTTTCATCAGCATCCAGAAGAGTGGTTGAGCTTATTGGAGTGTCAGCTCTATTACATTGCTCTATCCCATATTTCTTCAACAAGTCACAGAGATACTTCGTTTGTGAAATGAAGATCTTTGAATGTAGCAAATTCTAATATTCAGTCTGAACAGTGATATTTAAATAAGGCGCGAAGAGCTTACCTGGAATTCAAGAATGTGCTGTGAACTCTTGAACTTCCGCGATGAAAACTCGAGTTTCCAGTTTTGTTCATCAGGTGTATTGCTCTCTGTCTGTCCGGAACTCAAGTTTCATACTTAATGACTTGAGTTTCCAGTTTTCCCAAACTGAAGGCTTACTCTCTGTCCCCGATAAACTCGAGTTTTGATATCAAAACTCGAGTTTGCTTCCTCTGACAACAAACTTCAGCAGTTTAAGGATCCTGCATAAAACATTACTAAACACTTCAAAGCTTAAGTTAGTATCTAATAATCATCAAAACCATAACTAACATTTGAGAAAAGAAATACTTACAGCTCATTGGGATTTACCATTCCCAATTCTCTTCTAATGAAATTGAATTTCTCCTTAGCCAATGGTTTGGTGAAGATGTCAGCAAGTTGAAGATGAGTTGGAATGAACATGACTTTGACATCCTTCTTTTGAACATGATCCCTTATGAAGTGATGTCTCACATCAATATGCTTGGTCCTAGTGTGTTAAACTGGATTCTTTGCCAAGCTTATTGTGCTTGTGTTGTCACACAATATTGGAATCTCCTTCAAATTGATTCCCAAGTCAGATAGTTGTTGCTTGAGCCATAGGACTTGAGCACAACAACTAGATGCAGTGATGTACTCAGCTTCAGTTGATGATACTGAGACGGTTGTTCGCTTCTTACTGAACCAGCAGACAAGTGAGCCACCAAGGAATTGACATTGGCCACTTGTGCTCTTTCTATCCATCTTGTAACCAGCATGATCTGAATCTGAGTAGGCCACCAAGTGTTCAGGTTGACCTTTGGGAAACCACAATCCAAGAGTCTTTGTGTCAGCAAGGTATCTGAAGATCCTCTTCACATTCTCAGTATGAGACTCCTTTGGAGCAGATTGAAACCTTGCACACATCCCCACACTGAATTGGATGTCTTGGCGACTTGCAGTAAGGTAGAGCAATGAGCCAATCATTCATCTATATCTTGTAATGTTGAAATCTATGCCCTTTCATCAGCATCCAAAGATGTGGTTGAACTCATTGGAGTATCAGCTCCATTGCATTGGTCCATTCCAAACTTCTTCAGCAGATCATTGAGATACTTGGTCTGAGAAATGAAGATTCAATTCGTTCGTTGCTTGATTTGCAGACCAGGGAAATAGTTGAGTTCTCCCATCATGGACATCTCAAACTCTCCCTGCATATTCTTAGCAAACTCTTCACATAAAGCATTATTAGAAGCTCCAAAAATATTATCATCAACATAGATTTGGACAATTAGACCGAACCAGTATAAATCACTTGTGTTCAATCTTTCTCTTCCTTACTCTGTTCATCTCTGTTTTTCTGTTCACAACTTACAGAGCATTTTAGTTGAAAATTTTAATATCCTCAATTCACCTCCCCTCTTGGTGATATTTCGTCTTTCATTTGGTATCAAAGCAAGGTCTTCTCTAAAGAGAATAACATCTTGAGAAGGATCATTATGGACGGCATATTACCTGATGGAGCTTCAATCAACCGACCTCCAGGTTTCAGCGGTGAGCATTACTCCTTCTGGAAGGCTAAGTTCAGAGTCTTCGTTTTAGCTACTGAATATGGTCTTTGGAGGGTGTTTGAGAGAGGAGACTATCAACCATCCTCAGTTCAAGATGGTGTTAGAACTCCAAAGCTTGAAGAAGAATACGATGAGAATGACAGACGACAGGTCATTCTCAACAGTAAAGCCATTCTTATACTTCAAAGTGCTTTAAGTCAAAGTGAATATTTTCGTATATGCACTTTGACATCAGCAAAAGATATGTGGGATGCCTTGGAAATTGCTCATGAAGGAACAACTGGAATCAAGGAGAATCGTGTAAATACCCTCATGACTGAATATGATTTACTTCATATGAAGTCTAGGGAATCCATTGGTGAGTTCCAACTGAGATTCACTCATCTGATAAATCAACTTGCTGCCTTGGGCAAACAATATGATCAACCTGTCCAAGTGAGGAAAATCTTAAATGTCCTCAGTAAGGAATGGGAAGCCAAGGTCACCGCGATTGAAGAAGCTCGTGAAGAATCTATGGCTTCGGTTGCAGCTTTGTTTGGGAGTCTTTCTGAATATGAAGGGAAGATCAAGTTCAGAAAAGGACTTGATGAGATAAGTGGCAAGAGCAAAGGAATTGCTCTCAAGGCTGTTAAAGAAGCTAAGGAATCAGATGAAGAAGAAGAAGAAGAAGATGAGGATGAAGAGCTGAGCTTGATGGTTCAAAGATTCAAGAAATTTTATAAGAAGGACCAAGGGTACAAGAAATTTCACAAAGGTAGCTCCAGCACCGAGACAAAGAAGCGAATTATTTGCTACGAATATGACAAGCCTGACCACATCAAGTCTGAATGCCCCCAGCTGAAGAACAATGATAAAGATAAGAAGAAGTTCAACAAATTCAAAAAGAAAGCCTATGTCTCAGCCATATGGGGAGATAGCTCATCAGATGAAGATGAAGTTGATGAGGAAGAAAAAGCAAACATTTGCTTAGTTGCTAAAGAAGAAGAGCAACATGACAACAATGATGAGGTATATGACTCAAAACCATCTTATGATGAGTTATTTGCTGAATACATTGTTGTGCAATCTGAATTGGAAAACTTGCTGAAAAATACATTTCTTTGAAAAAGAAAAATGTGACTCTTGAAATGCAAGTTAAAAATCTCACATGTGAAAATATGGCTTGTGAAAATTTTCCTAATTTGGAGAAAAAGAATTTACATCTTACAAAGGCACTTGAGAAATTCACTAGAGGTAGTGAGATGCTCAATGTCATTTTGAAACAAGAAAGATTTACAAATGACAGATCAAGAATTGGTTACAAACCAGATTTTGATAAAAGAAAAGGCAAAAAGAAATTTGGAGAAAAGTCTTATATGAACTACTTTAGAAAATCTGTTCATTCTTCAAATCCTTTTGCTCATTGCAATCGGAAAGGTCATACTACTTCTTCCTGTTTTCATAAAAAGGAAAGAAAGAGTAAGCCAATTGGAAACTATCAATGGGTGCCTAAGGGAACCTATGTTCCTAAGGCTCAAACTAACCCCAAAGGACCCAAGAAAAGATGGGTACCTAAAACCTGATCTATTGTGATTTGCAGGTTTGTCTAAGAGCATCAAAGTTCAACAAGTGGTATATTGATAGTGGATGCTAGAGACATGACGGGAGACCATTCCAAGTTTGCTTCAATCAAGCCTAAGGAAGGTGGCAAAGTGACCTTTGGTGGAAACCAATCTGGAAGGATTGCTGGAATTGGAGATGTTGGTAACAACGAAGGACCACAAATCAAAGATGTCTACCTTGTGGAAGGACTTTGTCACAATCTTCTCAGCGTAAGTCAAAGCACTGAAAAAGTCAACTTAGTTGTGTTTGATTCTGAGGAATGCTTGATCGTAAGCAAGGATATGCTCCCATCAGACAAAATTAAATCAAAGGCATTATTTAGGGCTCCTAAGGAAGGTCCAAACGAGAAAGGGTTCTCAATTTCAGGAATTTGGACTGATCATGGTGAAGAATTTGAAAATCAAGCCTTTAGTGAGTTTTGTGACAATATGGGCATTGATCACAACTTCTCAGCCCCAAGGACCCCTCAACCAAATGGAGTTGTTGAGAGAAAGAATACAGTCCTCACTGATATGGCAAGAGCAATGATGAATGAAAACTCAACATCTCAAGTGTTTTGGGCTAATGCGATGAGTACGGCTTGCTACATCTCTAATCGAGCTTATTTCCAGAAGAAGTTGAACAAAACTCCCTATGAGCTGTATAAAAGAAGAAAGCCTAATATAGCACATTTGCATGTGTTTGGTTGCAAATGTTTCATCCACAATAATGGTAAGGATAACTTGGGAAAGTTTGATTCCAAGGCAGATACAGGTATATTTCTGGGTTACTCTAATAGAAGTAAGGCATATAGAGTTTTTAATACTCGTACTCGTATTGTTGAAGAATCTGTGCATGTTGTATTCTGTGAATCTAAATCTGATATGCCTTTGGATGATGATGAGGAAAACATTTTCAAAAATCAGTTCTTTTCATAAACTACTCCTGCCTCAATTGAAAATCTTGAAAATGTTTTTGAAGCTGATCCTCAAAACAATTGTGAAAATTCTGGTCAATCTCAGCCTAAAGCTTGGAGATTCATTAGGAATCATCATTTGGACTAAGTAGTAGGTGATGTAAATCAAGGTGTAAGGACCAAAAATAGTACTTTAAATGAAGTAACATTTTCTGCCTTTATTTCAAAGATTGAATCCTCTAAGATTGATGAAGCCCTTTCAGACAATGATTGGGTGATAGCAATGCAAGAGGAGTTACATCAATTTGATAGAAATCAAGTTTGAGATTTGGTACCTAGGCCTAAGGACCATCCGGTCATTGGCACTAAATGGGTATTCAAGAACAAACGAGATGAATCAACAATCATTGTCCGGAATAAGACAAGATTGGTTGCTAAAGGCTATAATCAAGAAGAAGGAATTGATTATGAAGAAACTTATGCTCTAGTGGCAAGATTGGAAGCAATAAGAGTTCTTCTAGCCTTTGCTTGTATCAAAGGATTCAAGCTCTATCAAATGGATGTGAAAAGTTATTTTCTTAATGGTTTTATTCGGGGGAAGTTTATGTTGAACAACTTCCTGGTTTTGAAAGTGATAATCATCCAGATCATGTTTATCGCCTCAAGAAAGCTTTATATGGTCTTAAGCAAGCTCCTAGAGCTTGGTATGAGCGATTAAGAAAATTCCTTCTTGATCAAGGTTTTATTAGAGGAAAAGCAGATACAACTCTCTTCATTAAGAGTAATAAGTTAAATGAAATCTTAATTGTTCAGATTTATGTAGATGATATCTTTTTTGGTGCTTCTAACTAATCTATGTGTGAAGAATTTTCTAAGACAATGTAGGGAGAGTTTGAGATGTCCATGATGGGTGAACTCAATTACTTCCTTGGTCTTCAAATCAAGCAACGATCAAATGGCATTTTTATATCTCAGACCAAGTACTTAAGAGACTTGCTGAAGAAGTATGGTTTGGATGGATGCAATGGAGCTGATACACCCATGAGTTCCACTGCTTCTTTGGATGCAAATGAGAAAGGAACTGATTTCAATATCACAAGATATAGAGGAATGATTGGCTCATTACTCTATCTGACAGCTAGCAGACCTGACATCCAATTTAGTGTGGGAATGTGTGCTCGTTTTCAATCCGCTCCTAAGGAGACTCATGCTGAACATGTGAAGAGAATATTCAGATATCTTGCTGATACAGAAGAATTGGGATTATGGTTTCCTAAGGGTCAACCTGAACATTTGGTAGCATATTCAAATTCAGATCATGCGGGATACAAGACGGATAGAAAAAGCACAAGTGGCCAATGTGAGTTTCTTGGAGGTTCACTTGTCTCATGGTTCAGCAAGAAACAGACAACCGTCGCAGTATCATCAACTGAAGCTGAATATATAGCTGCATCAAGTTGGTGTGCACAAGTGTTGTGGCTCAAACAACAACTTCAAGATTTAGGGATTCATCTCAAAGAAATTCCAATCTTATGTGACAACACAAGCACAATAAGTTTGGCCAAGAATCCAGTGCAACATACTCGAACCAAGCATATTGATGTTAGACATCACTTTATAAGAGATCATGTACTTTTATTGAAAAGAGAGATGTATATCACCTAAGTCCAATATTCTCAATTAATAGTAGCTCCTACAATCGTAGCTAACTACTACCTCTTAAGAAATTGTTTAAAACCACTTAATGTGTAATTAAGATTGGAATAATGTAAACATGAGTCTTCTTGAAATTGAGTACTAATCAGTCCCTCAAATGCACAGATCAACCAAATTAATTAGACATTATCAAGCTGATCAACATAGTCTCTTTGCAACCACAAAGCAATTCAAATACATATAATCTTCATATTACAAATCCAATCTCACCACAAATATCAAACCATAAGAGACAATAATCATTAATCTCAGTCCAGCATCATACACAACAATTCCTAAATCTAGGAAATCAATATATATAAATCTAGACTATGGAATGATAGGAAACTCCCCAATGTAGTCCATAGGGCTCAAGAACAAATCATCATCACCAAGAAACAACGAATTAGCCGTGAACTACCATCAAAGACCAAACCATCTCTTGATTCAAACAGCTAGCAAACAAATAGATAATCAATGGAAAAGAAACAAGACAGCCACGTCGGGTTGAAGGGGAAAGGGAAATTGCCATCGGAGATGGAAGATGAAATCGCCGAAATGAAGGTGAACAGTGGTGATGGTGGAAGTGAGATTGAAGGGGGAGAAGATCGACGGTGGTGTATGGCTCCGGCGATGGTGGTTGGATGGCCAAATGGTACTGTGCAAATCGGTGGTGGCGGTGAGCTGTGAATCCGTCGACGGTAGTGGTTCTGAGGCTCTGCAAAGCTCGATCTCGGACAATGGAGGACGGTGTGGTGAGCGACGGAGCTCGCCGGCGGTGAGGGTGATTACTGGAGGTCGTTGAAGATGGATGTGAGATCGAAGCTCTCTCCCTCTCGCGGCGCGTTTTCGTTCTCCGCTCTCTCTCCCCTCTCAATCGTTGTCTCGGGTCCCTTTTTCAATTCAATTGCTGAACCTAATTGGTCCTGGTCAAAACGCAGAGTTTTGACCAGGGACCAAATTGCAAAGTAGAAAAACTTATGTAGAGGGACCAATCTGCAAAGTGTGAAAGTTTTACAATTTGAGCTCCAACTTTCATTTCCAAATTTGATTTAATTCCTTCAACCACCTACAATCAAAATTAATAAATCTTCATCAAATATTCTCAGAAAAATCAAAGATTAAGAGTAATAACAATTTTATGACAATTTTGCCCTTTTAATCTAAATTTAATGTATTTACTCTTAATATCAATTTATCACAAGAAAGACATTTTAAGCTCAATAACTAGGACAAAATCCATTAAGAATCCCAATTAAGAAACCATATAAAATATGGTTCAATCAATTCCCCCACACTTAAACCTTTGTACTCCTGAACAAAGGCGATTGAGTACAAGATTCCAAGTCCAAATCATTAATGTATTTGAAAGATGAGCAATTTCATAATTAGGAAGCAATGAATTAATTAATCAAATTCTTCAACCAACAATATTCATAATCAAGGATGTAAAGAAATTAGCTGACTACACAACCCAAAATATTAGAATGAAGCACAAGAGAACTCTCAAGGTATTATAACTGTTTCACTCATCTCACCTTATTGGAATAATTTCACTCTAGCTCACTTAATCAACACCTTACCATAGGCTTGTAACAACTCTAGCATCTCCACTATTAATAGCAATTAATGTAATGAATCAAGAGGACTTTAAAAGCTTGTAATGATGGATGAAGGCTAAATGGAATGAATTAATGAGAAAAAGAAAATAGTTAATATGCAAGTCACAATTAATAACCAAGTTTATAGCATCTAAATAACTTTACAAACTTTTGCCAATTCTTTTGAAAATTCATGAACAAATGCCTTCTTCATTTGTTTATATTTTTTATATTTTTTTTCTTTTTTTCTTTTATTTTTTTTTAATACCTTTCTTTCTTTTCTCTTCTTCTTCTTCTTTTTTTTTTTCAAACTAAACTCACTTTTTTATATACATGGCATTTCAAATTTTGATTGGCAATTCTCTTTTGATTTTTAGAATTCTATGAACACTATGAGTAATGACATGCATATAACATAGGAAAGGCTCAAAGGGGAAAGCAAAGGGTACATGAATGTAGGTTTGTGTTTGGGTGAAAATGGTTTCGAATTGAATGCCTCTTTCATTTCCATCACAATAACGCAAATACCGTTTCGAAAAAGAGTTGAAACAAGTTCTAGAAGGTGAAAAACCAAGTGAACATGCACACATGAAAAGACTTTAAGGCTCAAATATCCTTCCAACAAGGTTTTTCTCCAATGCTCACTCTAACAAAATCAATTGCATGGTAAACCAACCACAAAACATCTACTTAACTATTCCAAGTGTTAACCTTACAAACACAACCAATCAAAACATTGCAATCAACTATAATCATGCTTAACTCTTAAATGCACTAATGATTTATAAACTCTCATTTTCAAAATAAGGAGTAAGAAAAATCCAATTGTGGGTTCATTTCTCTTCCCATTCACTTAAAAAGCAAAATATGGTTTTAAAAAGTTGCCAAAACACTAGATCTCATGAAAGCTCAAATTTTTTTCTAGTTTTAGGAATTTTCTCATTTAAAAACAACCATTTAATTGGGACTCAAAATGTATTCCCCTCCCCCACACTTAATCAACACATTGTCCTCAATGTGAAAAATCACTCTAAAGAGAATGATAAACAAGGTAAAATTCAAGGCACAATGGTAATTAAGTAGGGTAGTGACCAAGAGAATGCAAAGCACACATAGGGGTTCTTATTCTACTTACTCAACTACATTATTTCTACTTTTCTACTGGATTGTGTCCCTCCCCACACTTATCTTCCTCATACAACAATTAAGCCCAAGTGATCATAGGAATTAGGAAGAAAATAAGTGAGGAAAGAGACAACCTGTGTTAGAGTATCTTAAGTCGCTTGAAGGAGAAGTTCTCATCGCCAATGAGAATCATGCATTTGTCTTTAAAAATATCTTCTCTTCTATTGAATTTCCTTGTTGGAGGTGGCTCAGATCAATCAGAGAGGTCCAAGAATGTACGGTAGAGATTGACTCCCGATGATCTTTCCAACAATATGCCCGCAAAGAAGACAAGCAAATAGCAGATCCCATCCAAAAATAGCAAGATGGAGAGATTTCAAGTGACGTAAATTTATTTTAGGAACTAAACTCTCCAAATAACTATCACATCCAAGGAAATCAACGACACTCCCGTCAAGAGGGAGTCAAGCAACCATTGCATTGTGAAAATTCTCTTGTGCTTGCAAAATGGAAGGTATGGAATCCAACTTAGTGTTGGAGTATACTACATCATTATTGCAATCACAAGAGATGGAAAGAAAAAGATTGGAAGAAGGAAGAGAATTTTTGAAATTGTCACCACCCGAGGGCTCCAAAATTTCAAAGCAATCATTTTTCTTTTCTAAATCGGGTGGCAAATCACAAGATAAGACTTGTTGGAAAGATTCATCAATATGTAGAATTTTATTAATCAAAATTTCAGAATCACTAAGCAAGTCAGAATCACCAAATAATGCATCATTAATCTCAGTGCAAATAGGACACCATGCATTATTAGCACATGCACAAATGAGAGAATCACTCACAGATGCAAAATCAGGACAATCAACATGTCATTCAGCTAGAACGTCATCAACAACATTGGCATCTATGCTTGATTCAACCTTTCCAAAATTGACATGCTTACTATCATCAATAGTACAAGAGGATGCATTCTGATCAATGGTAGAGTTAACCACTTCACTAAATGCTTTCTCTCGAAGCTCAACAAGCAAATGACATTTTTCATGATAACAATCTACACATATTTGGAATTCCTCACAAGAGCATGAAAATATGTCATATAGCTGCATCAAGTTGGTGTGCACAAGTGTTGTGGCTCAAACAACAACTTCAAGATTTAGGGATTCATCTCAAAGAAATTCCAATCTTATGTGACAACACAAGCACAATAAGTTTGGCCAAGAATCCAGTGCAACATACTCGAACCAAGCATATTGATGTTAGACATCACTTTATAAGAGATCATGTACAAAAGAGAGATGTCAAAGTAATGTTCATCCCAACTCACTTGCAACTTGCTGATATCTTCACCAAGCCTCTGGCCAAAGAACAATTCATGTTTATCAAAAGAGAATTGGGAATGGTAAATCCCAATGAGTTGTAAGTTGCCTCTTGCCTAATGTTGGTTGAATGTATTTGATGATCAATAGTCAATAACTTAAGCTTCCTAGTGTGTAGGTATTGTTTTTGTAGGACTCCATACTGATATCATTCGACCAAAGTTATCAGTATAGGAATGACTCCAGTCATCCATCTCACGACTCCAGTCATATCGAGGATCATCTCAAGCAAAATGATGTTGGACATGAAGTAACTCGAGTCAGTCATTAAGTAACTCGAGTCATGCTATGTGTTTCAGTTTTCCAAAATGAGTCTTTCGATATCAGTTTCTGATAAACTGATATGACTCGAGTCATACAGTACTTGACTCAAGTCATGAGGTCACAGAGAGCCTCTACTGATAAACTATACTGATATGACTCGAGTCAGCAAGGATTAACTCGAGTAATCAAATGTCTATTTCGCCTCTGTTTGAGAATGACTCGAGTCAGCTTAGATTAACTTGAGTCATCAAATTACCAATTCCTCTCTGTTTGAGATTAACTCGAGTCAAGAAAGAATGACTCGAGTTAAGACATGTGAAACTCTTCTCTGATTGAATGCTTTAATCGAATGGCTCAAGTCAGTGATAAATGACTCCAGTCATCTTATTTGATATTACTCTCTGTTCACACTTGACTCCAATCATAAAAGGATGACTCGAGTCATGTCGACCAGTTCTTAAAAACATCATTATCATAATCTGCAATTCACTGATTTAAGGCCTGGGTACTTCATATTATTGTTGACTATTGATACTAACCAAGTTTAATCGTTTGTTTATTAGTTTCAGATGAATCTAACATGGTTTAAACTCCAAATCACTCAAAAGCACTTTATGTCAGAAGTGCATTAAATGCAAAGCAGAAATGAAGCACCCTTTGAGCAAATCATACTCTGAGCATACAAAAAGCATTACAACCATTTCCATTCAACATTCCAACTGAGTCTCAACGGACAAAATGAATGAGGAATGTCAACGGAGAATATTCAAACGAATATGAAGAGACGAAGCAAAACGCAACTCAACGGATATATTCCAACGGCTTATTCAATCTCTTCAACGGTCATTAAATGCCTTCAACTATAAATAGAAGAAGTATTGAATTCTCCAACTACTGAACAACTGAGCATTCAATTAGCAATTAAGTGCATTTACTGTTCATACTCTTATACGCTATATCTTCGGATATACCAATCTTCAGTGTTTATATATCTGCTCTTTTAGAGAGTTTATCATTGATTATCAATCATTGTAAGAATCTCAAAGTATTGGGACTTTGAGATTGGGATACTTGATTACAACTTGTAAGGGGGAGTAAGTTCTAGTGAGAGAATTACTTCGAGAGATACAGAGTGTGTAATCATTTGAGTTTGTGGAATCCCAGAGAGTCTGGGGACTGGACGTAGGTCAAGGATTTAGACCGAACCTATATAAATCACTTTGGTTCAATCTTTCTCTTCCTTACTCTGTTCTTCTCTGTTTTTCTGTTCACAATTGACAGAGCGTTTTAGTCGAAAATTTTAATATCCCCAATTCACCCCCTCTTGGGGATATTCCGTCTTTCACTTTTTACATCCATTTGATAGAGCTTGAATCCTTTGACACAAGCAAAGGCTAGAAGAACTCTTATAGCTTCCAATCTTGCAACTGGAGCATAGGTTTCTTCATAATCAATTCCTTCTTCCTGATTATAGCCTTTAGCAACCAATCTTGCCTTATTGCGGACAATGATTGCTGATTCATCTCGTTTGTTCTTGAATACCCATTTAGTGCCAATGACCGGATGGTCCTTAGGCCTGGGTACCAAATCCCAAACTTGATTTCTATCAAATTGGTGTAACTCCTCTTACATTGCTATCACCCAATCATTGTCTGAAAGGGCTTCATCAATCTTAGAGGGTTCAATCTTTGAAATAAAGGCAAAAAAAAAATAACTTAATTCAAAGTACTATTTCTGGTCCTTACACCTTGATTAACATCACCTACAACTTGGTCTAAAGGATGATTCCTTATAAATTTCCAAGCTCTAAGCTGAGATTGATCAGGGTTTTCTAAATTGTTTTGAGGATCAACTTCGAAAACATTTTCAGGATTTTCAATAGAGGCAGGAGTAGTTTTCGAAAAGAATTTACTTTTGAAAACATTTTCCTCATCATTATCCTTGGATTTGACAAATTTGGATTCACAGAATGCAACATGCATAGACTCTTCAACAATGCGAGTACGAATATTAAAGACTCTATAGGCTCTACTTTTATTAGAGTAACCCAAAAATATACCTTCATCCGCCTTGGGATCAAACTTTCCCATGTTATCCTTACCATTGTTATGGATGAAGCACTTACATCCGAACACATGTAGATGAGTCAGATTCAGTTTTCTTCCCTTATATAGCTCATAAGGAGTTTTGTTCATCTTCTTTCGGAGATATGCTCGATTTGAGATGTAGCAAGCCGTACTCATTGCATCAGCCCAAAACACTTGAGAAGTGTTATTCTCATTCAACATTACTCTTGCCATCTCGGTGAGGACTCGATTCTTTCTCTCCACAACACCATTTTGTTGAGGAGTCCTTGGGGCTGAGAAATTGTGATCAATTCCCATATTGTCACAAAACTCAGCAAAGCATGATTTTCGAACTTACCTCCATGATCAGTCCGAATTCCTGAAATAACAAAACCTTTCTCGTTTTGGACCTTATTGGCAAAAACAACAAACTGATCAAATGTTTCATTCTTAGATGATAAAAATATAGTTCATGCAAATTTAGAAAAATCATCAACTATGACCAAAGTATAAAGATTTCCTTCAAGGCTTCTTACTCTAGCTGGTCCAACTAGATCCATATGAAGGTATTGAAGAGGTCTAGAAGTTGAAATCTCATTTTTAGATTTAAAAGTTGATTTAATTTGTTTTTCTTTTTGGCAAGCATCACAAATCATATCATTTTTGAAATGAAGTTTTGGAACACCAATTACCAAATCCTTTTTGAGTAATCTGTCTTGAATCATATTGACATGAGCTAAACGCTTGTGCCATAGCCAACTATAATCCAAATTACTAACAAAACATTTTTCAAAAGTAGAACCATCTCTATAGAGGTTAAGTGTGTAACAATTGTCTTCTCTAGGAGCTCTAAATAAAGCTTTTGATTTTACATTTTCTAAAGAGATAATATCCTTACTCACTATCAAGCACTCCTCAGAATCAAAGATAACTAGGTTACCTTTATCAATACTTTGGCTTACACTGAGGAGATTGTGACAAAGTCCTTCCACAAGGTAG
Organism: Acacia pycnantha; assembly: GCA_025563575.1. Taxonomy (NCBI): domain Eukaryota; kingdom Viridiplantae; phylum Streptophyta; class Magnoliopsida; order Fabales; family Fabaceae; genus Acacia; species Acacia pycnantha. Next base: position 895,482 of record JAMWYP010000215.1, read on the forward strand.
ACATATTTGATTTGTGGTCCTTCATTGTTTCCAACTTCATCAATCCCAGCAATCTTTCTAGATTGATTTCCACCAAATGTCACTTTGCCACCACCCTTGGGCTTGATTGAAGCAAATTTGGAATATCTCCCGTCATGTGCCTAGAGCATCCACTATCAATGTACCATTTGTTGGATTTTGATGCTCTTAGACATACCAACAAAATATAAGCAATCAGGTCTTAGGTACCCATCTTTTCTTGGGTCCTTTGGGGTTAGTCTGTGTCTTAGGAACCTTGTAAGATCCCTTAGGCACCCATTGATAGTTCCCGATAGGTTTACTCTTTCTTTCCTTTTTTATGAAAACAAGAAGAAGTAGTATGACCCTTTCGATTGCAATAGTTGCAATGAGCAAAAGGATTTGAAGAATGAACGGATTTTCTAAAGTAGTTCATGTAAGACTTTTCTCCAAATTTCTTTTTGCCTTTTCTTTTATCAAAGTCTGGTTTGTAACCAATTCTTGATCTGTCATTTGTAAATCTTTGTTGTTTCAAAATGACATTGAGCATCTCACTACCTCTAGTGAATTTCTCAAGTGCCTTTGTAAGATGTAAATTCTTTTTCTCCAAATCAGGACACTTTTCACAAGCCATATTTTCACAAGAAAGATTTTTGACTTGCATTTCAAGAGTCACATTTTTCCTTTTTAAAGATATGTATTTTTTAGCAAGCTTTTCGAATTCAGATTGCACAACAATGTATTCAGCAAATAACTCATCATAGGATGGTTTCGAATCATATACCTCATTGTTGTCATGTTGCCCTTCTTCTTCAGCAACTAAACAAATATTGGCTTTTTCTTCCTCATCAGCTTCATCTTCATCAGATGAACTATCTCCCCATATAGCTGAGACATAGGCTTTCTTTTTGAGCTTGTTGAACTTCTTCTTTTCTTTATCCTTGTTCTTCAGCTGGGGGCATTCAGACTTGATGTGGCCAGGCTTGTCACATTCGTAGCAAATAATTGGCTTCTTTGCCTCGGTGCTGGAGCTACCCTTGTGAAATCTCTTGTACCCTTGGTCCTTCTTATAAAATTTCTTGAACCTTCGGACCATCAAGCCTAGCTCTTCATCTTCATCATCTTCATCATCATCATCTGATTCCTTAGCTTCTTTAACAGTCTTGAGAGCAATGCCTTTGCTCTTGCCATTCATCTCATCAAGTCCTTTTCTGAACTTGATCTTCCCTTCATACTCAGATAGACTGCCAAACAAGGCTGCTACAGAACTCATTGATTCCCCACGGGCTTCCTCAATGGCTGTAACTTTGGCTTCCCATTCTTTGCTGAGGATATTTAGAATTTTCCTCACTTGAACGGGTTGTTCGTATGTTTTGCTCAATGCAGCAAGCTGGTTCATGAGGTGGGTAAATCTTAACTAGAAATCGATGATGGATTCTCTAGTCTTCATGCGAAGAAGATCATACTTAGTCATGAGAGTATTGACCCTATTCTCTTTTACTCCGGTAGTTCCTTCATGAGCTATTTCCAAAGCATCCCACATAGCTTTAGCTGATGGTAATGTGCAAATACGGAAGTACTCTTGTTGACTTAGAGCACTTTGTAGCATGAGGATGGCTTTGCTGTTAAGAGTGACGTTTCTTCTATCATTCTCATCATAGTTTTCTTCTGGCTTAGGAACTCGGAGTCCATTTTCCAGGACTGTTGGAGAATAGTTGCCAATCTCGAACACCCTCCACAGGCCGTATTCACTAGCCATGACAAAGACCTTGAACTTGGCTTTCCAGAAGGAGTAATGCTCTCCACTAAAGCTAGGTGGTCTGTTGATCGAAGCTCCATCAGGTAGAATACCTTCCATGGTGATCCTTCTCGAGATGTTAAGCTCTTAAGAGAAGACCAAGCTTTGATACCAAATGAAAGTGGAGCTGAATCACCAAGAGGGGGGTGAATTGGGGATTCATAAAATCTTTTCGAAGTGCTCTGTTTCTGGACAATAAAAACAGGGATAAACAGAGGATAAGGAAGAGAAGCAAGACACAAAGGATTTATACTGGTTCGGTCCAATCTCTTGACCTACGTCCAGTCCCCAGACTCTCTGGGATTTTCACTATCACAATTGATTACACACTCTATAACTCAAGAGTAATTCTCTCACTATAACTTACTCCCCCTTACAAGTTGCAATCAATATCCCAATCTCCAAGTCCCCCGACTTGAGAGTCTTACAATGAAATGATTTACAATAAATGAACTCTCTCTAAGAGTGGATAAGAATAAACACTGAAGTACAATGTATCAAAATATACTTCTCACAAGAAAACTCAAAGAGTAGTTGGAAACTTGAATGATTTTCATTTTCTCATAGATTGGTTGTTGAGAAGAATTGAATGCATCTCTATTTATACCAAGAGAACATTAAATGACCGTTGTAGTTCTTAATGTGACCGATGACAACATTGAGAGTGGATTAGTTGAAGGTTTGGTCTTCTTCTCTCTCTACTCTTTGGTTAATCCAGCTGCACAGAAGTTTAGGCTTGGCTTCTTGACTTTTAATCCGTTGGAAGAGCAGCTACTGGATGTGGAAAGGGAACATTAATCCCTTTGAAACGTGTGGAGAATGATTGTCCAAAAAGATGCAAGTTTTCTGGACTTTGCATTTAATGAACTGACATCACTTTATGCTTTATGCTAATGCTTTATTTAATTCTCTCTAAATCATTTGAAACTCACTAACAAACTGGTTAAACATAGTTAGGAATAGTAATGAGTGATGATATGAAGTATTAGAATCAAACACAAAGGTTTCACAAATTCGTTCAATTTGAAATTCAAAACTAGCGACATAAACTCGAGTTTATTCATCAAAACTGGAGTTTTCATTTTTGAATCAATATACTCTTTCGTCCCATCTATTTAAACTCCTCTAGTCCTTTTATTTCTTCAAAAATCTCTTTCAATCTTCCTCCTCCTTCTTGCTGATCAATGTAACAATGGTGAGACATCAAAGAACTTCATCAATCCATCCTGCCTTTCCTCTTTCGTGTGCACCACCTCTATCGCCACATTCAATGTGGCAAGTTCTCGAGGAGCTCCTTGCAAGGGCCGAATGTATGGAGTGCAAACCTTCAAGAATTGCCACTTTGATGCGCTCTCTCAACATAAAAACTAAATCTTATACTTGAAGACAATGTCGTTGAGTATAATCTATCTTCTCACCCCTTTGCTCCTTCCTCTTCTTCCTCCCCTTCGTCTGGTGATGATGAGGAAGGATGAGGAGTTTTTATACAAAAAGACATATTCCTTCTATGAATGATGTATATGCCTTCGGGTAGCTTAAATATTATTAATGAATAAAACTTTATTTCTAATATTGATCATGATTGTCTTGTTTCTATGTTCAATTGTTTATTTTTTTTTTGTCTCTAGCTTGACAAGTTAATTTTTTTCTATATATAATTTTATATGATATATAATATATTAGTAAATTATATTCTTTGAGTATTATTAATTATATTATTTTCTTATATTTAGACCAATTGTAATAACACATGGTCTAAATATGTTTATCTAAACCACTTTTTAACTCTTCACCGGTTTAGATGTGTTTAATCTTTCGTACACTCTTAATTTAGACTAGTTAAGATATATACCTGGTTTAATTATTATTATTATTTAGACCACATTAAAGAAGATGACCGGTCTAAATAAATAACCTTCAACTTTCAATGCATATCATTACGTCTCATCATTATTTAAATTTTCTAGACATATATCAATCCTGACTATAAATACCAATGCACCTTTTGTCTTGAAGTTCAAATTAAAAATTCCCTTTTTAAATTTCTCTTTTTTCTTAGTACAGTAACTTTCCAGCAACCAACACCATGGTGAGATAAAAAAGGCAGTGTTCGCCCTCTCCAACACCGGCACCAACTACTTTTTCTTAGCCTCTTCCTCCTCCGACCTCGGAAAAAACAGCATAAACAATTTTTCGTCTCCAAGGCATATGCTGGAGCCCATGGAGAGTCAAAATCACTCCACTCAACAATTGGTGGGTCTGACGATAAAGGTGGCCGGCAAAATCCTTAACCATTTGAACTAAGGAGTGTATACTAGAATTATGATGATTATTTGGAATGGTTTCAACCCCTTTTGTTTACATATGAGTAAATACCCTATTCGGTCACTGGAAAAAAACACGGGCTCCTTTTTGGTCCCTGAAAAAAAAAAGTCATTTTTAATCCATAAAAACGACGAATAAGGTCCCTTTTAGTCCTTTTTTGTGGACATTTTAATCCCTCACAAATTCCCAAAAAGTCCTTTTTAGTCCCTAAAAAGGACGAAAAATGACCTTTTTTTTTCCAGGGACCAAAAAGGGGCCCGTGTTTTTTTCCAGGGACCGAAAAGGGTATTTACTCTTTACATATTTTGATGTAATTATTATTTTTGTGCTCTCATAATCACCATCATATATAATATGCATGTACTATCGCCTCTAGGGAAAAAAATGAAAAAGTTGTTTTGGAATTTTGATTCTTAAATTTTATTTAACTATTTTTAAAAATTATATACAGTAGACCGATGGTTATTAATGCCAGTCTAGTTGTTATTATAAATATATTTTTAAATATTAAGACTAGTTGCAATGAGGACACATCTAGAAAAGTGTGCCCTAGCTATTTATGCTCACTCTCATCATTATACTTCAAGATAATATTTTATCCAATCTTTATTCATTCTTTATCCAATAAAATTAGATCTTTATCCAATCTTTATTGGATATAGTTTTAGATATATTATATTTTAGACAATTCAAAATTATCTTTTATATCCTAACCTTTCAAATTTTAAATTTAAATTTAAATTATAAGGGTACACACGGATCTCTACGAGAGCGATGTAAGCTCCAATGTCCAAGTAAAAGTACTGCTCACTCTCGATGATCTCGATGATCCGTTGTATCCATTCTGGAGTTCTTGGAAGGAAGTACAAGAGCACCTTCTTCCATTGTTCCAGTGGATAGACAACCCCATTGACCCTGCTGTGGGAATAAATATCTCTCATCCGGGTCATATACTGTCGGTATTGAGCTATCGGGGTGTCTCTCTCCATGCAAACCACGTGGTACTCTTCCCTAGCTACTACCAATAACCCTTCATCAATTTCCCAGGGAAAAGGTAGATTACCAAACTCATCCACCCCATTCAGGAGCTCTCCATTGTTTCAAACAGATGAAATGTCAAACACATCATCTTCTTCTATCTCCTCCACCACTTCCCCTTCTCCCTCCTCCTCTTCTTTTTCTTCCAGTTCTCGCTCTGGTTCCGGCTCCGGCTCGGGTTTGGGTTCAGGCATTAGTTCTTGCTCGACCGGAGGTACAATTGTCAGAGGAGCGGCAGGGATTGCCTCATCTTCAGGGTTAAGGGCTAAAAATGGGAATAATTGATATATTAATGCAGGATCAAGTGGTATGTCAGGGAGAGGTGGAGATCCAATCATCTGCGGGGATACAGGTTCTGGTGGAGGAGTTGGGGGTTCTTGTTTTATTTCCTCAAGAGGCTCGGGTGGTAGTGGAAACTGGGGTCGTGGGTTAGGATTCATTGCAGGTTGAGGACAAGGGTTGAGGACAAGTGGTGGCAGAGGTGCCGGTATTGTGTGCGTAGGCATGGGTGCACTAGCTGGCGGAAATTCAAATGCAGGTAGGTTTCCCTGATGCCTAGCCGGTTCCTGGGTTTTGCTTCTCCGTGCTCCCCTCCTTTGGTACACCCATCCAAACCTTTGATCCATTTCCCTACTTCAATCATCCAAAACTTCGTTAGTCATCTTACCACCTTATACAACTGTTTATTAGTATTGTCCAAACCGTGCTCTGATACCAAACTGTTACACCCCTACCGGCCTTGCCCTTTCAGGTGGCGGGTTAGAGGGATCCCTTTTTTATTTAATCACCTTCCCTTATTACTTAGTCCAATTAACTTATCTCAGAGTTAGCATAGCAGAGCACGGGATCTGGTTGGACAAGTTCAATATACTGATAAATGTACATACATAAGTATCAAGTAAGTATCCGAAGAGTTAATACAATCATCCAAATATAAAGTACTGAATATAGCAACAGTTATCCAAAACATAGAGTACAAAATAAGATAGGGCATCCCCTATTTTCTTCGATTCACCGCTCACGCCCTACCTTCTTCTCCTCGCCTCCACTACTACTACTGCCTTACCCCTGTATCTCCAAAATGGTATGGAGTTCAAAGTTGAACCCCAGAGTAACTATTAAACTCATATACATTATGTATGCAATGCATGTAATGCAAATCACTACCAGGAATAAATCTGCCTCAGGCACAATGAAACTGGTATTTACAACATCCACAAGATTGCCTAGTCAAGACAAGCCCCGGAACCAGCGCGCTAAGGGCCTCAGTAGCCAGGGTGGCCGACCCTGCTACCTTACCCCAAAAGGCCTTAGTAGACACCTATGAACACACAGTCACATAGGCTCCACCTACCTTATATACCTCGGGCCTCAGTAGTCATCTATAAACACACAGTCACATAGGTACTGCCTACCCTACATGCCAAGGGCCTCAGTAGCTACCATAGGACACACAGTCCTATAGGTCCTACCTACCCATCATTCCTCGGGCCTCGATAGCACCCATAGGACACAAAGTCCCATAGATACTACCTACCCCACGTTCCTATTCATGATCAAACACACATGCAAGAGCAACATAAAGTATGCAAGTTTACAGTTACTACTTGGTACCTCTTGAAAGCGGTAAACTACTTTCTTCAAGTCGGAAACACGTCCTACACACGTTAATATCCTAGGTTCATCCAAACACCATACTTGTTAATTGCATGAACAACTTTGCTTTAAGTTCATGAATTTCACCTAACACCCAAAATTTCCAGAAACTTGGTCGATTTTTAATAATTTCTAGAAAAATCTTATTGATACGAAATCAGTGTCCTTATAACCCTTAGTATGTCTATTTTATAGGAAAAATATTTATCAAAGCCTTCTGGGTTTGAGTCCTTCTCAGATTCCCGAAACTTAGCCACTGGTCTGAAACAGAACTCATGTTTTTAGGTCATTTTCAATCCTAAATATATCTCGGTTGGAAACTCCAAATGACACAAAATATTATACAAAAATAATTCCCAAGAGGTATAATTTTATCATGTAAAATTTCAGAGCATTCGGAATTCATTTACTATTTCAACACCATCGATATTACCTTGCTGCCCAGAAACTGTAAAAGCTGACAGATTTTCGTACATTAAAGTCTCAAGCTTTTCGGGTTTGGAAAAAGGTGATCCCACTTGTCCCCACACAAAAACACATTCTAGATTCAAGGAAAACATCAAAAATATATAAATTGCACTGTATCTACACGAAAACACCATAGGGCAGAAATCAGAGTTGCTGAGTTGTCGGTGAGAAGCTTACCTCGGAATTTCGGTTGCGGTCGCCTTCCTTTTCCCATGGAGCAAGCCTTCAGCTGGAACCTTGTTTTCATCTCCTTGAAAATGTGCTGGGAAGGTTCCAAATTAAGGGAGGAGTTCCCTTTATATAGCCTCTAAGGGTGAAGTCTTTTAACCAAGTTTGGTTATTATCCATTGGACAAAAGAGTGCTTCGGATTTAAATATGATTTTATTACTTTATTCTCAAGAATTATAGAGGGTTCTTGGCTCTAAAATGGCGCCTCCCATCTTCCCCTAAGGTGAAATTCCAGAGTTTCCCCTGATAGTGGTTGTTAGTATTACTAGGTGTAGGTTTTGGGTCCAGGGGTAAAACGGTCTTTTTGCACTGCTTCTTCTCCAAGCCAGTGGGACCCACAAATATGCCCTTGGATTGCGCCATAAATGAAATTTTAGGGTCATAATTACATGTCATTCCATGGTCATGTCAAGTTCAAATTGTGTGGTCCAGATTATTCCAAATTATTTTATTCTTTCTCTCTCTTCATAATTACATGATATTACACTTTTCTTTCTCTCCAAGTTACTTCCCCTCTCCTCTGGGCCCACCCTAATTTCGTCCTCCCCCTATGTCCATGGTCTGGGCCCGACTCCAGAAAACCCTAACCGGTCCCGCTTCGCTCCTGTTTGCCGGTTACACTTTTCCTCGTAATTCGTGCCCTTCAGCTGGACTTGTATGGACCCAGATTAACAGTCTCTTTCTCCTGATCCCAGGTGGACGGATTGTAGTGCCTTAGGGAGCAAGAAACCCATATTCTAGTGTCTCATGTCCACCTCGTACTATTGATAATTGAATATTATTACATTTATTTGTATCTCTTGGTGAATAAATTTAGGATTGTTTAGTTAATAAATAATGGATTTTATTACTTAATCGAGCTTGGAGCTTTTAATTGGATTTAATTCATATTTATGATTAAATTCCAGATTTACAGTGATTTAGTATTTTCGCAATAACGTTTGATCTAGATATCCGATTATCCTGATTCTTCTTTTGTTTTTTAGATGATTCAGAGAGCTACAATTGTTATGAAGACTCAAAAGGCTGATTCGGACAATAAGATGGACGGAATTGGAGCTAAAGACAGATGCATTTTTCTGGATTTTTATTTTGCCCGAATTTTGTAATAAAAGACCAATTTTTAGAGATTTCCTATTGATTAGAGACTTCCAATTTATTAGAGGTTTCCTATTATTAGGGGATCTCTGGATTTTTGTTTAGTCATCTCTCCTATATAAGGAAGATTAGATGGTGGCTACAAAGATATTCTCGACATTCTCAATTACGCTTTATGAGACTTTTGGATTAAATTAGAAGCTTATTATTTTCTCTTAATTGTTCATCATGTTCATGTTCTTCTTCATCTTTTCTTCTGAGTTTTACCTAGCCATGCTTGGCTAAGCTTTTGTGGTTGACCCATGGATTGAGGATTCTGTGAATCCAGAGGGCCCGCACTTCAATCAATAACGTAATTCGTTTCTGTTTATTTTAATCGGATCCGATTATGATTGCAGAATGGGTATTAGATTTAATACCCAGATTGATATCCCAAGGACATAAGTCGGACCGGGTTACAGAGAGCGTTGTGCGATCGCACAGCGAGCTCGCCATGAGTTCGATCAAATGCTAGGCGATCGTCTAGTCGAGGGAGTTTCTGGATAAACGCAGAGATTTCAGTTTGTCCAGAATCAATCACGAGTTCGATTATTATGTTTTTGTACGATGAAGGTTATGGAATCTCAATTCTGGGTTAATCGTTTTTAATTTGATTAATCTCATTTTCTTATATTCTGTTCTAGCTTTGCTTCATTTTAATTACCTTGAAAACTCCCCCATTCTGGTTACTGTCTTACTTGTTTACTGTTGATTTTAGACCTACTGTGAATTCCTTGAGAGAAACGATCCAGGTTCTCTATACTGCAATCTTTATTGATCAATTGTCTGGTTCTAGTGTGTTCCCAAAGATTGATTTTTGGTGATGTCGTTTGGTTTGACAAATGCACCTGTTGTGTTTATGGACCACATGAACTAGATATTGCGTCAGTATATGGATCAGTTTGTAGTAGTCTTTATTGATGACATTTTGATCTACTTGAGGAGTAAAGAAGAACATGAGAATTATCTGAGAATAGATTTGAGTATTTTGAAAGAAACAACTCTATGCCAAACTAAGTAAATGTGAGCTTTGGCTTTCAAAAGTTAGATTTCTAGGCCATGTTATCTCACGAGAAAGGGTTTCTGTGGTTCCCAATAAAGTGGAAGCAGTACTGAATCAAAAAAGGCTAGAGACTTAGCTGAGGTACGTAATTTTTTGGGTCTTACTGATTATTACCACAGGTTAATACATAATTTTTCTCGAACTGCAATACCATTGACAAAGCTCACAAGAAAGAGCCAATCATTTGTGTAGGATGAATGTTGTGAGGAGAGCTTCAGAAAGTTAAAGGAGAGGTTGACATCTGCCTAGTGTTGATTATCCTAGATCCTAGCTTGACCTATGTGATCTACAGTGATGCTAGTAAGCAAGGATTGTGAGGTGTTCTGATGCAGCAGAGCAAAGTGGTGGCATATGCCTCTTGATAGTTGAAGCCTTGTGAATTAAATTACCCCACTCAAGATATAGAGCTTGCAACTATTGTGTTTGCTTTGAAGATATAGAAGCATTATATGTATGGTACTACTGTTGAATTGTACTGCGACCACAAAAGTCTCAAGTATCTCTTTGATTAGAAAAAGCTAAATATGAGACAATATAGATGGATGGAGTTGCTAAAAGATTTCAACATGGAACCAGACATGGAAAGCAAATGTCGTTGCAAATGCTTTAAGTAAAAAGGAAATACATGTGGCATTTATGATGATACAAGAACATAAATTGTTAGAAGAATTTTGGGATTTGAATATGTCAAATCAAGTGTTCTTGAACACAGATGTTCCCAATGAAATACTTCTTGCTAATCTCAATTTTAGTCAAGGAGAAAGTGATCTGAGAGCTGAAATTGAAGAAGCTCAGATGCAGGATGAGCAAGCAAGCTCTATTCAGGAATTGATTTTGTGAGGTGAAACTCATAATTATGATCTTTTACCGAGCAGCCTAGTTTGGTTTAAAGAGCCCAGTGTGCCATGGATAGTATACTTAATTTTATGTGCTGATTTAAGACAAAAGATACTGGATGAGGCACATAAAACTAATTATACTATCTATCGAGGAGTGGTTAAAATGTACCAAAATTTGAAATCTGAATTTTGGTGTCCAAGACTGAAGAGTGATGTGACTAGACATGTTGCTCAATTTTAACCTATCAAAGAGTGAAAATTGAACATCAACGACTAGTAGGACTTCAGCAAGGTCTGAAAATTCTTGAATGGAAATGGAAGAGTATTACCATTACTCTGGTGATGGGATTGCATAGGATCAGGAATTATGATGTGATTTGGGTGATTGTAGATTGTATTACCAAGTTAGGATACTTTATTCCCATAAGTACTAGCTATTCTCCTAAGAAACTGGCAGAAATTTAAATAAAGGAGATAGTAAGACTCCATGGCACACCAAAAAGCATTATTTCAAATAGAGATCCTTGATTTATATCTCAATTTTGGAAAGCTTTACATGAAGCTTTGAGTACAAAATTAAGATTTAATACAAAGCCAGGGATAGGCTTAGAGGATGTAGGTACAACGGGTGGAGGCTCAGTGTGTACAAGCTCTGTGGTAGGTGAGGATCCAGAGGGACCAGTAGGTTATGGATTTGTGAGAAAGAGTGAGAATTCCAAAGTATTAAAGATTGCCTCTACTGTCTAGAATTTTTTGATGTGCTTCTCTTGAAGATCAAAGATCATTATAAAATTTGTATTCATATCTGTAACCAGAGCAGACATCTATTCCTTGAGTGTGGAAGTCAAGATCTCTATAGAAACCTTCATGGAAGCTGCCAAGGAATCAATTGCTTTCTAGACAATCTTCTCGAAAGTGGACTACAAAGAGACTTCAAAGAAAGAAGGAGTAGGGGTAGAAGCAATGGGAGGGCCAGCTTGTGATGATTGAGCCTTATCAACCCGAGGAAAGACCATCTTCTTTTTCTCAGCCGGAACCTTGGAGTGAGCCTCAGTGAATGAAATCTTCATTCTGTTCAAATGATCTTGCCCAAACATTTTCGGAATCACTAGTTTTTCTTCCTTGTGCAAATAGCTAATGGAGTTGTGAAACAAGATATAGGGGACCAAGTTATGGAAATGGATAGTGGACTTGATATTTGACCCAAACCTAAATTGTCTCATTTCATCCATGATCCATTTCCCAACATTTTTGGGTTGTTGCGAAATGATCGAGCCATATATAGGGTAATCTCGTTGAGTAAAATAGGAAAAACTTTTAGCCTTCTGAATCAGGTTCTGTGTGTAAACATACCGAAAATCCTTGAAGATATCATTCATTGAAGCGGGATTGAAAGTAAGGAGCCTTATTGGTTCATCTGGCTTTAAGATTTGAAAAATCTTAGAATCAGATAGATACTTTTCAGATCTTGTAGGCACCTTCGTAATTTCCAAACAAGTGTTTATCAAATCAATAGTTAATTTGATAAATTGTCCTCTCACTGAGGTCTCAAGAACTTCCTCACAAATATGATTGTTGTGATCAAGTTCATCTACTATCCTCATGTTATAGTAAAATATTTTGATAATTGTAGGACAGTAAGCAGTCCTAAGACCTATCAGAGGAGCAAATGGACCTAACCACGGTGATAAATCTATATTGCACTCCTTTTAAGTTGACGCAAATCAACATATATAGTCAGGAAGAAGTCCCTTTCACCATAATGAGTTTGAAAATCCTTCAGATTATCAATAACAATGGAATTGACATTCATACCAAAAGGAGGTTATAGAAGTTAGACTACTGCAAGATTTGTGAAGGCATATGGCTTGAAGTCCCAAAGGATACCAGATTTTCCTGGCTACTTGATTGACCAGAACCCAGTTGAGATTTTGTAATATCCCTACTTTTATGTAAATTATTGTATGAAATGAATTAATGCAATGTTAGTGAAATATATGAATTATCATGAAGTCTTTAGTAATGGTATTTGTTTCATTGGCTAGCAAAGGTAATATATCATGTATGTAACAATACTAGAATGGTACATGAAACATATGGAAGTCACCGTGATAGTGACTTATTCTGGCCTAAAAGGTAAGAGAGGAGAATGAGGAATTGTTTCATGGAAATTTGGGTAAGTGACGCAAGGAAGTCAAAAAGACAAATCCTTACCCTTTTGCCATGGATTTCGACTAAGGGTAATAAAAGAGAAGATGAAAGTTTTCAAACTTGTAAAGTAAACATATGATTTTGCCAAATGTCAAACTAGGAATTCAAGATGGTTTTACATAATTGAAGACTAATCTTGAAGTCAAAAAGAAGGCTCATATTTAACATAAATAAGGAAGGGAAAGGGACAAGAGGAATTTTCATGATTATGGACACATGGCAAGTCAAGAAGTTCACACGTCCTTTGACTTTGAGATTTAATTGAGACATGCTTACATCATAAGGTGAAAACATGTTGACTTAATGTATATGTGTCCAAAGGCATATAAAAGGCACAAAAACCTTCTTGATTAAGGGTCAATTTCGTGCAGCCCTTAAGGAAGAAGAAGACACACATTTGGCACATGTTTGATACAAAAGCCAACCAAAGAAACCCTAAATTGCCAAGTGTCACCAAGGGGAAATAAGTTGACTTTGCGGGGGAAACCTAAGCACCTTTATTTAATGTATTTTGGAAGTCAAAATCGTTCCTCCATCAGCCCTAAAATTTTGAACAGCAAGAATAAAAGAAGAAAGAAGCATGACACAAGCATAAAAGCACAAGGAAAGAGGTCAAAAAGCTAAGACACATGGACCAATAAGAGAGGTGTTACACCCTTACCGGCCTCGCCCTTTCGGGTGGCGGGTTAGAGGGATTCCTTTTACTTATTACCTCTCCTCTGTTAATTAGTCCTTTTAATTTATATCAGAGTGTGCACAACAGAGCATATGATCGGTTTGGACAACTTACATTATACTGGTAAAGGTACAATAATCAAAGTAAAGTCCCCGAAGGGTTAAGGGTACAATCGTCCAAAATAATACTGAACAGTAATTATACATCATACAGTCATCCAAATAAAAACATAGAAAATGAGATAAGGCATTCCACACGTCTTCAGTCTTCAGCTCCATCACTCTTACCCTTATCTTTCCCACAGTCCAACCAGCCTACTGCCTTACACCTGTATCTTTGAAACCAGTTTGGAGTTCAAGATTAAACCCCAGAGTAACTGTTAAACCCATATACAATATGTATACAATGCATGTAATGCAAATCACTACCAGGAATAAATCTGCCTCGGGAACAATGAAACTGGCATGTACACGTCCGCAGGACTGCCTGGTCAAGACAAGCCCTCGGAACCAGCGCGCTAAGGACCTCAATAGCCAGGGTGGCCGACCCTGCTACCTTACCCCATAAGGCCTCAGTAGACACCTATGAACACACAGTCACATAGGTTCCACCTACCTCTTATACCTCGAGCCTTAGTAGTCACCTATAAACACACAATCACATAGGTACTACCTACCCTACATGCCACGGCCTCAGTAGCTACCATAGGACACACAGTCCCATAGGTCCTAACTAGCCACCATTCCTCGGGCCTCAGTAGCAACCATAGAACACAAAGTCCCATAGATACTACCTATCCCACGTTCCTATTCATGATCAAACACACATGCAAGAGCAACATAAAGTATGCAAGTTTACAGTTACTACCTGGTACTTTTTGAAAGTGTACGCTCCTTTCTTCAAGTCGGAGACATGACCTACACGCGTTAATATCCTAGGTTCATTCAAATACCATGCTAGTTAATTACATGAACAATTTTGCCTTAAGTTCAAGAATTTCACCTAACACCCAAAATTTCTAGAAACTTGGTCAATTTTGCCTTGATCACGATCCGACAGTCGGGAAAATTTCTCGAGTTTAAATTATTACTTCCTTGCTTGTTTCTCAAGGCTTCTACCTTTTTGGGCTGATTGTGGCGCATTCCAAGGCCCAAAAATGAGATTCCAAAGTTGCCCTTAGTGGTGGTCTTAGTTGTAGGTTTCAGGCATAGGGGTAAAATTGTCATTTCGCGCGCTCTTCTTCCAACCAGTGGGGCCCACCAAATCTTCCCTTAGATATGCCATAAATGATATTTTTATGAGTCATAATTACATGTCAATCTATTTCCATGTCAGTTTCAAAAGATGTGGTCCAGATTAAACCGAGTTATTTTATTCTTTCTCTATCATCATAATTACTTGATGTGACTTTCTCTCTCTTCATAATTACATGACATGACCTTTTCTTTTTCCTCTGGGCCCACCAAAATTTCATCCCTTTTCAGTGTCCTGGGCCTGGGCTCGGCTCTGGGAATGTAACACCCCGAATTCTGAACCCCGAGAACTGGGAATAAGCCTAAAATATGGGGACGATTAAGCCCAGTTCGGGAAGAGTCCCAAGAATGTCAAGAGTTAGGAAACCTCTCTGGGACTAAGTAACTTGGCCATACGGTCAGTGGACCTAGTAAGTATAAGCCGTGGAATTAAAGTGCCAATGAAAAAGGGGCACAAAGGCCTATACGGTGTAAATCCGGTGGAAAGGATGCCACCCAACTACGTCCTGGGCTATAGGACAGTTAGTTGAGCGAAAATGTACCAGTATAATTAAGTACACGACATTTTCAGGGCAGTCGGGTATGCCCTGCGTTTTTGGGAAGACATTGGTATCAGTGAAGAAAACTCGAGTAAACCTGGGCAGGATCTCGAGCAAGCACCGATAAAGTAAATGTAATAAAGCAAGGTCGTAATGACTAATGAAGACCTGCTTTGTGTTGGCCAAATAGAATGGTGACACGTGTTCCTCTGTGATTATAAAAGTCAAGAGTAATCATGCTAGTAGGACACGTGGCGTTTCGGGGTCATAAGTTGGATTTTCGGTAGCACAAAGTACGAGGTAATTATGAGACCTTAAAATATACATTTTTTGATCCCCCTGAACAAAGAAAAACGTGCAGCCACCGCAGGGAAAAAGGAAACAGATGATCCGGGCCCACACAAGTCTAGTTGAAGGGCACGAGTTACGAGGAAAAGTGTAACCGGCAAAAAGGAGCTAAGCGGGACCGGTTAGGGTTTCCCGGAGTCAGGCCCAGGACAATGAAAAGGGACAAAATTTTGGTGGGCCCAAAGGAGAAAGAAAAGGTCATGTCATGTAATTATGAAGAAAGAGAAAGTCACATCAAGTAATTATGATGAGAGAGAAAGAATAAAATAACCCGATTTAATATGGACCACATCTTTTGAAACTGACATGACCATAGATTGACATGTAATTATGACTCATAAAGACCATTTATGGCATATCTAGGGGCAGATTTGGTGGGCCCCACTGGTTGGAAGAAGTGCAGTGCAAAATGATCGTTTTACCCCTAGACCTAAAACCTACACCTAGTAAAACTAAAAACCACTATCAGGGGAAACTATGGAATTTCACCTTAGGGGAAGATGGGAGGCACCATTTTTGATCCAAGAACCCTATAGAACCCTTGAGAATTAAGTAAAGGAATTATAATTAAATCCGAAGAATTTTCCCGACCGTTGGATCGTAATCAAGTTGGATAAGGGCCCCACCCTTGGAGTCTATATAAGGACACCTCCTCCCCTCATTTCCACCTGCCCAAGGACATGCTCAAGGAGTGGGATGAGAGGGAGCAGCTGAAGTTTTGGTTCAAGAAGGAGAGGAGGTCATACGCAACCGAAATTCCAAGGTAAGCCTCTCACCGACAAACTAGAAGTTCTTGTTTCTACCCTATGGTGATTTTCGTAGAGTTTCAGTATGATTCTCATGTTTTTAAGGTTCTAAATGGGTCCATAATGTGATTTTGTGTCGGGATAAGTCAAGGTTACTTGTTCCGAACCCGAAAAGCATAAGTCTTCGAATTACGTAAATCTGCCGACTCTTACGGTTTCTGGGCAGTGTGTGTTCATCAATGGATTTTAAATAGTAAATGGACTCCATTTTCTATGAAAATTTACATGGTGAAATTAGACGTCCTAAGGATGATTTTGATATAACATTTTGTGTCATTTGGAGTTTCCAACCGAGAGTTATCTTAAGTTGAAAATGACCTAAAAACCTGGACTTTTCTCTAGACCAGCGGCTCGGTTTTGAACATAATAAAAGGATATGAACCCAGAAGACCTTGGGAATTATTTTTATGGTAAACTAGACATTATAAAGGTTCAATGGACGCTTATTTAATTTCAATACGAGTTTTCTAGAATTTATTAAAAATCGGAAAAGATGGATCAAAGTTTCTGGAATGAGATCGGGCTGTAGTACCTATTGGACTGTGTGTCCTTAGGGTTTCTGCTACAGTACCGAGGGCATGTAGGTTCGGGTTGTGGTGCCTATTGGACTGTATGTCCTTAGGGTGTTGCTGCAGTACCGAGATATGTGAGGTAGGTAGGGCCTATGTGACTGTGTGTTCATAGGTTGCTACTGAGGCCTCAGGAGGGGTAGGTGGTTAGGGTTTGGCCACCCTTACCACTGAGGCCCCTGAGCGCGCTGTTCCGAGGGGCTTGTCTTGACCAGGCGGTCCTGCGAAGATGCTACATGTCGGTTTGTGTTGCCAGAGGCAGGTTTATTTGTACTTCCTGGTTGTGATTTGCATTGCATGCACTGTATACATATTGTATTCGAGTCTAACAGTTACTCTGGGGTTCAATCTTGAACTCCAGACTGGTTTCAAAGGTACAGGTGTAAGGCGGTAGGCCGGTTGGACTATGGGAAAGATAAGGGTAAGAGCGATGAAGCTGAATATTGAAGACGTATGGAATGTCTTATCTCATTTTCTATGTTTTTATTTGGATGACTGTATGATGTATACTTTCTGTATAGTATTTATTTTGGACGATTGTACCCTTAACCCTACGGGGACTTTACTTTGATTATTGTACCTTTACCAGTATAATGTAAGTTGTCCAAACTGATCATATGCTCTGTCGCGCACGCTCTGATGTAAGTTCAAAAGAGACTAATTACCGAAGGAAAGGTAACAAGTAAAAAGGATCCCTCTAATCCACCACCCGAAAGGGCGAGGCCGGTAGGGGTGTAACAAGGAAATCTTAACCGGTCTCGCTTCATTCCTGTTTGTCGGTTACACCTTTGCTCGTAATTCATGCTACTCTGTGGGACTTGTGTGGGGCCGGATCAACTGTTCATTTTCCCTTGATGTGGCTGCACGTTTTTCTTCATTCTTGGGGAGCGAGAAATGCATATTTTAAGGTCTCATAATTACCTCGTACTTTGTGCTACCGAAAATCCAACTTCTGACCCCTGAAATGACACGTGTCCTACTTGCATCATTACTCTTGACTTTTATAATCATAGAGGGACACGTGTCACCATTTTATTTGGCCAACGCAAAAGCATGTCATCATTAGTCATTATGACCTTACTTTATTAAAGTTACTTTATCGATGTCTACTCAGGATCCTGCTCAGTTTACTCGGGATTCCTTCACGAATACCGGTGTTTTCTAAAAAACGCAAGGCATACCCGACCGCCCTGAAAAGACTGTATACTAACTTGTACCGATATATTTTCACTCAACTAATTTTCCTATACCTTAGGACATAGTTGGGTGGCATCTTTTCCACCGGATTTACGCCGTATAGATCTTGTGTCCTATTTCCACTTGCACCTTAATTCCACGGCTTATGCATTCAAGGTCCAATGACCCATATGGCCAAGTTACTTAGTCCTAGAGAGGCTTCCTAACTCTCGACATTCTTGGGACTCTTCCCGAATTGGGCTTAATCATACGCCTACTTTAGGCTTATTCACAATTCTTAGGGTCCAAAATTCGAGGTGTTATAAGAGGGGCCAAGGTAAAGGCCAAAATTTGAACTAAAAGGACACATAAACAAGCTCATTTTTGTTCCAAAATGAGAGACAATTTCGACCAGCAAGAAAAAGGCAAGAAAATTCCAGAATTTTTGAGAAAAACACATTAAAATGAAGTAAATGTAAGGTCAATTTGGTAAAATACCAAGAGGGACCTTTATGCATTCTTTTTAACTATTATATAAGACAATATACTCCCTCATAATTCTGCCCAAGGTTGGCATACATACTCAAGGAAGAAGAGAGCAAGAGACATACCAAGCAAGAAGGAAGAAGAAAGCAAGGAAGTTGAGAATCAAGGTAAGTAAGCCATGGATTTTGCTAAACTTTCTTCTATCTTCATAAATGTGTCCAAGGTCCCAAATAAACAAATTTTGTATGGTATTTTTAAGCCTAGGACGAAACTAATAAGGAGAGCAAGGAGGAAGAGATTCAAGGAAAACAAAGCTTAAGACAAGTAAGTTACCTCCTTAACATCCTTATGACTTTGTGACTTGGAATATGGTTCCTTTTTCATGATATTTAGTTGTTGTGAAAGCCAATATCCTTAGGAGAGGTTCTGTCCAAGTTGATAAAAGGGATTAACAAGTGTTTAAAGTCAATATTATGACTTAGAAAGATTAAGCAAGAACTATGGAAGATATGAAGTTGAAATGAAAACTTGTGTTGTTGCCTTTAGGGTTTGATTTTCATCCAGAGGAAGAAACATGGTGAAATGATGTGATTTTGATGTTTCAAAAGTGTTAAGAATGAAAAAATGTATAAGAATGAGTATGGAACATGATTTTGGAAAATTAAAGCCAATTTACAAAGTGTTGCAAATATGCCAGTTTTGAAACCCTAGGAGGCAATTGACTTGTGTTGTAATGTTGAAAATGTTAATGATGTCTAAAGGCTATGAAAATTTACATAAGTGAAGTAGACATGATAAGGTTTATTTTGATAGGTAGTTTGTAATTTTTAGAGTTATATTCAAAGATATAAGAATTTTTGAAGTTTACCCCTAATTTTGGAACAAGAATCTGGTTAGCAAGGGTATCTTGGTAAAGTTGGAATAGTACGAATTTCTATGGTCCTAGAAAGTATTTTTGGTCAAAAGTAGACATGTTAAGGGTCACATAGCCTTTGGTATCACTTCAATTGGATTCTTTCTACAATTAGTTATCAATTTTTAAAGTTGGTTAATAAATCTAGAAATGTTTTGGAAAAAAGTGTCAAAAATTAAGAAAGTGTTACCAATGAAAAATGACTCACTAGTAAAGGAATTTAATGAGTTTCAAATGATTATAGAGCCCTTATCACAAGTTAATTAGTTAAATATTTTATTGAGGAGAGTTTGCATAAGTGATAAATTTATTTATGTTTGTATTACTTTAAGATTATCACTGCTAATCAATCATTGGGGAACTTGTTATCACTTGATCAGCTTTTAGGTAGTAACTCTAATCTCATATGCTTTATGTATCTTTGTATGTATGTTTGCCATGATTGTAGACCCGTGTCTCGTGAGGGGGACATATGTTTGTGGCAGTAGGGCCTAGTAGACTGGAGGTCCTTAGCTCGCTACTGAGCCTATTATGCATTCAATGATGTTGGGCTTGAGGCCTAACTATGATTGATTTTCCAAGCGCTGTGGATCTGGGGCTTGCATTATTGAGCAGTGTTGCATTTATGTAGGACTTGTTGGTCTTTTTGCAGTAGAAATTGCATATGTGGTATGCTATTTTTATGTTATTGTGCGTGATGATATGTGATTGTACTGAATGCTTTGTGATGTGCTATTTTCCTTATTATGGTTTCTTGCATGCTCTGTATATGCTTTGTATATAAGATTAACAGTTAATCTGAGATTCAATTGTAGATCTTCTGGGGCTAGTCAAGAGCAAAAAGGTAAGAACATGGAGAGTGATATGGAGTTTGAGAGGGACATCATATGGAGGCTTTTTGTCAAATTATAGTTATGTTATTATATTTTGGAAGACTGTATAATATTTATTAGTTGTTTTAGTTTTTATTTGGGATGACTGTATCATAACCCTACGGGGACTTGTTCTTTTTGGTGGCATGTAGTATATATATTTACTTTTACCAATATTTATCGTCCAAACCGATTGTATACTCTGTTGCATAATTTACTCTGATGCATGTCGTAAAATAACCTAAGTTAACAATTAAGAAGATATCACACTACTCGCCACCTGAAAATGCTGGCAGGGGTGTAACAGATTTTCCTTTGAGCCTTTGAAGAAAGAAGTCAGTTCTGTCTTCTTCTTCACAAGCCCGGATATCTGCTTCCCTCACTTTTTCTTTTCCTTTCCATTTACCCGAAGAAGCACAAGTTTTTGGACGAGTCTGACGGGTATTCTCTGTTAGTCCGTGAATTACGACTCCTTTTGCTTATAGTTTGGGTTTGGAACTAGTTTCTTGAACCTTAAGGCGTACTCTTTGGGGTTTCTCTATATGAGCCTTTTTGGGTGGAGGAGGTGGAGTTGAGTCAGTTTAAGATGAAGAGGACGAAGAAGTAGAATCATGGAGATTTGGATTCTTAGTTCTCACCATGACTCATGAATTTCAAAAGGAAACTCGTATGAACACAGATTAGGGTTTGAGAAGTCAAGAGAGCGAAATGGAGAATTTGAGAGAAAGAGGAAGATTTAAGGAGGGAAAAGGGAACGAAAGCAACGGTTTTGAAGTGATATGAAATCTGTTGAAGTTAATCGAGAAACGTTGTAACATTTAACGGATTTGAATAGGAAACTCAGAGTTTTTTAGTGCTTTTGGGATGAGGGGACACGAGGGTTATGATGGAAGTGAACGAAATGACCGATATAACCTGATATAATAAAGTCCTGCACTCGAGTGTGACTAGTTTACACTTGAGTGTTGAAGTAAGCACTCGAGTATGAATACACAAATACAAAGTAATAAAAGTACCTGATTTCAAGCATATATCGTGTATACTTGAACCTGTTTGGAAGATTTTTGATACGCACTCGAGTGTTTAGTCCTACACTTGAGTGCAACTTGTCGATTTATCTTTAAAATCCCTTCTTATATAAGCAAGAGTCTTTGGCTTCATTCTCAAATCCTCAGTACTCGAGTATTACCATCCTCACACTCGAGTGTCCCACTCAAGTGTGTGGTCCCTGCACTTCAAGTGTGAGTCTTCTTTGCTTTTGGTACCAGCTTTCTTTGCTCTAGTATGCTGCCCTGGTGTGAGTACACTTGAGTGTGCTTTTGCTGTACTTCAACGGTGTCAAACTTATAAGCACTTCTTTGGTTCTTTTGTCTCTACACTTCAAGTGCAGATATCTGTTAGTTCTCTATGGGTTTTGACGATAACTGACAATTGTAAACACAAGTTGAAGTTTGTCTTTGGTAAGTTGAAAAACTTAATGTCAAAGGAAAAACTCGAGTTTTGATTTGCAAACTCGAGTTTTGGCTTGACAAAGAGTAGCTCAATTTTAACAAGTTGAGAAAACTTCAGTTTGCATAGGTAAACTCAAGTTTGTAACATACAGAGAGCACTCCAAGTTTTTCACATCAAGACAAACTCGAGTTTAGTTTTACAAACTCGAGTTTAGTTTTACAAACTCGAGTTTGTACCTTACAAAGACTCTTCAATATTTTCTAAAGAGAACAAAACTCCAGTTTGCAAATAGTAAACTCGAGTTTTGTTCTTACAGAGAACCATCAATATTTTTGAACTAAGCCAAACTCCATTTTCCATCTGGAAACTCGAGTTTTGCCAAGACGGAGAGTTCTCTGAGTTTTCAAACTTAGTTGGAAACTCGAGTTTGTATTCGTAAACTCGAGTTTGTATCACACAGAGAGCTATGCTCCTTTCTGAGTTTATGAAAACTCCAGTTTCTGTTTTAAAACTCCAGTTTTCATTTGACAGAATATTTATCAGTTTTCTCTTATGAGGAAACTCGAGTTTTCACTAGACAGAGAACTTTCACGTTTTACTCACTTTGAGAAAACTCCAGTTTCTTTTTGAAAACTCCAGTTTTCACTTGGCTTGAATTTTCAGAGGTTTTCATATTTAATAGAAAAATCGAGTTTTGTTTAGTAAACTCGAGTTTGCGCCAAGCAGAGAGCTTTGCTCATTTCAGTGATTTGATAACTCCAGTTTGCTTTTAGAAACTCCAGTTTTGAGCTTTTGGACTTAAACATGAAAACGAAAGGAAATCACCAAGAGGGGGGTGAATTGGGGATTTTAAAAACTTTTAAAATAACCTTGCACCCAAGCTGAAGCTAAACGTAAAGAGATAGGGAAGAAGAGCTTGACACAGAAAGTTTATCCTGGTTCGGTCCAAACTCTTGACCTACGTCCAGTCCCAGACTCTCGGGTTTTTCTACTATCACTCAATTCGATACACACTCGTACTCAAGGATTATCCTCTCTCTAGGATACACTCCCCCTTACAAGTTGTAATCTGAAATCTCAATCTCCAAGTCCCCTTGACTTGAGATTATTACAATGAATGAATAATTTGTATAACAGCTCTCTCACAGAGTAGATATTGATAAACATTGAGGCTCTTTGTATATCAAATACAATACAGAAAGAAAACTGAATGTATATGTAACTCTTGAGCTTGCTTTTCGTTTCTGCTTAAATTCTCTCCTTTCAAAGTTTGTAATCTTGTTCTATATATAGTGGTCAATTGCTATGTGACCGTTACTTCTCAATTCTGCATGTTCTTCATTTGAAATTCAGGTTGATGAGGATTATAGCCGTTGGGTTCTGATTTTCAGCTGATTTAATTCCAGACGCGTGAAATCCTTCTTCAAAAAACAATAGTAGAAAACTTGTAACTTTGGATTTTTTAACCTATATTTAAACGGTGAGAGATGTCACCGCAGTAATGACCATCATGTTGCTCTCAAATTTCTCTATCTTACTATAGAGCACGGTAAGAAAGCAAGGGTACTTCACTTGAATTCTTCGTCTTTGTATCTTCATTTTTTACAATATTTAGATACGGTATCCAAAGCATCCTTCATTCGCTAAAATAATAATGTTAAAAGTGATCGATAAACAAATATCAAAACTGGATTTCTAGAAAAAAAAAACCCCCAATTTGGTCTTTCAAACCTTATTAACCAAACACATACATAGTATGTGATCTATGAATCCAAAATTATGGGATCATTGAGAACTACATCTTTGATGTTGAGCACTTCATGAGGCGTCTTCTTTGCATGAATCACATCATCCTTCTTATAAGCTAAGTGAAGTGTTCTGCACATTTTCCAGTAAACTTGTTTGATATCAGATGAAATTATACTTCCTTCTTTTTGCAACACCAATCTCAATACCTCTTTTCTGGTCCCATCAATCTTACTCTTGATCTCCTTAATGATCTCTTGTTCACTTTTTGCTCCGCAACCATTTTTCAAACGCAAGCTTATTGAGTTGACAAATTTCCCTTGTTCTTTTTCCCTCTGCAAAAAATATATATGCACAATCTTACTCAAGTGTCTCTCCTCTCTCATTATTTCTTAAAATTCAGAGGAAGGGGAAAACTCATATCACCTGGTAGCCATTGATGTCATTGAGGTATCGCCCATGGAGACTCACAACCTCAAAGAGATGATTGTATTCATCACTTTCAGTGATAGCCTGTGGAAGTTTGGGTCCCATAAGATACATTACAGGGACTATAACTGGTCCCAAGGCCATGGTTATAATTCCATTGCGCTCATATTCTTCTATGCTTGGCACACACTTTCCTCTTCCCCATTCTGCTTCCTTTAAATTTGATCGCAGCAAATCCACCCACTGAAATAACAAAAAATGTCGACATTCACAAGATTGAAAAAACATACGTACATAAATATATATTACATCTAGTCCTTGATATAAGATCTAGGTGATTAATTTGGGTAGATTAAGAAAGTTAGTTATGTTAGTTATTTGTAACAAATACATGTTAATTTTCTTAAAATAAAATCTTTCATCATGACTGCCAATGGATATAAATTGCTTAATGTATGCAATTATTAGGGATGTTTTGGGAAAAAATTATAAATTTGGAGACCAAGATGATATTGAGACAATTAGCTAGGATCTTACAATCTGAATCAAGTGGTCCAGCACACTGCGTCCTTGAACTTTACATGCTTGGGCTGCAGTCTCACAAATTGTTCTTTTAAGTGCTAAGAATATCCTCTTCACTGTCTCAGAACAACTTTCTTTGTTGACATCTACGTCCCACCTATTATTCAATGTTTAAAACATAATTTCTACTCGTCTCAATAAGTTAATTAGCATAGAGAGAAAACTATACATATCCGGATTCTTTAAAAACAAGCGTACGTACTTCTCCATCAATTGTGTAAGGTTGATCTGTTCCTTTTCAGTACTCCAAACATCAAAGAAATCATCAACCACACATCCGAGCAAGCCTTGTTTTGCCCATGCAAGACGTGCTTCACCGAGTTTAGGGGATGTGAGAGTTGCTGCAACTGAGAAGAAGGTATAGGCAGCTTTTGTTTTTGAAAATAGAAAATGTAGTTTCTCCAATCCACTCTGTATAATCCACCTGATTATTACACACACACGCTTTTTAGTAGCAATTCATGGGCTGGCATTAGATTAAGATGAAAATGCTAGCTTGGATTATGGAACGTTTTTACAGGAGCATAAAGTTTAGTGTTTGAAAATTTATATATACAATTTCTTCATTATATAACTTCTTCAATCAACATAAAAAACAACCTCAAATTTTCAACGCACACACACACACACTTAGCTTTAGGTTCTTGGAAAAGGTACTAACTGATTAAAGAGATTGAATTCTTCGCGAAATAGCGACTGGCAGTAATTGAAGTCTTCCACTCCCAATTTCAGGTATTCTTTATTTGCGAGGTTCAAAGAACTGAATGAAAAGAGCCACAAAATAGCAAGTGAGCAATATATATATATTTGTAACTCCAGAAGGGTCATGTGGAGTTAGTTGTGATACTACGATATATGCACCTATATGAAGATTTCAACACTCTCCTTTGGTCCACTTTGTAATGGTCAATAGATCTTCGGTTGAATATGAAATCCAAATAAGCATGATGAGGAAAACGCAGGGAAAAGGGTACCTGAAATAATATATGAATTGTTAAAATGTTGACGGCCAAAATTGAATTTGTGAGATTAGTGTGTGTGTGTGTGTGGTATATTGTATACGTACCTCGTGGTCAATATAGTTATAAAGTTTATGAGTACTTGTTGAGGAAGATGACACATATTCCTTAAGACATTGTCTTGTCCAGGAGTTTAGTTCTTCCAAAACTGAATCGTTTGAAAGTGAAACTATATGTGAGGCTTTATGTAACTCCAAAACAGCCTCAACATCTTTTAAATAACCTTGAAGGGTATTGCAGAATCTGTCCTTTGAAAAACGAGCAAGTGCATCTAAATATACACAAATATGAGCCTTTGTTTTTTTCAAAAAAGAAAGAAAGAAAAGAAATCATTTTAAGCCACGCAAAGTCCTAGTGTTAAGAAAGACATAAAACCTGAAGAAACATCATATCCATGCAAACGTAGTAATCGAAATGCCACGGCACATGTGGTTGGTTCTAAAACTATTTCATCTTCATCTCGTTGCCACTTTCTGTGTCAAAATCAAATAGAAAATAGATTAGAATCTGTAGATTTCTTCAAGTCGAAGCCCGTCATTTGCACATGAAATAGGAATATTTTAATAATACCTCCATGTTTCATCTAATACATTTACGATTTCCTCTTTGAAATGACGATTAATCCCCAGTTTTTCAAGAGTATCAACCATATGGAGTCGAGTATACACATCAAGAGGATGTACTGTTGGAACTGAACAAATTATGCACAACAAGCATTAGTGTAAAGCGTAAATTAAACAATACAATGCTGATCAAATTAAATTCATTAAATTAAGTTTGAGAAGACAAATTACCAGCATTCTCAAATTTATCTAAGAGTGAAAGTAGGTAATCAAGGCAGTGTGCATTGTTAATATGAGTGTAAACTGATGCGGTGGCCGCCGGAGAGTTAAGAAGAGAGCCATTGTTTCTCTGAAATTTCAGAGCCATTTCCCAATTCTGTGACTTCCCAAATCCTTCTGAAATGTATGACACATATGCCTTCCATCCTTCTGAATTGCTTCCCCATCCACTGCAATTATTGCCGTACACCAAAGATCTCATCAAGTATATATACTTCCTTTCAAAATAGATTCTATTTATGATTTTTGAAAATTTATGACTTGTGAATAGTTTTATGAGGTTGTTATGGGAAACGCTTGCTATATTTGAGCCTTGCATGAAGAAAACTATGATATATATATATATATATATATATATATATATATATATATATATATATATATATATATATATATATATATATACATATATATATATATATATATGGGATTTAAACTTCTCATGTTGCATGAGAAGAAGAAGATTCCTACACACACATGAAATGGTGGGACCCACACATATATATAATGAGCATTATATATATATGTGGGTCCCACTATTTCATGTGTGTGTGACATGAGAAAACACTTCTCCTACACCATGAGAAGTGTCTCTCTCTCTCTCTCTCTCTCTCTATATATATATATATATATATATATCTCTGCGCGCTCCCTCTTGGAATATACAAAAAAGTGGTACCTTTGGAGCTCCAGTTCCCTCTTTTGGATGAATTTCTCTGAAGCATTCCCACCAAGAGGAAGATTTAGATCCAGACTTTGGGCTTGCTCAATTAAATGAGAAAATATGATATCAAATCCAATTGGAGAAAGTTGTTTATCATCATCAGCTGCAGCAATGTTTGATTCAATATACCCAAGTCCTTCAACAAAAGAGAATCTCCCAATTATTTCACCATATATAAGCTTCTTCGAAAATTTACAAGCATTTGTATTTACATGTACATGCATATAACTATACAAGTTACATCATTTGCAATAATTATCCAATAAAATATTTGAAAACACCAACGGTTTATAAGATTCACAATTACATCAATACCTCTACTGATTTTCTGTTCACCAACACCCCATTGCTTAAGTGCAAGGACAGAAGCCAAGGTAGATAAAAGAGAGTCTTTGGTCAACAACTCATTACCATCAGGAAGACCCCATGATCCATTATTTTGTTGATTTTCTAATATCCAATTTAGGGTTTGAGGGAACAGAGGAGCTTGTGGAGATGAAGGTGATGGTATCATTGCCACCCAAGCTGTGTCATAAGAAGAGACAGAGAGTTCAACCTTATCAAACATCTTCCTTATTCTCTCTTTATTCCCATCTATTATCTGCATTTAATACAATTCTCCATCTTATTATTACTATTTTTCAGAAACAATTATTTGGCGTATTGGAATTAGATCTTCGTATATATAAGAAATGGAAGGCTGATAACTTACAATGTTGTCAGTTCTGTTGCGAACTTTGTCCTTCGCAATGAATCCAACCGGAGTTGCTGGGAGATATGAGCATAAAGAAAGATGTTAGATTTTCTTAATTATGTAAAATTATATATATACGATATATATCTTGATGGCTTATCTAATTTATTTTAACACAAATTGTAAAAGTGCACCCTATAAAAATATGGAGAAGGATTAGGAATTTAAATTCTTGTTTTGTATTTTTGTCAAAACAATTCAGAACATGTGATTTTGAATTTAATATTATTTTTCGAAATGAAAAATCCCTCGATAGTATTCAATCATGATTCTTGCAATAAACCCAAGCATGGAAAGACGTTACATTCCAATACCAGTTAAGGAAGATGCATATATTCTTTTTTAAATCGAAACTTTTTGTAACACCTACTTAGCAACTCAGTCTTCGTTTCTAGGTTATATATATAATTCATTTGCCATTGATTAAACACATTTAGAAACTGTGTCATATTTTTTACAGCCAAATGGGATGATTAAACCTTTAAAATAGCGAAGAAAATAATGATATAACCAGCATAACCCAAACACCATACCAATTATCTAGAGGTTGTGTGTGATTGATTGATTGATTTAGAGAGAGAGAGAGAGATGATGAAACCTGGAGAAGCCGAAGGAGTAAAGTGAGGGTGCGAGAGAGACATGGTGGCACCCAGAAACATGAAAAAAAAAAAAATCTTTTTCTTCTTCCTAAGAACGCAAGTGTCTGGTGCTCTCTTAGATATATATAGGAGAAAGAAAAGTTCCTTTTCGCTACGTCAAATTTTTCTTTTCAACAAAAGCATAATCGACTTAGAATTTTTTTCTTCATTTTTCAGTTTATAATTACTCAGCCATCAGAAAATTACTATTCAAGTTCATTGGGTCCCTCCCAAGTCAGAGCTACATGATATAGGGGAGAAAATGAGGAATCATAAATTGTATTACTCTCTCTTATCTTTCGTCTTAAGTAAGACACTCGATGTGGATCTTTGGACATTTGAGAAATAATTATATTATTTATAATTCACAAATAATATATAAAACATGCCACAAAAAGTTCTAATTTGAACATCGATCCTTATTTGATCAAAGTTTTATTATTTGTTGTTGGAATATGCCTAATCCACCATTTGTCGATTAGGGTTCAAGCCCAATAGCATTGGGATCAAAATATAAATAAAAGAAAAGTTTGGGTTGATAGATGTAATATTCCCCTGTAATATTGTTGAGCCAATACAATATGTCCTCTGATGAGGAAGGGGTACGACGCTTGAGGAAGATGCACGTGGAACCCAATATATATGTGATTTTATAAGGGTTTTGGGTTACGTGACATGATACATATAAACAAACTGTACATTCTCTTCTTTTGAGTCTTATCTCTCTTCTCCTTCTAGTCTATAGTGAATTTGTTGTGTAATGTAATTGGAGTCTATTTCAGTGTTTTGGTTTCGTGTTAGTACTTACTGAGTCATTTAGATTCTTGATATGCCTAAAATTCTTCCATTAGAGATATAATTTAGGTTCTTATTGATGGCAAAAAATTATTAAGTTTTTATTTATTTAATTTTGAGATTCAGGTCTTGTATGCATTTAATTTTGTTGTGATTTTAAAAACGAATTGCAATTTCCACCCTTTTTATAGATTTTATATGGCATATATTGAAGCATTTTTGTTTGTTTATTTTATTTGGATTATTTTATATACAACTTAAATTATTATCTTTTATCTTTCTCTTATGTTATTTCTTAATGGGCTAATGTCCATTTTTGCCTCGGAAATTGTCACAGTATCTCGATTTTGCCTTGGCTTTTTTTTTTTTTTTTTTTGAGTAATATCACCCTGGAAGTTTCTAAATTGTAGCAATTTCGCCTGGCCCACTAACTAGGTTAAATTTAACCGCTAGTTAACTAAATATGTTGAGCTAACAAGTTCACGTGTCATCCACGTTATTTTTTTTTTTAGGTTTAGGTACAAAGTTGCCCCAGAAGTCTCCAAAGCATAGCAATTTCACATCGGCTTTATCTAAGTTAAGTTTACCCTTTAGTCAGCCAAATATGCCTACCTAGTCAATCCATGAGTCATCAAGTTCATTTTTTCCAAGTTAGAATTATAAATAAGGTTTTGTTTATTAAAAAAAAAAAAAAAGCACCCCTTGTGCGATGAAGGAAAAATCAAAGAGGTACATATTTATCTCGATATCGCTAGGTTACGACAACAGAGAGTTACTAGTGGTCTTGTTCTTGGTAATCTTCCTCAATATTATTGAATCCGAATATTAAATATTTTTCTTCATTTTCTTCCGAACATGAGCTCCTCCTCCATCTACAGCTTCTTCTTCAATGTCGTTCATGCTGTTAACTTAGTATATTTAGTCAACTAACAACCGAACTTAACCTTCGTAATGGCCAGGGCGATATTGCTACAATTTAAAAACTTCCATGGCAATATTGAACTAATTTTTTTTCAGGTTAACATTGCTCTTAAATGAAAACTTCCAGGACAAATTTACACCTTAACAAAAATGACTTGGATGACACATGGACCTGCCAGCTCGGTATTTTTTCTCAATAAATAATCAAACTTAAGTTGGATAACAGCCAGAAGAAATTGCTATAATTTGGAAATTCTGGGGTGACATTGCTCCAAAACAAACTTCTGAGGGGAAATGGGACCTTTTCAATTCAAAGTTAATTTTAATTCAATAAATATGAAATTCTTGTGTTAACAAAAAAAAAGTCCTTATTCAATGTCAATTACGGAATTCATGTCAGAGACGTAGTCAAATTAACATGGTTGATGTCATGTGGGTTGGTAAATTTTAAATTTGATATTTTCTAAATAATCATATTTTACACGAAAAATAAGACAAATCAAGTATCTAAATGTCGAGTATAATTTCCATCACGAACTGTTTCCATTGAAAAGTATATAAGATTTATGATTGAGTCTTCATTTTTCTTTTATTTTCTCTCCTTTCCATTTTCTCTTTTCCAGAAGTCTTCATTTTTCATTAGCAGCCTATTTTGACAGGTCTTGTTAAAATGATTGCATCAATTTTATTATTTTTATTTTTTGCTATACATTTTAGTATATATTTTGTTTCTTATATTGGGATGGGCGCACAAAGGGGACTGAGGAGGTGTGGAATTTTTTTTTTTATTTGATGCTTCTTTTATATATTTATTTATTTTCTCCGCCAAAAAAAAATCGTGGGTATATATTCTAAATTTATAATACCTCATTAAAACTTAATTAGGTTTTATAGATAAAAACTATTTGTAAGATTACTTATAAATTACTCAATACAATTCTTATATTAATTGAAATTGGAATGATACCCTAAGTCATACTAGTAATCCTTGATAGGTACAATTTGGCCCTTTATATAAAGTTTCAGTTTGGTCACTTATTTTTTAAAAGCATGTTTTCAATCCTCTAACACTGAATTTGTTAGTCTCAAATGATAATTTATGTTTTTAACAATCGTTATTATTTTGAAAATTTAAACCCAATGTGTACTAAAAAGACAATGTGAAGGACTAAAATAAAAATTTGTATGAAGTTAATTAAATTACTAAATGTGTAGTTGTTGCTTTCTAATACAGTTCCTCCGGTCCTTAATATAAGACCCATTAACCTTTTTATTTTGAGATATCTAAATAAGTTAGTTAATCATAACATATATCGTGTATCATTTTATTATATGTCAGTTTATAAGTAGAAAAATTAATTTGGTATCGAAAAGATAAATATAAATAGTTTAAGGTAATTTATTTAACTTCCTTAATATTTCCAAAAAAGTCAACTAAATCTTATATTAACGACTGAGGTTAGTATTACTTTAATATTGAAATTTCCTTTTTATCCCCAACTAACTAACTATGTTATGGTAATTTTTGTTGTTGTACATTATGATTTTATCATTCCCAATCGAGTTTTTTTTTTTTAAAAAAAAAAAAAAAACTAAAGGGTATATACTAATGTGTTGATTTTACAAGCAGGATTGAACCGGGATCTCCCATTTATAAGGGAAGTTTACATGCCACTAGGCTATAAGACCATTAGTCCTATTTGAATTTTATTAGCATTTTTGTTAATGTCATTAGGATTAAAGAACTAAAGAGATTTAAATTAAAGCATTAATGTTAAACTTTGCACAAAGTTAAAGACTAAATATATACTTTTGCCCTTTCAATATATTATTATATTGGAAATGACCTTTATATCCCGAAAAAACTAACTACTCTTCGGTAATTTTTTTAGCGTACACTGTGATTCAATCATCCAATTCTAGTTTTTTTTTTTTTTTAATTTAAAACTTAAGGGTATGTACCTTACGGGTTGAATTTACAAGTGAGATTGAACTCACAATCTCCCACTTACAAGGGAAGTTTGCATGCTATTAGGCTATAAGG
Organism: Acacia pycnantha; assembly: GCA_025563575.1. Classification (NCBI taxonomy): domain Eukaryota; kingdom Viridiplantae; phylum Streptophyta; class Magnoliopsida; order Fabales; family Fabaceae; genus Acacia; species Acacia pycnantha. The sequence continues at coordinate 927,827 of JAMWYP010000215.1, forward strand.
CCATTAATCCTATTCAAGTTTTATCAGACTCATAAATTTGACAACTGTAATGTGTATGGTTTAATCTTAATGATATTTTACTATTGTTAAAGAAGTATAAAATAGAAAAAATAGTTTTTTATAACATATTTCAAAATATTGACGTTCTATTAAAGTTTAAAACGTAGTTAAATAAATAAATAAAATGGTGCATGCTTGTGAATGTTTATTTTAATAGCACATATTTCCAACTCATTGTATCATATATGAACTTAATTTTTTTTTTTAAAAAAAAACTCATTTTATCTGTTTTTAAGATTATAATATAAAAGTTAAAACCCCTAACCACTGCTTAAAGTCTTAAACATTATTATCTCTCCCTTTTATCGCTTAAGCCATCATTTTATTATGAGAAAGGAACTCATGCTGATTCATTTTCAACAAAAGAGTTTAAGACCTAGTTAATTGGCTGCTTCACTGGTCTTGCAAATCGCCCCTTCTGTTTTCCTTTGAATGCTACGGTCAAACACGAAATTGTTGCATATTATGATTCGGCATCTCATTTCTTTTTCCCCCCGATAAAATTAGTTTATACGTTTGAGAGAGAATGTGAAAAAAAAAAGTGATTATCTGCATTTTATAAACTTAATTTATTATTTGATTTAAAATTTCTTATTATATAAAAAATATAACAGTTTATCAGTATCAATATAATCTACCCCACTTAAAATATAAACCACTTTCAACCATAAATTGATGAAAATAGGCTAGGCAGTTATATAAGAGACCTACGACCTTACCTACTTTGAGCCTAATCTATCTAGTAAATGGGTTATACTCATACGGTCATACCTATTGCGAGGCTTATTCAAGAAAATAGGTCAAACTAGTTTTCATAAGGTATCACTTACGACCCTATAGGATGGTCTATTTACTTCTTATTTATACTATTATATATAATATTTATAAAATAATTTTACTAATTATTTGTAGAATTACTAACTTAGCCTAAATCAAGAATTTCACATCTCATCTTTCATACACTAGTTCAAGCCTTTCATTCATTAGCCATCTACCTTTCTTCTCTTTGATTGCTTAAGACAGCAACCATGATGCAATTACTAGTCAAAAGTTGTTACGCGTGGCTGTTCAATATTCTCTTTAATGTTAATGACTTGGCTTATTCTGTAAGAATCATACGAAGAAGAAATTATGTCGAAGTCTTAGATTATTGTTGTGACTATGATGAATTCTTAGTATTGTTTATAAACAAATTATCCTACATTTATTATTGTAAATTTGTAATTGTATAAGAGACCTACGACCTGTCCTACTTTGAGCCAAACCTATTTGGAAAATGGGTTAGGTTCATACCTATTGCCAGACTTATTTTAGCAAATAGGTCAGGCTAGTTTTCATGAGGTATATAGCTTACAAGCCTAAAGGATGGTCTATTTATCTTTATTTTTTTTAACATCTTTTTTACTATTATATATAATATTTCTAAATTAATTTTAATAATATATAATTAAATTAATATTTAAACATGCATATGCAACAATAGCGACTTTTATTTGAAAATTAATTTAGTATTTAATAGCAATAATACCGATTTGGGGTGTCCAATGCCCCTCAAAATTTTCCAACTTTTTATTTTTTTTAAAAAAATCATCATTAAATTATACATAAAATAAGTGAATTCTGATATATTATGGTTGGACAAAGAATGATACAGTTTTCAATTTTTTATGATTTTTCAATAAAACTAAATTAAAAATAAACTACATTTCTTTGTAAAATCATAAAAATTGAAAAATACACCATTTTCCCCATACCATAAGAAAATGTTACTTGTTTTGTGTAGAAGCTAATAATAAAAAGAAACTAGAAAAAAACATTTGGGAATGGACTAGTCATCCATCATTTTCCACTATACCCAACCTTATTGATAAATTAATAAATTAATCTATTGCATTCAAATTATCATTCCCCTTTTGAACCAAGTTGGCACTTCGAATGGGAATGTCAGGGCGAGGAGTAGTGCGCTGGAGGTTAGTGTTGGGCCTATTACAATGAAAATGACACATTATAGCTCAAAAAGCAAGTGATAACAGGGGTTGAGTCTATTTAAAAGTAGTCCCTCACAAGTGATGAACCAAAGTTTTAATTTTTGTCAGGAGATATGCTCGCATTTAATGTACAACAATGACTTGAATAGTATTGCCTCCAATAGGAGAATACATATGCTTAGAAAAAAAAAAAAAAAACCAACAGGGATTGGGTCTAAAGGAAGTGCGTCTCTCAGAATATAGCGAATGAAAGTTTGAATCTCACTTGGGAAATGTACCCACATTTAGTACTCGACAGTACCTCGAATACATATGTAAAAAAAAAAAGTGATAATGTGTGAACCTTATGTCAGCCGCATAGGAACTTCAATTCATATAATTATATATTTATTGCTAGTGGCATCTGAGAATCTTGATGGGATATATTTTTTAAAATAAGTACGTAATTTGAAAAAAAAAAATACATTAAAAAATTATTAAGTAAATAATAAATGAATATTGAAACAGAATATTTTTTAATATGAACAAAATAGTTCAGGAGTCAAGGAGTAAAATTATATGAAAGAATAACTAATATGTTTGCATTATTTAAATAAATAAAAATCTCAAGAAAATACCACTTAAACTTCAAAATCCTAAATAAATGATTTCTTAACAAAATGAGTTGTCAATTGCTTTACTGTTTTTGTTAATCCCATTATTATTGTTGTCAACATGATTTTGAAGTTTAAGTGATATTTTTCCTTCATTTTCCTTTTAAATAATCATTATTTAAAAATACAAAAATTATTTAAAAACCAAACTAAAATATGAAATAACAATTATTTTAAAATACATAAAAAATTAACAGTCCATTATTAATAGTTGCTTTCCCTTATGATATGCCTAACTTAGGCGGCTTGGCGACTTGACTGTAAGTAGTTTCCATTCCGTGTTTAATTTGGTTTCCCATTCGCGTTATGTAATACCCGGATATTTATCTGGCATATTATAAATAAAAGTTGGATAATTCTGATAAGTGAAAATTCAATCTCCAGTCTTGTATAATTATAGCATATTTCTAAGTAGAATTTCTACAAGAAATTAGGGAATTTAAGGGCCAAAGTGCCAAAATGACCAAAATGCCCTTAGAAAGGGTAATTAACTTAGAAAATTTATGGAAAAATCCTAAAACTGTAATAAGAGAGACAATTATTTTACAAACACATTATTTAGAAAAGCAAGGCTAAATCTTGTTAGAAATAAATGCAGCTACATAAATAACAATGAAGGGTGGGTACTCAATAAGTTCAGGTACATATATTTTAATAAAAAAAAAGTATATTACAATAAAAATAATTATAATGTCATCCTTCTAAGCCTTATTTTTTAGAAATCCATCATAATTGCCATATTATCAATGCTATCAAATACATCTTTTTTTAATATAAGGCACTAAACAATCATTCACCCATCATCCCATTACGAAGTGTAGCCTTGATATATTAAGGGTGAACACCTAATTTAAGGATGGACAATCATTCAAACATGTTTTTTTTTTTTTTTAAGAAAATCCCAAATAATTGGGGGGCACTTGCCCCCCCAACCCATAACCTAGGTCCGCCCTTGGTTGCAGTGGTTTGCACAATCTCTTATTTAATTAAAAAGAAGCTTAAACAAGCGTTTACAAACCAAAAAATAAAAATAAAATCACCATCAACAATTATAATATATACATGACTTCCATTTAATTATTAACTATTTCATTGAGGAAAAAAAAAACATATACTACAAAAGAAAAGTTAATTAGTGACGGAATTCTGCCGCTAAATTGACTTAGTGATGAATTTTGTCGTTAAATAATTGGTGATAATTTATTTGATGATAGAATCATCCAATTCTGTTGCTAATTCATTATTATAATTAGGCTAAATAATACAAAACCCCCCATAAACTTTGGTCAGTTGCATATACCTCCCTAGCATTTCAAAGTTTAAATTTAACCCGCCGATCTTTTATTTTTTAACTATTAACCCCCTGCCGTTAAGTGATTGTTACTTTTTTAATGGAAAATGTCATATTAGATTATGAGATTACATGTGTCATCTTGTGTAAATTACTAATTTCATAAAACCTCCTAGCTCTGAACAGTTACAGAAAACCTCCTGAACTTTGATCAGTTACAAATAACTCTAACATTTCATAATTTATATCCAACTCCCTTATAATTTTGATTTATAATATTAAATCACATGCCGTTAGTTTTTATCTTTTTCATAAATTTATTAAGATTTTTGCTATAATTTGTCAAATAAAATACTAATAGTTATTTTGTATATAGTAAGAATTAGAAGAATAATATTTAGAAAATATATAAAAATAAACGTTGAACCTTTGATTCATAAAAAAATATGCATTACTAATAAGAAATTAATGTGGATATAAGCTATCCTCTAACACAAATATAATATTTAAGCTATCAAATCTCAATCATCCCAATAATGTATTTAACACAAATGATGAAATTTTTATACTATGAATGGTTAATTATCCCAAGAAAATAAGGAAATGTTATATAAATGATGACATTTTTGTTTTTTTGTTTTTTAAATATTAATATTCTTCTACGTGGCGTCCTATATAAATTATTAATTTCATAAAACCCCCTAAACTTTAAAAAGATAACGGTCACTTAACGTGTAATACCATAGAAATCGCACTTATGATAAGTATCACAATTTAGTAAATAAGACCTATAGGAAATAGGTGAATATGTGGTCTCAAATATTGTGGCACATTTACCTTATTTTCTAGGGTAATTTCTCTTGAAATTAGAGGAGATAAAGTGCTAAAAATCCCTAAGTGAATTATTGGGTCATAAAATACCCTGAGAATATTATGATAAATCCTTTGAGGCAATTAAATATTTATTAAAAATAGGAAAGTATGTTGTCTCTAATTTAGATAATTTATGGGATTATTTTCCTTGGAAAATAATGAGGCGAAATTTAATATTATTTTGGGGAACATAAGTCGCCCCATGATTTTTAAAATAATACATCGAGCATAAATTATCAATGTCAGTACAATAGTTGTGAGGAAATAATGAATATTAAATAATAAAATTATCAACAATTAGTAAATGATTAAATCCCTATTTATTAGAGATTAATCAACATGTTACAGAGGCACAATTAGGAGTTGTAACCCTAATTAAAGACTAATGGCTAAGATGAGCATGAGAATAATTGTTAATCAATTAGAGATGATTAAGAAAATGTATAAGATGAATTATATAAAATACCTAAAGCTTAATTAACCAACATAAGATTAACCAATGGAATAATTACTTAATTAAATACTTAAAGCATGGATTAATTAAGTAAAATCAAAGTTTGACAAGTCAATGGGAGAGGGGGAAAACCGAATTGGTGGTGTGTGTGTGTGAATGCAAAAATGTTGAATGTAGTGTGAAAAGGGTCAAGTGATAGTATCATGATATTTTGGTTAAAGAAGAGATATTTGTTGAAAAAGCAAATAGGCTAAATGAGAACCGATAGAAATTAAATCATATCTTGAAATCCTTGAACTAGGTTGCTAGCATCAGGACATATTATGAACAAGTGAATTTTTGTCCCGAAGTTGGTGTTACCCGAAGTCATTTCCGTAACCGACGGGGTTTATCCTAAAATCATCAGCAGGCTAGGAAATACCCTTAATGGGATCATAAATTTTGTTAACCCAAATATTTCTCAAGAGGAAGAATAGACCTCCGAGACTACGTTAATGAATTTTTGAGATTATTTACGATTACGCTATTAGAACACCGAACATGGGACTTTATGGGTAGAAACTCATAAAGCAAAGGAGTGACATCACTTTGATGACTTCCTTTTGTTGAAAAAGGGGAGGGGGAGGTCGGCACATAGGGATCAATGGTGGGGATTAGAGTTTCAAAAATACCCTAAATCCTAAGGCTCACAATGAAGTAGAAAAATTGTGAATAGTAATTTCTTTGGCTATAAATAGCCCTTCCATTTCTCTTCAAAACTCACCAATTCACTAAGCCATCCTAGAGAGAAGCTAAAGAGAAGTGAGAGCAAGGAGGAAGAGGAATTTCTTCAAGGGTAAGTTCTTCGGTTCTTAGTTTTTAGTTCGGTAGTTCTTGAAGTTCTAGGTTAGTTCATAGCTTAGATGTTGTTTTGATCTTTAATCTTCCAATATATTGTAGATATCATGTTTTAAGGTTAAATATGGTATTTATTTTGAAAATATGTTGGAGAAAGAGATATGGAAAAATTTTGGAAGATTAGAGTCAAAGTAGCGAAGCTCTGGCGAAATTCCGCCGATTAGTAAAGAAAGGGGTAAAATGGTCATTTATGACTAAAATGACTTTTATGATGTTGATCATTAATAGAAACGTTGTTATCCTTATAGGATATCTGTGATTACGCTCAGATCAACAGTCGTACCGAAATTCCGTCAACGAAGGTACGTTCGCGTACTAGTAACACTAACTCTGATGGTTATTGTATGCGTATATGTGTTATGAGTATTGTTTGCGTATATGTGGTTGATGATCTGTTGTATGTTTATGTGCTTTCGGGGTACATTCACTATGGGTGACATATCTGTAAGGGAACATTCGCTCCGTGCGGTACATCTACACTCGCTCCGTGCGGTACATTTGCATTCGCTCCGTGCGGTATATCGGCATCGGTTGGGTGCATATATTCTGTTTATGTTATGAATAACTGTAATCCATATGTTGTATATGTAAACATGAGGTTAACCGTTACCTGAGGTCCGGTGCATTGGACCTCAGCTCTTAACATAGCGTCAGGGTCAGGAGAACAGAGGGCGGAAGAGAAAGACAAGCAGCACGCTTAAGAGACCCGGCTGGAGATTTCTTTTTGTCTATGTATTTACTTTTGAAAACACTCGGATGAATGTACCGTTATTATATTACACTATGGTTGACATTTTGAATATGAATCAGTTACTCTCTTGCTCCGATGCTCTACTCTGATGATTTAAAAAAAATTATTCCGCTTTTGAAAATGGGATGTTACAATTTTGGTATCAGAGCATTCATTCGGGCATGGATTTAACGAAGTTATTTCGAACAGTTTGGTGCCGAAGGCAAGGCTAGTCTATGTGGGTCAGCCAATTAGTCGCCGTGAACTCGGTGAGGCCCCCATGATAGTCACTTACCTGGCCATTCTGCTCGGTTAACGGAGTTAGGTTCTAAGCCTTTTAACTTAGAGCATATTTTGAAAATAAGTATTGATATAACCACAGGTCATAAACCAGCTGGATCATGTAACATATGTTGGCATGTACATTATATCTTATATGAAATATGTGTTTGATTTGCAAACTATATGAGTCCCTAATATTGATATTTGTTATTCTGGATATATCGAATATAGAAAGATAAAATGGCAAATTTAAGAGGAGCCAGAGCTCCCAAAGGCCGAGGAAGAGGCCGAGGTAGAGGAAGAGGCAGACAGCCTCAGATAAGACCGATACCTGAACTTGAACGAAATCAAGTACCAAATCAACCGGAAGAGAATGAGATGCAGGAGATGAGGAGAACGCTGCAAGAACAGAGGGCTCTCATAGATGAACTCCTAGAAGAAAGGCAGGAAAGACAAGATCGAGAAGCTGAGGAAGAACAAAACACTGAAGAAGAAGAAGACGAGCAAAGTGACGAGCACGTTGATGAAGATGAGGAGTCTGATAGATCTCAGTCACCTCCTCGACGAGAGAGAGTACTGGAGACCACACAATATTGGGTCACTCAATTTTGCAAGCTCATGCCACCCTCTTTCCGTGGTAAGAACGAGTTAGCTGAAGATTGGCTGATAAGTCTGGATAAGATCTTTAACGTCATGGAATGCCCGGAAAACCGGAAAGCTCAACTTGCAATTTATAAGCTCGAAGGAGATGCTGATAGATGGTGGAGGAGCATTGCTGCAACGTTGCGGACACGTTATTGCCCCCTCACTTGGGAGAAATTCCTGGAAATGTTCAATGAACAATATTTCCCTCCCTCAACCCAAGTGATCAAGGAGTCGGAATTTCTCCATATCATATAAGGTCATGAGGAGTCATTTGATGACTACTTTGCCCGGTTTACCAACCTGTCACGATATTCATCGTACCTAAAGCGTGACAATGACGAAAGCTGGAAGGCAAATAGGTTGATATACGGGCTAAGGTACGAGATAAGGGAAAGGCTGGTATCACAGCAGTTTCCTGAAATGACTCAAGCAGTGGAAGCGTGTAGGCTGATTGAGTGGAACTTGAAAGATTTGCGGAAGGCTAGACCTTTCAATAGTAGCAGTGCAAGTCGTAGTGAGGTCAGCCGTGGAGATTTCTCGCGGAAAAGAGAGGCACCATGGAGTAACTCCCAAAGAGAAAGCAAGATGCCATTCCAGGCGGGGCAGCAGAACAACTCACGAATGCCGGAATCCCGACCGTGTCAAAATTGCGGGAGGTATCATCCTGGTATTGACTGTGTTGGGAAACGGATTTGCTACAACTGTCGGAAGTCGGGACACATGAGTAGGGACTATCCTGAGAAAGCTGTGGGATTAAGGCCACCAAACCAGGGCCGAGTGTACGCACTAACAGCGGACAGAGAACTTCCGGAAATGGTCCAAGGTACTATCTCACTTAGTAGGGAATTTTCTCCAGGCATCACATGATTATGCGAATCACCTAGGAATGCATGCCTATAGATTTTCCTATAACTTGATAAATAGCTACCTTACTTGGCGTAAAAACTTGAATTTTTGATGCATGTTTCTTAGTTACAACCGGACCGCTACCGTGTCATTGAGTATGAGGTATCTTGTGTTGCCATAGTGTATGGGCGTCATGAAAACATTTAAGGTATCTTGTGTTGTCATGGTGTATGGGCGCCATGGAGACATTTATGATATCTAGTGTTGACGCGGTGTATGGGCGCCACAGAAGCACTATATATCAAAAGTACGACATGACAAGATCCTTGTAGTCGGGCTGGAGCAAATTCCCGATCGAATGGCTTAAAAATATTCTGATAGAGTAAAGATCCGAAGTGTAGGGTCCAGAGTTTAGTTAGTGCAAAGACTAGATAGTATAGGGCAAATTTCGAGGGCGAAATTTTATTTAACGAGGGGAGAAATGTAATACCCTAGAAATCGCACTTATGATAAGTATTACAATTTAGTAAATAAGACCTATTGGAAATAGGTGAATATGTGGTCTCAAATATTGTATCACATTTACCTTATTTTCTAGGGTAATTTCTCTTGAAACTAGAGGAGATAAAGTGCTAAAAATCCCTAAGTGAATTATTTGGTCATAAAATACCCTGAGAATATTATGATAAATCCTTTGAGGCAATTAAATATTTATTAAAAATAGGAAAGTATGTTGTCTCTAATTTAGATAATTTATGAGATTATTTTCCTTGGAAAATAATGAGGCGAAATTTAATATTATTTTGGGGAACATAAGTTGCCCCATGATTTTTAAAATAATACATGGAGCATAAATTGTCAATGTCAGTACAATAGTTGTGAGGAAATAATGAATATTAAATAATAAAATTATCAACAATTAGTAAATGATTAAATCCCTATTTATTAGAGATTAATCAACATGTTACAGAGGCACAATTAGGAGTTGTAACCCTAATTAAAGACTAATGGCTAAGATGAGCATGAGAATAATTGTTAATCAATTAGAGATGATTAAGAAAATGTATAAGATGAATTATATAAAATACCTAAAGCCTAAATATAAATACCTAAAGCAATTAACCAACATAAGATTAACCAATGGAATAATTACTTAATTAAATACTTAAAGCATGGATTAATTAAGTAAAATCAAAGTTTGACAAGTCAATGGGAGAGGGGAAAACCGAATTGGTGGTGTGTGTGTGTGAATGCAAAAATGTTGAATGTAGTGTGAAAAGGGTCAAGTGATAGTATCATGATATTTTGGTTAAAGAAGAGATATTTGTTGAAAAAGCAAATAGGCTAAATGAGAACCGATAGAAATTAAATCATATCTTGAAATCCTTGAACTAGGTTGCTAGCATCAGGACATATTATGAACAAGTGAATTTTTGTCCCGAAGTTGGTGTTACCCGAAGTCATTTCCGTAACCGACGGGGTTTATCCTAAAATCATCAGCAGGCTAGGAAATACCCTTAATGGGATAATAAATTTTGTTAACCCAAATATTTCTCAAGAGGAAGAATAGACCTCCGAGACTACGTTAATGAATTTTTGATATTATTTACGATTACGCGATTAGAACACCGAACAGGGGACTTTATGGGTAGAAACTCATAAAGCAAAGGAGTGACATCACTTTGATGACTTCATTTTGTTGAAAAAGGGGAGGGGGAGGTCGGCACATAGGGATCAATGGTGGGGATTGGAGTTTCAAAAATACCCTAAATCCTAAGGCTCACAATGAAGTAGAAAAAGTTGTGAATAGTAATTTCTTTGGCTATAAATAGCCCTTCCATTTCTCTTCAAAACTCACCAATTCACTAAGCAATCCTAGAGAGAAGCTAGAGAGAAGTGATAGCAAGGAGGAAGAGGAAGTTCTTCAAGGGTAAGTTCTTCGGTTCTTAGTCTTTAGTTCGGTAGTTCTTGAAGTTCTAGGTTAGTTCATAGCTTAGATGTTGTTTTGATCTTTAATCTTCCAATATATTTGTAGATATCATGTTTTAAGGTTAAATATGATATTTATTTCGAAAATATGTTGGAGAAAGAGATATGGAAAAATTTTGGAAGATTAGAGTCAAAGTAGCGAAGCTCTGGCGAAATTCCGCCGATTAGTGAAGACAGGGGTAAAATGGTCATTTATGACTAAAATGACTATTATGATGTTGATCATTAATAGAAACGTTGTTATCATTATAGGATATCTGTGATTACGCTCTGATCAACAATCGTACCGAAATTTCGTCAACGAAGGTACGTTCGCGTACTAGTAACACTAACTCTGATGTTTCTTGTATACGTATATGTTATGAGTATTGTTTGCATATATGTGGTTGATGATCTGTTGTATGTTTATGTGCTTTCGGGGTACATTATAATACCCTAAAATCGGACTTATGATAAATGTCATAAATTAGCAAAATATACCTATTGAAAATAGGTGAATATGAGGTCTCAAATATTGGAGGGGATTTATCATAATTTTCTAGGGCAATTTCTGTTGAAATTAGAGGAATTTAAGTACTAAAAAGCCCTAAATGAATCTATGAGCCATAAAATACTGTGATAAATCCTAAGGGGAAACAAAATATTTATTAAAAATAGGAAAGTATGTTGTCTCTAATTTTAGGAATTTTTGGGATTATTTTTCTTAGAAAATAATGAGGCAAAAATAAATATTATTTTGGGGTACATAAGTGACTCAAATGATTTTAATATTTTACACGGAGCGTAAAATAACAATGTCAGTCCAATAGTTGTGAGATAACAATTAATCCTAATTAAGAAAATTATCAACAATTAGTAGGTAATTAAATAAGTAATTATTGGCTAATTGTTTAGGAAATGAATAAGGTGAAGTATATGAATACTTAAAGGTTTAATTAGAAAATGGGATAATTACTAATTAAGTAATTAAAGCATATAATTAAGTGATTAAAAAGGTTGAAGAGTCAACAAAAAGGGGCCATATTTTCGAAATAAATTGAAAGAAAAGGAAGAAAAAGAATGTGTAGTGTGAACAAGGTTGTGGTTTGAAGAATATTCTAAGGAAAAAGAATATCCTGTGAAAAAGCAAATAGGATAAGTGAGAACCGATAGAAAATAAATCCTAACTCAAAATCCTTGGATTAGGTTGCTAACAACTGGACATATTATGATTCAATGTCAGGGAACTTTATCGGTAGAAGCTCATAAAGAGCACATGGGTGACATCAGTTGGGTGACTTCATCTTTGGAAAGACGACATAGGGAGGGAAAAATTTGTGCATGAAAATGGAGGAGCAAACTTGTTTGCTAAGTTTTCAAAATGGATGGTTTAGAATTAAAGTAGACAGGTGCAATTTTGCCCTTGAAAATGTCTATAAATAGGCTTCATCTTTTCTCATAATTCTCACACCATTCATTCTTGAGCAATTCGAAATCTTGGAGCAGAGGAAGAAGGAAGAGCTCGGAGAAATTTGTAGCGAACGAGGTAAAAACATAGTAGGGATTGAGTTTCTGAAAATTGGGAGTCAAAGTAGCGAAGCTCTGGCGAAATTCCGCCAATTAGGGGGTCAGGGGTAAAATGGTCATTTATGACTAAAATGTCCGTCATATATGTATTTCCTCCGTCATGTTGTATTTTACATGTGACTGTATTTTTGTTGCCGTCCATATCCGATTATGTCCAGTGTCCATTGTACCTTAATCATACATCCGATTGTATTACATCCGACTGTATTATTGTCCATTGTGCCTTAACTCTATATCCGACTGTACTAATATTGCCGTGCATATCTGATCATGTAAATTTCTCATTGTGCCTTAACCTTGCATCCGACTGTATTGTTATTGCCATACATATCTTATATGTATACCCTATGTCTGACCGTAGTAAATGTTGCCAAAAGTCTATGAATGTCTGTCATACATATACAGTGTATACATGAGGTTAACCGTTACACAGGTCGGATGCATCGAGATCTCGGCCCTTAATATAGCTTCGAGGTCGGGTGGACCGGGACCGAGGAAAGTAGCAGCATGCATAGAAGACCAGTGAAGACTTCTTTACTGTCATGTATATTACTTTTGAAACACTCTTGTATGTTGTTAAAACGGCCAAGACATGCTACCGTGGGTATTTTGAATATATATATCAGTCACTCTTACGCTCCGGTGCTCTACTCTGATGATTTGAAATGATGTTTGAAAAAAAAAATTATACTGCTTTTGAAAAACGGGATGTTACACATTCACTATGGGTGACATATCTGTAAGGGAACATTCGCTCCGTGAGGTACATCTACATTCGCTCCGTGCGGTACATCTACACTCGCTCCGTGCGGTATCAGGAGAACAGAGGGCGGAAGAGAAAGACAAGCAGCACGCTTAAGAGACCCGGCTGGAGATTTCTTTTTGTCTATGTATTTACTTTTGAAAACACTCGGATGAATGTACCGTTATTATATTATGAAAGTGGAGCTTGAATCACCAAGAGTGGGGTGAATTGGGGATTCTCAAAAACTTTTTGATGGCTCTATTTAAAGATTGGCGAAGGAAAAGCAGTATAAGGAGAAGAAGCAAGACACAAGGATTTATCTTAGGTTCGGTCCAACAACTTGACCTACGTCCGGTCCCATATTCTCTGGGATTTCTCACTATCAAGATTGATTACACACTCAGAGTTGACTCTCTGACTATTAATCCGTTGGAAGAGCAGTTTGTTGGATGTAGAAGGCAAGCATTAACTTCTCCAAAACGTGTGGAGAATGTTTACCCAAAAGCATGCAAGGTTTCTGCACTTTTGTATTTAATGTTCTGACATGCTTTTTGCTTTTTGCTTAATCTCCATTTAATCTTGTCTAAAATCATCTGAAACTCACTAACAAACTGATTAAACATAGTTAGGAATAGTTATAAGTGACGATATAGAGTATAGAGATCAAACACAAACATTTCACGAATTCGTTCAAATCGAAATTCAAATTCTGCGATGGAAACTCAAGTCAGTTCTTCAAAACTCGAGTGTTCATGTTTCAGTGAACTTTTAGCAAAGAGCCGAAACTCGAGTTTTCAATCCAAACTTGAGTTTTCTCTTCACAGAGACAAACATCGCGATTTGGCATTTTGGACAAGCCTAGTGAATAGTGCAAAACTCGAGTCGTTAAGTGACTAACTCGAGTTTTGGATTTTTAATGAGAAATTATGTTTTAGTCCAAAATCTCAAAACTGGAGTTTCCAAATCATAACTCGAGTTTTCAAATGATCGAATTTTAGCAAAGCTCTCTGCTTGGTCAAAACTCGAGTTTTCAAAACTAAACTCGAGTTTTCTCATTCGTTGAAAACTTTGGAACCTTCTCTGTTAGGTCGAAACTCGAGTTTTAAAACAGAAACTCGAGTTTTCTCTTTTATGAGAAAACATTGAGAAACTTAGTCAATTTGAAACACTGGAGTTTTACAAGGTCAGAAATGAACATTGTTCTCAGGGAATGGAAACTCGAGTTTTCTAAGGTTAACTCGAGTTTTCATGAACTTCGAAAAACTTAGAGAACACTCAGGAAAGCCTAAACTCGAGTTTCCCATGGAAACTAGAGTTTTGATTTCATCGAAAAACTTGATTGCTCTCTGTCTTGTCAAAACTCGAGTTTTCAAAATCAAACTCGAGTTTGCCTTGTCTGTTAAAACTCGAATGCTCTCTGTATGGCCAAAACTCGAGTTTTCAATCCCAAAGTCGAGTTTGCCTTTCTTTACAAAAATTTGAGCACTTCTCTGTCAGGCCAAAACTCGAGTTTCCAAACTGAAACTCGAGTTTGCCTTAGACAGTAAGTTTTTCAACTTACAAAGACAAACTTCAATCGTGTTTACAATTGTCCGTTATCATCAAAACCAATTGAGAACTAACATATTACACTATGGTTGACATTTTGAATATAAATCAGTTACTCTCTTCCGTTTTTCAAAAGCAGTATAAATTTTTTTCATCAGAGTAGAGCATCGGAGCAAGAGTGTGACTGATATATATATTCAAAATGCCCACTGGCTATTTACAACAGCGGTATAGTAACCGAGTGTTTCAAAAGTGAAGTACAACAACAAAAGGCTTCCGTCGGAACGACAAAAGAAGTCTTCAGCCGTAACTTCTACGCGGGCTACTTGTCTCTCTCCTCGGTCCTCGGTCCTCGGTCCTCCGGAACCTGACGCTATGTTAAGGGCTGAGATCCAGCTTGCCGGGTCTCGAGTAGCAGTTAACCTCATGTTTATGTATACACATACAAACAGAGACATCCACAATATCATCAGCACATACAATCACTCTATCACATCCCATGCATATGTCTTACTTTGACATGCGAACATATTGCCCCCAAGAGAGGCAGCAGATTGCCCCGGCATACTGGACATATTGCCCCCAGCATACAAACATATCCTCTAACCACTATATGCATTTCAATAGTATAAGATCTATACAACACACATACCACATATATGCATACCATAAACGTCAGAGTTAGTGTTACAGTACGCGAACGTACCTTCGTTGACGGTAATCGGTACTTCTGACGGAAAAGCGAAGCAGTACGTTTGGCAGTGATACGGCGCGGTTCGTGATTAAAGATATCCTATAAGGATAATATCACATTCTATTAACATTTGACATCATAACAGGCATTTTAGGCATAAATGACCATTTTGCCCCTGATGCCCCTAATCGTAGGAATTTAGCGACTTCGTTACTTTGACTCTAATCTTCCAAAATTTTGACATAACTCTTCCGACAACAATATTTTCGAAATTAATACCTTAATTACCCCTAAAACATGATATCTAATCACGTTGAAGAACTTCACTACAACTTCTCCAGATCTTCTCTCTCTAACTTCTCTCTACTCTTTAGAATGCTTTTAAGGTGTGAAGAAATATGAAGGGCAATGACCCCTATTTATAGGAAAAATCCAGGGACACAACCGGTATAACAATTTCCCCTGATTCATTCTGGACCACAGAATTAAAGTCACCTTTTTAAAACTCATTCTCCTCCACATAAACCGTCCCCCTATGTCATCTTTCCAACCAATGAAGTCATCCCCATGATGTCACCAACTTGTCTTAGAAGTTTTCTACCGATAAATCCCCGATCGGTGTTCAAATCGCGTAATCTTGTAAAATCTCAAAAATCTGGAATCACAACTTTGAAGTTCCTTTCCTACTCATTAGAAATGTCTGGGTTAACTAAATTTTTGATCCCTTTCACGTCTTCTCCGGTCCTGCTGAAGTTTCTCAAAAAACGGGCTCGGTTGCGGAAATCATTTCTGGAATCATCAACTTCGGGACAAAAACTCACTGATCCATAATTTGTCCAGTTGATTACCAACTCATCCCAAGATATTGAGTTAGGATTTATTTTCTATAGGTTTTCATTTCCTCAACTGCTCCTTTGTCCTTTTCGTATTATTCCCTTATTGTTCCGTCGGTTTCGGAAATGACTTGAAATGACAATACTCCGAGATAAAAATTCACTTGTCTATAAAATATTCTGACCTTAGAAACCTTATTCATGGTTTTCTAGATAGGATTTAATCTCTATCCGTGGTCATTTAACCTATTTGCTTTTTAAAGAATATTCCATAGAATATTCCTTTTTATTAATATTAAATTTGCAAATATCTAGATATTAAATTGATAAATTCTTATCCACTTCCATACCCATAAATTCGGTCAAAACCTGGTCCTTTTTTTTTTATTTTCGTTTTTAATTAATTATTTAATTAATAATATTTATTTTTAATTATTTAAAAATTATTTTTCATAATTTTTCCACAAAGTTTCCTATTGGTCCATACTTGTTTTTAGGCTTAAAAATACCTATTCTCACCCATTTTTCTTCATATTTTTCAATTAATTAGAAAATATATTTTATGCTAATTTTAGCCATAAACCACTAATTATAGGGTTTTAAATAATTATCTTTGGATTTTCCTTTGTTTAAGCCCAAATAATTAGCTAGTAATTATTTAACTAATTACCCACAAATTTTTGATAATTTTCTTAATTAGAATAACACATTTTCTCACAACTTTTGCACTTTCATTTGTATTTTATGCTTTACATAAAATATCTGTAATCACGGGGTCAATAATGATCCCGGAATACTTTTTAATTTTTCCCTCACTATTTCCCAAGGAAATAAATCCCAAAAATTGTCTAAATTAGAGGCAACATACTCTCTAATTTTTAATAATTATTTTATTGCCTCTAAGGATTTTTCATAATTTCCTTAAGTCATTTTATGCTCCACAAGGGCATTTTGGTCATTTCTGACACATTATTGATTTTTCCTAATTTCCAAGAAATTTTCCTTTAGAAAATAAGATAATTATGTTATTTTCTCTAATTCAAATTTTAGGGTATTACACGATGCTCTACTCTGATGATTTAAAAAAAAATTATTCCGCTTTTGAAAATGGGATGTTACATAACGGCAGGAGGATAACGGTCACTTAACGGTAGGAGGTTAATAGTTAAAAAATGAAGGGGGGTTTAAATTTAAACTTTGAAATGTCAGGGGTTATATGCAAATGACCTAAAGTTCACAAGGTTTTGTATAATCAGTTAAAAAATGAAAGGTCGGGGGGGTTAAACTTTGAAATGTCGAAGGTTATATACAACTGACCTAAAGTTCACGGGGTTTTGTATAATTTAGCCTTATTATTATTATTGTTGTTGTTGTTGCTGTTCTTCTTCTTCTTCTTGCTGTCCTCCTCCTCCTTCTTCTTAAGCTATAAGTAGCCTTCTTCTTCTTTTTCATATATAATTAATAAGCCGCCGTGTATTCAAAGTATCAAATGAGACTTCTTTTTCATATATAATTAATAAGCATTCATTGATTTGAATATTAGGTTAATTATTTTTTTTACTTGTATTATACCACTCTGATCCTACTTCTTCTTTTGTTTCACAATTAATAAGCCGCCGTGTATTCAAAGTATCAAATGAGACAATTGATTTGAATATTTATTAATAAGTCGCCGTGTATTCAATGTGTCAAATGAGACAATTGATTTGAATACTTGGTTTCCTAATTCTGTTTTGCTTTCATTATAATTTACATTACAAAATTTTAAACCATGTATCACCTCCAAGGTTGTCAAACTTTAAGTAAACTTGTGACAGTGACGTAAACTCGTATTGTGAACTCGAATCATAAACTCGTAAAAACTTACTTTTACCATTAAGTAGGTATTAATAGTATATAATTCAATAAGAAAATATAAAAAAATGACAACAATTTTATTTAAATATATTTTAAATCTAAATAATTGAAATTAAATTCATCAACTAACATTTATAATTTATTATATTTAATAAAAAAAAATCTATAAAATTTATATATAAAACTGATAATTTTTTTTAAAAAAAAAATTTCTATTATATTTAACAAAAACATTTATAAAATATTATCCTATATGTATTATTGTAAATTTGTAATTGTATTAATTTTTTATGACATATAATAATAAATCAAAGTTTGTTATTTTATTGTAAATTTGAATTAGATTTATTGAAATAATCAAATCATATGTAATCTTCTTAAAGCCTCAAATCATATTTAAGAAATAACATAGGTTTTTAAATAGGTTTAAAGGTTGTATATGATCTTGGACGCATAGGATTTTAAGCATGTTTAAAGACCTACATTCTAAGTAGGAATTATTTAAAAAGGTTTAAGGTCATGCTAGGCCTTTTGAAGGCTAGGCAAGCTCATGCCTAAGAATTGCCTATATAAGCAGGTTCAAGCCTAGTCTATTTTCACCCCTAAGTCACCTCACCATAATCAAGAAAAAGTATAACTCATTTACTCATATTAATTAAGGTTTTGAAGGGGAGAGAAAAATACTATGAGCCATATTTAAACATTTAATTATTGGGTGAAATTGGCATATAAGCATTAATATAATTACTCTCCACATAATTTATGTTATGGACAAAGAACTCTTTTAGAACGCGTCTTATATTTTGGATGGGAGGAAGTGTTATTTTTTTTTTTTTCATAAGATAATGCTGAAGCTAACTTTAGTTTCAATATACGAAAGCAAATAAATGAGCTACTGCAAGCAAATGTAAGGCTATGCATAGAAAAATAGATCGATTTCAGTTATAATTTCTCGTGTAAGAAAGAAATGATTTAAATGAAAAATCTTCCACATATATGACTATCATATAGTATGGGTAAGGAAAATTAAACATGCATATGCAACAATAGCGACTTTTTTTAAAAAAATCAATTTAGTATTTAATTTGAATATTCGAATGCAATTACATTTTATTCCATATCTTTGTTAGTAGAATATAGTCTTCTTTCTATATTGATTCAAAAGGGACCATTAGTCTACTCAAGAAAAATCTTAAAAGTCTCCCAAAAAATGGGCCATTAGTCTACTCAACAAAAATCTTATAAGTCTCCCATAGATATCGCCATATCGGGTCAAATTAAATCAAATTCATACTTTCAGAATACAGTCTTCTATCCGAGCAAAAAAAAAAGAATACAGTCTTCTAATCTATTTCTTCTTCTGCAACAATGATACAATGAATTCACTCATCATTGGTCTTTTTTAGAATATTCAAACTTTTTATTTCAAGCAAATTGAATAATGGATGCACGTTTATGTATGTTATTGCATTTTCTGGGTACGTAGTGGATAAAGAAGTTTTGATACAGAGGCTGGTGATCTTATATACTCGTATTTGTGACACAAAACATTGGAATTTTTATGTAGAAGTTTCATGGGTTCAGTTTGCGCAGTAAATCGATCTAGATCGTCCAAATTTAACTTGGACTATCCATATTTACCTTTTTCATTTTCGTAATTTTTTTTTTTAAGTATGCAGAATCTAAAATAATCTCTTAACTAGTATTTTTTTCAAACAAATGATTTTTATTTTAGGATAATCAGTTACAAATTTTAATATGGACTACTGAAACTATATCTGGATTGTGCAAGTGCAACGGTCATCAGCATTGAGCGGCTCTTAAGTTGCATCGGTTGGTGGAACAGTGAATTAATTGAACAAACATGGTCTTTGACTAAATAGAGTATATAAAAAAATTCATAAAATATTATCTATTTTGTGGGTCATAGGAATATGCAGTTAGGCAATTTCCATTTTCCAATTACATGAAACTGAGACAGGATGAGAAGTTTCAAGAACAAGTTGTTGTCTGTTGTTGACCTTTCTTTTTTTTCTTTTTAACATTTGTAAGCATTCATCGATTGATCGCATTATTCCAACACATTTATACGATGCTTAAATTCATCATTCTCCCATACCTACGGCAGAAAACCAGAGCAATTATTCAAGACGCATTCATACGGCAAAAAATTAAAAGCAAAAAAAATATCAATTGAACTTTAAAATCTTAAATCAATGATTTCCTATTAAAATGTATTGTTGCAACACCCCAAATTTCATACCTCAAATGGTGTCGGATGACACTTGGTTTTAGAAAATTCAACGGATTTTTAGGTGCTACATCATAGTACCACTACTACAAAAAAGCCAATTAACGTCCTAAATTAGAGGCAATTAATGTCCTTTTTAAAAGGACGTCTCGACGGGGGAAGTAAAAAAAAATCATATAAGGCGTCCTGATTTTATTTCAGGACGCCTTAGTTAAGGCGTCCTGTTATAAGGCGATTTTACGCCTTATATAAGGCGTCCTGATTTTATTTCAGGACGTCTTATATGATTATTATTTTTATATATACCTGCTTCATATTTTTTACTGAGCATTTGAAGATTATCAGATGAGAATAATTGTTGTATATCCAGATGAGAGCACGATTACATTTATAGACAAAATAGAGATCTAGATTTGAAATTTGAAAAACTAACATCCTAACAATAATATCCTATAATCTCTCTCTAGGTTTAGTTAATCCCTATAATTATGGGACTAATAAAATATTCTAATAATAACAGATAATATTCTAACAATAATCTCCTATAATCTCTAGGTTTTGTTAATCCCTATAATTATGGGACTTATAAAATCTTCTAATAATCACCGGACTAATAAAATATTTTTTAATATTTACAGAGCGATGGAGAATAAAATATTATGGAAGTGAGGAATTAGAAAAAAATTAAGGGAAAGGGAAGAACAGATCGGACTGAAATTGAAAATGGCACCAACGGTGAAGCTCGAGATCATCATCCTTCAAACTCCGGTGCACTGTCATCCCTCGCCGTCGTCTCCTCGCCCAGCAAGATCGAAGAGTGTTGAGGGAGTAGGAATAGACCGAAAGAGAAGATGTGGGGTGCAAAGGAAAGAAGGGGAAGACGTATGTGCAGATCAAATGAGAAGAGAAAGGGATAAATGAAATTAAATGAGGGATGGTGTGTAGAGGAAAGAAGGGATAAATGAAATTAAATAAGAGATGAGAAGAAGTCAAGCGCGAGGGAGAGCGATGGTGATGATGCGTGCGAGAGAGAGAGCGAGGGATGATTAACTAATGATAAAGGTGAGAGGATATTAATAAAGGAGCAGGGAAACAAAAAATATTGATTTTGGCGACCTGAAATACTTTTAGGTCGCCAAAATACGGCTTTTGACGACCTGATATACTTTTAGGTTGCCAAAAAAAAATTCTGGCGTAAAAAAATTTCCCAAATTTTCTAAATTGCGCCAAAAATATTGCTTGTGGCGACCGGATATACTTTGAGGTCGCCAAAAATACTGCTTTTGGCGACTTGATTAACTTTTAGGTCGCTAAAAAAAAAATTCTGGAGCCAAAAAATTTCCCAAATTTTCAAAATTGCACCAAAAATGTTGATTTTGGCGTCCTAAAATACTTTTAGGTCGCCAAAAATACTGCTTTTGGCGACCTGATATACTTTTAGGTCGCAAAAAAAAAAAAATTCTGGCGCCAAAAAATTTCCCAAATTTTCAAAATTGCGCCAAAATTGTTGATTTTGGCGTCCTGATATACTTTAAGGTCGCCAAAAATTTTCCACGCGCCAAAAAATGTACTAAATTGCGCCAAATATTACATTTTAGACGTCCTAAAATAAATTTAGGTAGTTAAAAAAACTTTAGGAGTCCTAAATTAATATTTGGGTTGTCTAAAGTCTCCAAAAAAATCCTAAATGGCGCCAAATATTACATTTTAGGCGTCCTAAATTAATATTTAGGTTGTCTAAAGTCTCAAAATCAAGTAAATAATTACGACAATGCCACCGCCTTCACTTTTTACTTCCTTTTTTAAAATTAGGACGTCTTTTAGGGTAGTAATATCCATATTTTGTAGTAGTGTACTGCGGAAACGGAGAGCAATGTGCTAACAATTGGACAATGAGTATCTGATATAAAATACCCTGACATATGATGATGCCAGGCGTATGCTAGATAAATTGAAAATCCCGAAGGAATATTCATGTGATACAATATACATAGCTTTGTACAATTACATTTCTTAAAAAGTAACTATACAACCTAGACCAAGCCTTAACTAGACTTGTGATAACTCTCCATATTTTGTATATTTAAAGTACATTTTGAAGATATTTGGAGAGTTATCTATGCAATTTTAGGAGATTTCTATGAGATTATACCATTATAAGATCAAATCAATTGGCACATTATTTAGGGGATTTTATTGCAAATATCTTAATTTTAATTAAATAGAAATATTTAGGTTTATATATATAAATAAATAAATTATAATGATATAAAAAAAAAAGAAAAGAAAAAGAAATGAGTTTATGTTTTTAATTATTATTATTAATATATATATATTGTTTTTTTTTACAGCCAAAGGACCAGGAGCCGAGATGCAAAAAAAAAAAGGAATTGAATTGAAGATGATTGTTGGAACTTTGAAGCAGTGACACCGTTTTGAGATTAAAAAGAAAGGAAGACCTAAATCTAAGAGGGATTTATTTGAAGAGAAAAAAAAAGAACGAAGCAGAGAGCGGAAAAAGGAGAGGGCGCGTCATATTTTTCTGAGGAGAGAAAAGGAACAGCATTTGGAAGGAGCGAAGAAAAATAGAAAGAAAGAGATCGTTTGGGAGCCGAAGACGCACACGGAGAGCAGGCCGGAAACGAAAAGAGGAATAGAACAGAGGTGAATTCCGGACTTGAAAACGCAGAGACTCACCAGAAGCTGTTGCTGATTTTTGGTCCTTGTTCTTGGTTTTGTATCTCATTTGACTCTGATTCTAGTGTCTTAATTTCATTTTCGTATGCTATTTACTACGAATTTTCTTTGTCTTTGTCTGGTTTTTGTTAAAGCCATGCTTGGCTAATTTCTCTTTCATTCTAGGGTTCTTTTGACCCTTTGTATGGATTAATACTTGAATATTCCTCTCTTTTGGTAGATTAATATATGTATGTGTTGATTTTAACCTTGGCTTAATGCTTCTAAATGATTGGCCTCCATTTAGATGATTTATTCACTTAGGTTTTGACTTGAGAGAGCTAATCTAGGTGTAGAACTTGATTGAAATCATGCTTGTCTTGAAGTTTACTTGATAAATGGATGGTTTGTTGGTAAAATAGAGATATATTTACTAACCTTGCATTGTCACATTAGGGTTGTTGCTTAAATATTGATTCTCATTAATTGTAGCAAGAGATTGTGCATTTTAATGAGAAGAGAAACTTGATTTTGACTTGAGAGAGCGGGTCAAGTGTTTTAGAACCTTAGACTAACACATATATGTATTGAAATGCTACTAGAGAGGAAATTAACCAAGTTTTATGAAATGCAAAAAGGGGAAAAAGAGCCCTAGGCTCAATTATCCTTGAATTTAAAGAATCAATTGCCTTTATCAATTTTATGTTTTAGAAATAGTCTTTAAAAATTCTCATTCCAAATCAAAACTTTGTTTTAGCTCAACTTGATGAAATTCACTAAGCCTATTGCTTGACCAATTTGTTAAACAAATCCTCGTGGGAACGATACTTTATTTATCACTTTATTACTTGCGAATCTCGTACACTTGCGAGGCGAACAAGTTTTGGCGCCGTTCTTAGGATTTGTGTAAACAAATCCTTTGGTCAACTTGGGCTTGTGTTAGTAAACTTTGCTTGAGCTTTTAGTTAGGTTTACAATTTTTCTTTCTTTTCCTTTATTGATTTTTGTTTTAGTTTGATACTCGCTCTTGCTTGTTTCTCTTGTAGGTACCATTTCGGTATATGCAAAACTTGCATCCGGACGAATTGGTAGTGGAACTTAACGGAGTACCTCTCATTGAAGAAGAGGCGAATCTGCATCGAAACCATGGCGGACGATGAATATGATAGAGCTACCGTCAATGATTTTGCTAGTCGGAATATGCAAGGTCCTCAATCTTGCATTCGGATGCGGAAATGCAAGCACGTACCTTTGAGATCAAGCGGTTATGATAACATTGCTTCAAATGCATGGGATGTTCCATGGTCTTTACAATGAAGATGCCAACAAGCACTTGTTGTACTTCTTGGAAGTGTGTGATTCTTTCAAGCAAAATGGAGTTCCCCAAGATGTATTGAAGCTACGGTTATTCCCTCTTTCTCTGCAAGGCAAGGCTAGAGATTGGTTCAACAATCTTAGGAAGGGTCTATCACTTCTTGGGCCGATCTTGAGGCTAAGTTTAGAGCTCGATTCTTTTCGATGACAAATGCGTGGAAGCTAGGGATGAATTTCTAAGCTTTAAACAACATCCCGATGAGCATCTTTATGCGCTTGGGAGAGATACAAGATGTTAATGAAGCAATGCCCTAATCATGGGGTGGACAAATGGGTTGTAGTCCAAATTTTTGTACTCGACTTAATCCTCAATCTAAAGCAATGGTTGATTCTATGACCAATGGAGGATACCGGAATGTTCTGTGAATGAGGTGATTCGATTGTTGGATCGGTTGTCGCAAACAATACTCAAGGCAATGATAGGAGGACTAACCAAGCTATGCCTAATGCAAAAGAAGACTCTTCCTCACAAATTGCAACTCTCTTAACCGCTTTGAATAAGCGTTTTGATGTGCTAGAGTCTCAAGTGCAAAAGAGCACTTCTCAAGGTGTGCATTCTGTTCATGCCACACCAATTGTATGTGATCAATGCCATGATGTCCATATGCCTAATTATTGTCCTCTTTATATGGCCATTGAATCTGTCAACTACATGGGCAAGTTCCAAAATCCTCAAGGCAACCCTTATTCACAAACCTACAATAGTGCTTGGAGAACTCACCCAAATTTTCTTGGAGTCAAGGTAATAGTTTGAATCAAGCACGGGGTCTACATCGGCACTAAGCCTATTCCACCGGTTTTCAAATGCAATCAAGGCAGCTTCCTATTAAGGAAGAGGAATCTAAAACCGACAAGATGCTAGCTCGAATCTTGTCGAGGTGGAATCTTCAAGTGTTGAAACTAAGGCTACTTTTTCTCTCCATGAAACTGCTATTAAAAATCTTGAAGTGCAAATGGGGCAATTAGCATCACAAGTGAATGTTATGGCAAGAAGCAATCTTAGAGTGACACCATTCCTAATCCAAAACGAGTTGGAAAAGAGGAATGCAATGCCATAAACTTGAGAAGTGGCAAAGTACTACCAGATGTGCCTAGCTCAAGTACTCCTCAACCAAAACAAGATGATCAAGTGATTGACGATGTTGAAGAAGAAAGTGTGGGGAGGAAGATGAAACTAACAAGAGAAAGCAACTTGAAGAAAGTTTGAATGATGTTGGCAAGGACAAGAAGGTGGAGCAAGAGATGAATGATGAGAAAAAGAAAAAGGCCACCACTCCTACTTTTATGCCACCACTACCTTTTCCTCAAAGATTCAAGAAGAAAGAGGAAGATGCTCAGTTCAAAAGTTTGTGAATATGTTCAAACAACTCCATGTGAACATTCCTTTTCTTTGAAGCTTTGGAGAGCATGCCTAAATATGCTAAGTTCCTTAAAGATGTTTTGTCTAAGAAGCGGCGATTCAATGAATTTGAGGCGTGGCATTATCGAAGAGTGTAGTGCGTCATTCAAAGGAAGTTACCAGCTAAGCTCAAAGATCCGGAAGCTTCTACATTCCTTGCAACATTGGGACCAACTTTAATGGTAAGGCTCTTTGTGATTTAGGAGCAAGTATTAATTTGATGCCTCTAGTTTGTTTTCAATCAATTGGGCTTGGGAGAGCCAAGACCTACTACGGTAACTCTTCTCTTGGCCGATCGTAGCATTTCTAGACCTAGAGGAATCATTGAGGATGTCCTAGTTAAAGTTGACAAGTTTATCTTCCCCGCGGATTTTGTAGTGCTTGATTGTGAAGTTGATTGGAAAATTCCTCTAATCCTTGGGCGTCCATTCTTAGCCACTGCAAGGACTCTTATTGATGTAGAGAAGGGTGAGGTTACTTTGAGGGTTGATAACGAGCAAGTGATATTCAACATGCAAAAGCCTTGAAGTTTCATGATGATTACGCTCAATGCTCGTTTGTGGATGTATTAGATGCAGTTATTCCTCAGGAATCATATGCCTCCATGATTAAGGACCCTTTAGAGGCATTCTTGATTGGTGAGAAGAGTTTTGAAGAGTTGGATGAAGATGTTGTTGAAGAGCTCTTCCGTTATGACTCATTTCCTCATTCTAGGCCGAGGACTCTTGAGCCACTTGAGGTGTCTGATGCCTTAAGTACTCCATTGAAGCCGTCTATTGAAGTTCCTCCGGTTTTAGAGTTGAAGCCACTTGCCTTCTCATCTCAAATATACTTACCTTGGGGATTCTAACACTCTAGGTAATTATCTCTTCTACCTCTCTAATTTGCAAGAAGAGAAGCTACTAAGAGTTTTGAGAGAACATAAGCATGCTATTGGGTGGACTATTGCGATATCAAGGGAATAAGCCCTTCTATTTGTATGCACAAGATTCTATTGGAGGATGATCACAAAACTTCCATTGAGCATCAAAGGCGCTTGAATCCGATTATGAAAGAAGTGGTCAAGAAGGAAATTCTTAAATGGCTTTCATTTGGAATAGTATATCCCATATCGATAGTTCATGGGTGAGCCAGATCCAATGTGTCCCTAAGAAGGGTGGCATGGTTGTAGTGGCTAACACCCAAAATGAATTGATTCCCACTCGCACGGTGGTTGGATGGCGAGTATGTATGGACTACGGAAGCTTAATCTTGCTACAAGGAAGGATCACTTCCCTTTGCCATTCATTGATCAGATGCTTGACAAGCTAGCCGGCCAAGAGTTCTTTTGTTTTCTAGATGGTTATTCGAGGCTACAATCAGTTGCCATAACCCCGAAGAAGATCAAGAAAACTACTTTTACTTGTCCCTATGGCACATTCGCTTTCAGAAGAATGCCATTTGGACTTTGCAATGCTCCTGCCACATTTCAAAGGTGCATGATGTCCATTTTGCTGATATGATTGAGAAGACCATTGAAGTATTTATGGACGATTTCTCGTATTCGGTCCATCTTTTGATTCGTGCTTGGATAATCTGGATGCGGTGCTTCAACGGTGTGAAGAAACAAATTTGATTCTCAATTGGGAGAAATGTCACTTCATGGTGCAAGAAGGCATTGTTCTTGGCCATAGGGTGTCCAAGAAGGGTTTGGAAGTGGACAAAGCCAAAATTGCTATCATTGAGCAATTGCCTCCTCCTACTAGTGTAAAGGGTATTGAAGCTTCCTTGGTCATCTTTGGGTTCTATAGGAGATTTATCAAGGATTTTCTAAGATTGCCAAGCCACTTTCCAAGTTATTGGAAAAGATGTAGAATTCAAGTTTGATGAGGAGTGCTTAAAAGCTTTTGAAGAGTGAAACAATGTCTAATTTCTTCTCCTATCTTGATAGCTCAGTTGGGCTCTACCTTTCATTATCATGGCCGATGCTAGTGATTATGCGGTTGGTCTTGTTCTTGGGCAAAAGGCGGAAAAGCTATTTCATCCCATTTACTATGCTAGCAAGACTCTTGATTGTGCCCAACTTAATTATACCACTACCGAGAAGGAATTACTTGCCATAGTCTATGCTTGTGAGAAGTTTCGGTCTTACATTGTGGGTACTAAAGTCATCATCTACACCGATCATTCAGCTACGAAATATCTACTTATGAAGAAGGACTCTAAGGCAAGACTAATTCGATGGGTGCTTCTACTTCAAGAGTTTGACTGAACATCCTTGATAGGAAAGGCAGAGAATCAAGTGGCCGACCATCTCTCACGGTTGAGCAATGAGGCTCAACTTGATGATTCGGATGTGATTCATGCATCATTCCCGGATGAGCGATTGTTCCTTATTGATAGCTTATCCACACCATGGTATGCTGATTTTGTCAATTACTTAGTTTGTGGAGTGTTACCTCCGGATTTCAATTCTCACCAAAAGCGTAAGTTCTTACATGAAGTGAAGAAATACTTTTGGGATGAACCATATTTATTCAAGAGGTGTCCTGATCAACTCATTCGGAGATGTGTACCAGAAAATGAACAAGAGTGTATTACGCATTGTTGCCACTCTTCCGAACTATGGTGGCCATTTTGGAGGAGAAAAACTGCTGCAAAGGTCTTCCAAAGTGGATTCTATTGACCCACTCTATTCAAGGATGCATATGCCTTTGCTCTCCAATGTGATAGAAGCCAAAGAGTAGGGAACATATCCGGGAGGAATGAGATGCCTTTGACTAGCATGCTTGAAGTTGAACTTTTTGATGTTTGGGGAATTGACTTCATGGGCCCTTTTCCTAAGTCATTTAACAATGAGTACATCTTAGTTGGAGTTGACTATGTCTCCAAGTGGGTTGAGGCCATTGCATGTGTCTCAAATAATGCTAAAGCAGTGTTGAAATTTCTCAAGAAGAACATTTTCACTCGATTTGGGACACCTAGAGCAATTATAAGTGATGGTGGTTCTCACTTTTGCAATCACCAATTTCAAGCCTTGATGAAGAAATATGGTGTCAAGCACAAGGTATCATTGCCATACCATCCTCAAAGTAATGGGCAAGCAGAAATTTCCAATCGTGAGATCAAGAACATTCTTGAGAAGGTGGTGGGAACTACGAGGAAGGATTGGTCTACCAAGTTGGATGATGCTCTATGGGCATACCGACAGCTTTCAAAACGCCTATTGGTATGTCCCCTATCGCTTGGTGTTTGGAAAAGCATGCCACTTCCGTTGGAATTGGAGCATGGAGCTTATTGGGCCATCAAAAGCTAAATTTTGATACCCAGTGCGTGGGGAAGAAGAGGTTACTTCAACTCAATGAGTTAGATGAAATCCGCCTAAATGCCTATGAGAATGCAAGGATATATAAGGAGAAGACCAAGCGGGATCATGACAGAAAAATTATTCCCAAGAGTTTTGAACCCGGTCAAAGTGTCCTCCTTTATAACTCCAAGTTGAGGTTATTTCCGGGAAGCTAAAGTCTCGATGGTCAGGTCCATTCACGGTGGTTCAAGCATCTAAATTTGGTGATGTGGGTGGAAAATGAAAAGGGTGAAAGATTCAAGGCTAATGGTCAACGATTGAAGCATTATTGGGGTGGAGATGTGGATAGGCTTGTGTCCACTATCTACTTGGTTAATGAGGAGTGACCATCATGAAGAGTCTGGCTGAAGACTTTAAACTTAGCGCTTCTTGGGAGGCAACCCAAGGTATTACTTGATGCTTTGTTTGATTTTGTAGGACAGTGAAAGCCCTTGATGATGTGTTCCAGTTTGGTAGCAAGGATTGAAAGCGCAAGTCACGGAAGAATAGGGGTGCGTGGAAATGAGTCTTGGTCTTAGTTGGATGTGCATGTGAATATGTTTGTGATGATCATTAAGAGGCTTGTTAGCACTTGAGTTTGTTCATTGGTGGAAATTTGAAATCTACGAAATTGGTGTTACCCTTGCACTTAGATATGGTTGCTCTTCACTTTCACTACTTTTTGTTCACATTGAGGACAATGTGACATTTAAGTGTGGGGTGAGGGTATCCTTGATTTTAACTTGCTTTGTCCTCAATTTTTTAAAATATATATCATGGAAGTGTGAATAGTATTTGTGAGCATTATTGCAATTGGTTTGATTTGAACATGAAGAGGAGTGAATTTGATTAGGAATTGATTCCATGTTCTTTGAATGTTAGTAATGAGGTAAAGATTTGGTTTGGGTACTTTACTTTAGGATGTCAAAGAACTGTGAGGAATTGAGCCTAAGTTTCATTTTTTTCAAGAGGAGTACACCTATTGTGATTCCATCTCTAGAACTTGTCTTGAATCTCTTTTGAAATTTGAAATCCTATTGCATGCACAAAGAGGATTTAGGCATTCATTTCATAGCTAGTTTGGCCAAATGTCCATCCTTATCACAAGAAAATCCTTTGTTTACCCCATTTGAGCCTTTATCTTTATTTTATTTTATCTAAAAAAATTGCATAGAATAAATAGCCCTTTGTTTGAGATATGCAATTTTTATATCTTTTTCTTCCCATTCATTTTTATTACTTTAGTAAGTGCTAAGTAAATCAATTTAAAAGAGTGAAGGAGTTAGAAAGTATGTGTACATAGTTTAAAAAAAAAAAAAAAAAGAGAAAAAAAAGAAAAAAAAGGAATATATGAAAAAAAAAAAAGAAAAAAAAAAAGAAAATAGAGATCCAAGAAAGAAAGAAAAAAAAAATTTAAAAAAAAAGAAAAAAAAAGTTGTTTATATATAGTGTTGGAAGTTTGTTTTTTTTTTCTTAGTGGTTATTCCTTCATTCTTCATCATGAATCTCATTAAATTACTTGGCACTAATTAAAGTATTTTCCCATACCATTTGATCATTTTCATTTCATTATCCTACCTTGATCATTACAACCTTGAGAAAGTCCTTTTGATTTGAGTGTGCAATTGGATAAGTGGAGAATGAGATGATAAACAAGCTTATGGTAGATAAGTTGCAATAGGTGGAATGGAGTGAAACACAAGCCCTTGAATATCTTGAGAGATGAGTGTAAACACTTGACTTGTGAGAGACATTCTATTGTGATTTATCTTTGCCAAATTGATTCCTTGCTACTTGCATTTTTGGAATTTGGAAAAGATTTTGAGAAAATTTGTTTCTTGAAAGTTTGAATTGACTTCAATTTTGTAGTGCTTGCTTCAAAAATTTGGCTTCCATGGTTTTCTTGAATTTAGTTGTTTTGGAATTTAAAATCTTGAGGACAAGATTTGATGCAAGTGTGGGGGTGTGATAACTCTCCATATTTTGTATATTTAAAGTACATTTTGAAGATATTTGGAGAGTTATCTATGCAATTTTAGGAGATTTCTATGAGATTATACCATTATAAGATCAAATCAATTGGCACATTATTTAGGGGATTTTATTGCAAATATCTTAATTTTAATTAAATAGAAATATTTAGGTTTATATATATAAATAAATAAATTATAATGATATAAAAAAAAAAGAAAAGAAAAAGAAATGAGTTTATGTTTTAATTATTATTATTAATATATATATATTTTTTTTACTGACCAAAGGACCAGGAAGTAGAGATGCAAAAAAAAAAAAGGAGGTGAATTGAAGATGATTGTTGGAACTTTGAAGCAGTGACACCGTTTTGAGATTAAAAAGAAAGGAAGACCTAAATCTAAGAGAGATTTATTTGGAAGAGAAAAAAAAAACGAAACGAGAGAGGGCGGAAAAAGGAGAGAGAGAGGCGCGTCATATTTTTCGGGAGGGAGAAAAAGGAGCAGCGGCCATTTGGAAGGAACGAAGAAAAATAGAAGAAATTTTTGGTCCTTGTTCTTGGTTTTGTATCTCATTTGACTCTGATTCTAGTGTCTTAATTTCATTTTCCAGAATGCTATTTACTCTGAATTTTCTTGTCTTTGTTTGGATTTTGTTAAAGCCATGCTTGGCTAATTTCTCTTTTATTCTAGGGTTCTTTTGACCCTTTGTATGGATTAATACTTGAATATTCCTCTCTTTTGGTAGATTAATATATGTATGTGTTGATTTTAACCTTGGCTTAATGCTTCTAAATGATTGGCCTCCATTTAGATGATTTATTCACTTAGGTTTTGACTTGAGAGAGCTAAACTAGGTGTAGAACTTGATTGAAATCATGCTTGTCTTGAAGTTTACTTGATAAATGGATGGTTTGTTGGTAAAATAGAGATATATTTACTAACCTTGCATTGTCACATTAGGGTTGTTGCTTAAATATTGATTCTCATTAATTGTAGCAAGAGATTGTGCATTTTAATGAGAAGAGAAACTTGATTTTGACTTGAGAGAGCGGGTCAAGTGTTTTAGAACCTTAGACTAACACATATATGTATTGAAATGCTACTAGAGAGGAAATTAACCAAGTTTTATGAAATGCAAAAAGGGGAAAAGAGCCCTAGGCTCAATTATCCTTGAATTTAAAGAATCAATTGCCCTTATCAATTTTATGTTTTAGAAATAGTCTTTAAAAATTCACATTCCAAATCAACTTTGTTTTAGCTCAACTTGATGAAATCCACTAAGCCTATTGCTTGACCAATTTGTTAAACAAATCCTCGTGGGAACG
This sequence comes from Acacia pycnantha, assembly GCA_025563575.1. Lineage (NCBI taxonomy): Eukaryota > Viridiplantae > Streptophyta > Magnoliopsida > Fabales > Fabaceae > Acacia > Acacia pycnantha. The sequence continues at coordinate 960,101 of JAMWYP010000215.1, forward strand.
ATACTTTATTTATCACTTTATTACTTGCGAATCTCGTACACTTGCGAGGCGAACAACTTGGGGCAATGAACCTAACTCCGTTAACCGAACAGAATGGTCAGGTAAGTGTCTATCATGGGGGCCTCACCGAGTTCACGGCGACTTATTGGCTGACCCACATAGACTAGCATTGCCTTTGGCACCAAACTATTCGAAATAACTTTATTAGACCCATGCCTGACAATAGACTCTGATAACTTCTTTCGGCTCCTGCCTGGACCGGTGCATTATTACGACTTTGCCCCTTGGTTCCTCTTTATGACTCCACTACCGGTACCCTCTCTGATATTTCTGATATTCCTGATATTTCTGCTTGAACCTTTTCTGCACTATTAGTTAAGACTGAGGTCCAATGCCCATTGGACCTCAGGTAATGGTTAACCTCATGTTTATATAAACAATATATGCACAACAGATATTTCTAATATTACAGCAATGATCAAGCCAATACGTCGTATGATCATTTATTAACAACTACAATAACATGTAAAGTTAATTAGGTTGTAATACCCTGAAAATCTCACTTATGATAAGTATCATAATTTAGCAAATAATACCTACTAGAAATAGGTGAATATGTAGTCTCAAATTTTGTAGAATAATTACTTTGTTCCTAGGGTAATTTCTCTTGAAATTTGGAGAAATAAAGTGCCAAAATCCCTAAGTGAATTTGTGGGTCATAATATACCCTGAAAATATTATGATAAATCCTAAGAGGCAATTAAATATTTATTAAAAATAGGAAAGTATGTTGTCTCTAATTTAGATAATTTATTGGATTAATTTCCTTGGAAAATAATGAGGCAAAATTTAATATTATTTTGGGGAACATAAGTTGCCCCATGATTTTTAAAATAATACATGGAGTATAAATTATCAATGTCAGTACAATAGTTGTGAGGAAACAATTAATCTTAAATAAGAAAATTATCAACAATTAGTAAATGATTAAATCCCTATTTATTAGAGATTAATCAACATGTTATAGAGGCACAATTAGGAGTTGTAACCCTAATTAAAGATTAATGGCTAAGATGAGCATGAGAATAATTGTTAATCAATTAGAGATGATTAAGAAAATGTATAAGATGAATTATATAAAATACCTAAAGCCTAAATATAAATACCTAAAGCTTAATTAACCAACATAATAATAATTACTTAATTAAATACTTAAAGCATGGATTAATTAAGTAAAATCAAAGTTTGACAAGTCAATGGGAGAGGGGGAAAACCGAATTGTTGGTGTGTGTGTGAATGCAAAAATGTTGAATGTAGTGTGAAAAGGGTTAAGTGATAATATCATGATATTTTGGTTAAAGAAGAGATATTTGTTGAAAAAGCAAACAAAGCAAATGAGAACCGATAGAAATTAAATCCTATCTTGAAATCCTTGAACTAGGTTTCTAAGATCAGGACATATTGTAGACAAGGGAATTTTATCCCGAAGTGGGTTATAGCCGATGTCATTTCAGAATCGGCGTGCGTTTATCTTAAAATAGTTAGCAGGCTAAGAAATACCCTTAATGAGATCATAATTTTTATAAATCCAAATATTTCTCAAGAGGAAGTTTAGATCTCCAAGGTTATGCTAAGGAATATTTTAGATTATTTAAGATTACGCGATTAGAACACCGAACAGGGGATTTTATTGGGTAAATCTATAAAGCAAGAGAAGTGACATCATGGGGATGATGTCATTGTTGGAAGGATGACATAGGGGGGCATTTTGTTGGAGGAAGAAGAAGGAAAATGAGTGAATCTCATGAGGCCACATCTACCTCCTCTGAACCGTTGATACGAAAGAAGATCCAATGGCTAAGATCCATAGTCTTTTCCTATAAATAGACCCTTCATTCCTCTTCATTCCTCACCAATTCACAAGAGTAATTTCGAAGTAGAGAGGTTAGAGAGAAGGAGGAGCTCTGGAGAAGGAGTAGCGAAGTTCTGGGTAAGTTCTTCGGTCCCTAGTTCTTGAAGTTCTAGGTTAAGTTCATAGCTTAAGTTATGTTGATCTTTAGTCTTCCAATATATTGTTGATATAATGTTTTATGGTTAAATATGATATTTATTTCTAAAAAGGGGTAAAATAGTCATTTGTGACTAAAATATCCGTTAGGATATTGTGTATGAGTTAATGGATACGATTTTACCCTTTAAGATATCCGGGAGGTCCGGAGTCGGTTTCAAAAGGCCGGACGTTTGTCCATTACACGGTGGAAGGTACGTTCGCGTACTAATAACACTAGCTCTGATGATTACCGTATGCGTATATGTGTTATGAGTGTTCACCCAAATATGTCAGCAGGGATGGACCCAGGGGCAAAAATAAAAAATGCTACATCTGTATAAAAGTAGCCAACTTATAACAAAACTCAACTTGTTTAGCCAACCATTAACAAAACTCAAAACTTATCCAAAATACTAACCCTAAAATATTCTCTAATCAATATAAAAGTAATATCATTTGAAGGGTTGTTAACGAAGGGGCAAAATTGCTCCCAAAAAAAACTTTCGGGGCAAAATTACTCATTAACCCCAAAAAAATGTTAAAAATGTTATTTATGATATCATATATTGTAATACCCGGATTATTATTTTCCGAAATATGATCAATAAATTGGATACTTCTGATAGGTGAAGTTTTGATTTCCAGACTTGTGTAAAAATGGTCTAATATTCTAAGTTAAGATTCTGTAGGAGAATATGTTATCTCTAAGTATGGTAATTTAAATAAATTATGAACTTGGAGAAATTGAAGAAGAATGGTCAAAAAGTATTAAATGACCAAAATACCCTTGTAAATTATAGAATAATGCAAGAGGCATGGAAATTCTAATGTTAATGCAAGAGCATGAAGGTAATAAGATGTTCTAATTAAGAAAATTATCAACTTGTGATAATTAAGTAATTAGGTCATTATTGGCTAATTACTTAAGCTTAAGCAAAGGAAATTATGAAATAATTATGTAAAGCTCAAAAATTAGTGAAAATGGTTTAAAATTAGTAAAAACATGTTTACTAATTAATTGGAAATTTTGGAGAAAAATAGTTGAGTTTAGGTATTTTTAAGCCTAAATACAAGAATGGACCAATTAGGTAATTTTGTGGAATTTTTGTGGAAAATTAAATAAGTAAATAAGTAAATAATTAATTAAATAAAAATAAATAAATATTTATTAAATATTAGAGAGTAAAAACGAAATTTGGACCCAAAAATAAAGGAAAAAAATAAAAATAAAAACAAAATTATATGTTAAGTGGTATTAAAATAATATTATAATTAATTAAAGTAAAAAGGGTGAATAGTAATTTAAAAATTAGGAAACGGATCCTATCTAGAGATCTAGGAATAGGAATTCCAAAGTCAAGGTAAAATATTGATCGGTGGGAATTTTATCTTCCGTTAAACTCTTACTAAGTAAATTCGAGACCATTTTAGGCATTTTCCTAATAAGACGAAATAGAGAAATTCCGATAAAAGGCCGAGATAGCCAAGAGGATTCGAAAAGGTTATGTTGTGACATTTGGAAAAGAATTGGGAATTTTCATGAACATATTTGGAATCAAGTGATTTTTCCAAGAGATTGATGTTTCCGAAAACAAGTTTCGACAATCGGACGCGTTTGGACACGTTTTCGAGAAAGACTCAATCGGATGTTGGAACCCTATATGAAATCAAAATATAGGTTAACTTGGACATTTCTACTATGGAGAATATGTTTTCAAAGTTATAAACCAGAATTTTGAGATTTCTCCGAAATCACGCGAATCGGACACCGATCGGAGAAATCGGCTCAAAGCTTCGAAGGTGACACGTGGCCACCTCCCATTGGCCAAACCCTTTATTTTGAGCATGGATTTTCGTTCAAGTGTGAAAGGGAAGAATGGAAAAATGGTTTTTTGAAAAGTTGCTTTGACTACTTAGATCGCTCCTCACAAAGTTGATCCGACTAGTGAAATCCTACACCTTTTCTTATAAACACCCCCTCCCCCTTTGGTTTTTTCACCCCATTCTCAAGAGAGAATTCAAAATAGAGAGAGAAAGAAGAGAGAAGGGCTCGGAGAAGTTCTGCGAAGTCTTCAACGGGTAAGTCTTTTTGGTCTTTAGTCTTTAGTTAGGTAGTTAGTAGAATTGTTAGATAGTTTTAGCAAGTTGGGATTGAGATTCCTACTATTGTTTTTAGGCCTCATTGCATTGAAATATATGCTCGATTTAGGTAGAAACATGGTAGGGATCGAGTCCCCTGAAAGTCAAGTCTTCGTAGTTCTTTCAAAAGTAGGTGTTATAATGCTAGAATAGCCTTTAAATTTCAAGTATGATTGGGTATCATATGGGAGGGCTATTTTAGTCATTATTTTCGAAAATCCTAGTTATGTCAAGTTCGGAAAATTTTTGGAAGAAAATTTGTCGAAAAGTAACGGGCGTCAGCGAAATTCGCCGATTAGGGGCAGAGGGCAAAATGGTAATTTTTACCTAAAATGCCGCTTATAGTGTCAAATCACTAATAAAGGTGATATTATTCTTATAGGATATCGTAATCTCTCGATTTGCTGCCGTCACGCTGCCCGACGAGCCGCTGCTTGAAGTTCACGTTTTTCCGTGAAAGTACGTTTTCCGCCGGTAGTACCTAACGTTGCCAACGAAGGTACGTTCGCGTACTGTAACACTAACTCTGATGTTTACTGTATGCGTATTTTTGGTTGAGAGTCTGATGATTTGTTGTGAGTATTGTTATGTGCTTTTGGATACATGCACTACGTGTGACACATCTACATGCACTACGTGTGACCCATCTACATGCACTACGTGTGACTCATCTTTATGCACTCCGTGTGACACATCTGTTATACTTAATATGAATGATTGTGGATGATATACCGTATATGTGAATATGAGGTTAACGTTACTGAGATCCAATGTGTTAAATTGGATCTCGCCTATAGCATCATGGTCGAGAAGAATCGAGGACCAAGGAGAGAGGAAAGCAAAGCAGTGGTCATGGTTCCTACTTTCAAGACTTTCCGATGTTGTCCTTACTTTTGAAAACTCTGGGTACTATACCATTTCGTATCTAACCAGTGGGCATTTTGAATATATATCAGTTATTCTTCCGCTCAAATGCTCTACTCTGATGATTTGAAAAGATGTTTTAAAAAAAAAAATTTATACTGCTTGTGAAAAGTTGGGATGTTAAATATAAAAAAGGGTTAAGTAGCATTTTTGCCCCAGAAGTATACGGCTAGGAGTAATTTTGCCCTGGAAGTTTTTTGTTGAAGCAATGTTGCCCAGGAAGTTTTTTTTTGGAGCAATGTTGCCCCCGGAAGTTGTTTTTTTGAAGCAATTTTACCCCTCCGTTAACAACTCTAACGGTCAACTAACCGTTGACCGTTCCTATGATCAAGTTTATTCATTTAAAATTGAGTAAACTTGAATATAAGCCAGAATTTTTTCTTATTAGGCGTAAGCAAACAAGAAATGTTATAAACATGAGGATATATGTTTTTGGGAAATCCCATATAAAGCTACCTGAAATAGAGAAATTCTTAATCAAGTTGGTAAATTCATTAAATTCCTAATAAATTAGCAACCCAATTTAGTATTTCAAAATGAGGGTTGAACAACTTTATTTCCCTCTCATAATCTCCTCTCTCATCTTAAAAGGATTTCAATGCTTTGTAACTTATTTTTTTAAATAAGTATATGTATATAAACATTAATGTATAATAAAATAAAATATGACTAGATTAAATTAAAATTTTACTTTGTGGTTTGGAAGGATCCTCTAGAATAATGCAAGCTTTAAAAAAAAAAGCAGGAAAGCATAACCCCAGTAAAAATCAAAGGAGTTTTTTGTTAAATATCCAGAATAAAAAATATTATTTCTTACCTGAATTTTTTTTATTAGAACAAAATTAAACTATGTTGATGGCAAAAAATCTGACTTCTGTAATATTATATATATCAAATATTTCATTAATGGAATTTTTAAAAAGGAGTTTCATTAGCGTAAAAAACCAAAATTTATATCATGCAAGTCAGAATTCTATGATTAAGGAGTTAACAAAACAAATTTAAGTTGTGTTCTTCCAAAAATAATTTGTTTTATTGACAGTATTTAAATAAAAATCATTTAATTAATATTGGGGTTATGATTTTCTTTTTATTTTTTGGCTTGAATTATTCTTGGTAATTCTTTGGGAACACAAGAATTTCTTTGATTTAAAAAAGTCATATTTTATTTTATTATTTATTAATGTTAATATATATACACAAAACAAAGTTACATAACAATATAACTTTTTTAAGAGAGGAGAGAGAGGACAAAGAATACTAAGGGAGTGAAATGAAGTCATTTTGCTCACATTTTAAAATTCTAAATTGGGTAACTTAATTAGGAATTGCTTGAGTTTAACAACCTAATTTAGAATTTCCATATTTAAGGCAGTTTTATATGAGATTTTCCCTATTTTTCCGGGGAACAAATATTTATGAAGAATGACCATAAAAATTGTAATTATTTAGAAGGACCAAATATAAAAGTATAAAATTAAAAGTACTAAAATGCTCCCAATAAAACTTTCTGCATTTCTTCCTACAATCTCTTCCCCATTCTATTTTTAAAACTAATACAAAATTCAAAATTTCATTAAATTAAACAATATAGTCTTCTCCATTTTCATTTTTCACAACTTGAATATATATCTATGAAAAAAATTACGCATTCGTCAATTTGTCAAAATTATAATTTTTTTAAAATCAACAATAATTTAAATTAAAAATGGTATTATATAATTTTAATAAAAGTCAAGGTCTTTTATAATTATCATATATGTTAAACCAAGAAAGTTTGTATGATTTATTTTTTTTAGAAGCAATTTATGTGGGTTAAAAAAATTCATGTAATGTTAATAAAATTAAAACGTCTAATTAACCTATTATTAGATCCTGAAAAATATGAAATGTGTTTAATTTTTCCAAAATAGAAAAATTATTTTTTTTTTTACAAAAAGAGTTTAATTGAAATCAATGTTGAAAATATAAATCAGGCAACTTGATGATATAAATTGGTAAAAAATAAAAATTAAGAAAAACATGAGTTTAACAGTTGTTAATTCAATAATATATTGACAAAAAAAGGATCATATCATGATATGCATTTTTGGTTTTAATTTTATTTATTTATTTTAATTATGAATACAAGAGGTTTGATTAGGGACAATTTAGTAATTTTAAATTTATATTATGATGTTCGGTCCTTCTAAGTAATTATAATTTTTATGGTCCTTTATAATAAATTCTCTAGGTCCTTTATTTTAATTTACCCAAAATAAAAAAAAAAAGTAATATTTAAGCGTAAATCATCCACAAAGGCCAATTTAAGAAAATAATCAAAAATTGATTCCTCAATTTCATTTATTACTAATATATCTCAAGAAAATTAATATTCATAAATTGAGTTACGTCCCTTACAAGTCAAACTGATAATTATTAAATTCACGGGACTTGTTATATTTCAATGAAATTTGGGACACACACACAGATATATATATTTCTCTTGAGATTTATGGGCATTATTCATAACATTTTTATTACTGGAAGCTTATCGGAAACATCATCACAATTCACAATTTCAAGGTCAATCCAATGACGCTTCTGTTTCCCCTTTCACTCAACAACAGTACTAATTCTCTGTGTGTGTGTGTTCCCAACTATGCTTTTAAAGATGTAAATATAAATTTCAGATGTATATATTGAGGAGACGCGAAGACACAATTAAGTATTGCTCAAGCAGCCTCTGAAGATTATTATATGACTTTTTGGAAGAGGACTTTTTCAGTGTGAGAGTTGATAGTGTCTGGATCAGTGTGAGCCGCGTAGTAAAAGCTTTTAGTGACAGTAAGGAATGTCTTTTTCATGTTGAGATCCATGCCATTATTAGAAGAAAGCACCAATTGCACCAGCTTCTGCATTTTCACCTCTATTTGTGTCTTCCCCGTGTTCCAGCTTCCATTACTATTGTTTTCCTGTTATAAATAATTTTCAAACAAGATATATAAGGAAACTATAGCACATGCATATATGTGTGTGTATATACCCCCTTCAGTCGTTTTTATAAAAGTTTGAAATTTAAATTGTCTTATCCTTTTTATAAGATCCCACTTCGGGTTGTTTGAACATTTAATGTGTTTTTTTTTTACCATTTTTGCTCTCAATTAATTATATTATCTCTCATCATCTTTTTTCCCATACTACATTCTCTTTCATACTTTTTCTCATTATTACTTTATTTCTCTCTCTTATTTGTCCCTTTATAAATAAGGGCATGCTTGAAAAGAATAGTTCTTTTCCTACATATTTATTGCTTTTTATCTAACTATTTTTTTAAACTGCATAATTTGATTTTCGAGCTCTTATAAAAAGGACCAAAAGGAGTATATATTACCATAAGAATATAAAATAATCCCATTATCAATTAATCAATGATTCTTAATTATTAATTAGTAATCACCTTGGTGCTTTGGAGAGAACGTAATTGATGGCAAAGTTGATTAGAGAGTTGCACAAGTCTCTGATAGTCAGGATTGAGCTGAGAGTCCTGAGAAAGTTGGTAGGAAGCATTAATATGAATCATGTTCACCAGCAGCTCAGCTTCTCCTTCCCACTCATCTCCTTCGCTTTGCCATCCCAATAGCCACTTTGTCCACTGCTTGCATTATTCAAACATCATTATAAGTCCAACAGAAATTACTCATCAAACAAATCCCCTCTCTCATAAGTTGTAAGGATTTTATTGGTGGGTAATTTGTAAATACTTCTATAGGTTCTCTTTGAGTCCGGAGGCATACTTTGGCCCTAGTGAACTCTAGGACTCAGCTCACCTAAACTTATTAGTATAAAAAAAATAAAAAATCACGCATCAAAAGTTCATGAATCATAGACAGACTTACCGCGTCATGAAGAATATCGAAGCCAGCATTTGGTGAGCTCTGAGAGAAGGAATGCACAGTTTCTAGTAAAGTCCCTAAAAGACCCTCCCTGCTCCTGTTTTTATTCAGCCATCTGCAAATAATGCATACTATGAAGTACTCCCTTCAGTCCTTAATATAAGACTCAATTGACTTTTTTAGAGGGAATAAAGAAGTTAAATAAATTACTTAATCATAATAAATGTTGTGTATAATTATATTATATATCATCTTATAAATTAGGTAAATTAATGAAAGAAAAACAATAAATATAAATCCTTTGAAACTATTTATTTAGCTTCCTAAATTTCTCAAAAAAGTCAACTGGACCGGAGGTGATAATGGTTTTACTTAAAATTTAAAATTTATGAGATAACTACCGCTCCGTAAGAAGTGTACGTGATTACCGTTCATTTAAGGAGGTACTGCTGTCATTGAACTCATGCACAAAGGCTTTTCTTTGATTTTGGTCCTGATATGTGGTTCTAAGTGTATGAATCAGAGCAGAAGTCTTGACCCATGCAAGCCGTTCTTGAGACCTCTCAGGCTCAAAAATATTGGCTGCGGCCAAAAAGTAAGCCAAAAGAAGCCTTTCTTTACTCAATCCAAGACTTTCTAGTCCCCATTCCGAGTGCCACCTGTAAAAAAATCCATCATATAATATGAAAATTAATTAATTTAAAAGTTTGATCTAATTCGATTGCTGACAATTCAAACTTGTGTAAATGTCATTTCTTAAATATTAGGGGTTTTTGAATAAAAATTGATATCATTATTTTTCTATTCTAAAAGTATTATATATTGAAGTGAAGTAGGCTTTTTCTTACTCTTGTATTCTCTTCCATTCTCTCCTATGCACAGCTTGACACATATCATAGTCTAATTTTCCAAGTTCAAGATTAACGTTATTGTTTACTTTGTGCAGCCTGCCAAAAAAGAAAAAGGAAATTAAAGTATTATTTGAGTTCAATGTTTAATTTTAAGTACATGTCACTGCAAAATCTGAATATCTAGATCAACTTGTTTAGAAATTTTAGTCACCTGTAAAGGCTCTTGGAAATCCAGACATCATCTCCACCGCCATATTGTTCTAAGAAAAATCTGGTCTCTACACGAGGCAAGCTTGCATACCATGGAAAATCCAATCCATAACTTACCTATTAATTTTGTTTAGGGGAATTAATTAATAAAAATAAAAAATCAAACTAAGGTTATTAATTAGAAAATAAACCTGAATAAAATAAAACATATATACCTCTCCAGATAGATCTTTGGATATGATCCATTTATCAAGAATTTGATTAGTATCTCGTTTCTTTGACAAGAAGTTAATTGCAAAATTCTTGCCTTCATCAAGAATAGTCTCTCCTGGAAATTGAACTTGAGTTGCTCTGTAAAAGTTGAATATTACTGTTGCTCCTTCATCTGATTGCCCAGGATAGCAGAAGAACTCTCCATCTTTCTCGAAATTTTTAAACACGCCTACCAAATTAAATACGCGCAATGTGATCAAATATCGTTATTGGCATAGTTAAATTAATTCTGGCAAAAAAACCCAAATTTAAATAAATTACTAGCTATCTACTTATAGCTATAATAAATATTCCCTCCCGTTATTGCATTACAGAAGTGTTTCTATAATTAGGACTGGAGGTAGTACCAACTAATGATATTTCACTTACAAGGGGAAGCGTCATAGCCATTCAATCTGAGTAGCCTGAACGCCATAGATGTATCATCAAGGTCTGGCAAATCAGAATATCTTGTCCATCCAAGACCTCTCTCGTTCCAACTTCTGTTAAGGCATTGTTGTTAGCTTTTGGTAGAATAATGTTTCACGTAAGCAATTGAATTGGTTAAGACCAGTTCAGCATATTTTTTGAATAATAAGGATAGATGTAATAAATAGCTGAATATGCACATATTACAATCAAATAAAAAAAGGTATACGTGTATTTTGGATTTGGAACAAATAAATTAAGTTGTACTACCTCCGGTCCTAATTATAGGACCAATTTGTTGTGCAAATAGCATTACAAAGTCCTATAATTAGGTCTGGAGGGAGTTTATTGTAAACATTTATTAGCTGAAAACTTATGTTGCAGTCTCAAGTGATTGCATTTAGGAACAAAATTATGGTAGGGTATGTAAATTATGGTGGAAAGATTGACTTTGACGTTTTGACTAAAATTAAGTCTAAGATAAATTTGGCGGCATGATAACCTCGAAGAGAAGACAGTTAAATATACCTGTAAATATAATCCAGCATCCCTTTAATCTTTGGTTCAAAATATCTTGCAATTCCCAAGCGCTCCAATCGATCAACAATCCATAATTGTTCAAAGATATCTATGGGGTACAGTTCTGGGACTAAAATGTCAGAGAAGTTGAGTGAGTGAAAGATTGATTCCATTGCGTTGAACAATTATATACAATTTGTAATCATAATCACCAAAAGGATTTATTTTATTTTATTTTTGTAAACTAGGTTGATATATGGGAGAATCCTTGCCAAGGCCTAATTAAGGTCCAAAATTATAAAAAGAGCCCCAACAACTTTCACATACCAAAAAGGGCCCTAGGGCCTTTTCTAGTATAAACGTTAACAACTAAAACAACCAAATTGACAACAACAAAAATACCCATTAACAACTAAATCAGTCGTATTAACAATAATATTTTAACAACTAAATCAGTCACTTTAACAACAATATCAGCCCCGGTTAACAACTAAATCAGTCAAATTAACAACTAAATTTTAATGAAAAATCTCAGAAAAGGCCCTAGGGCCCTTTTTGGTATGTGAAAGTTGTTGGGGCCCTTTTTGTAATTTTGGACCTTAATTGGGCATTGGCAAGGATTCTCCCTTGATATATATATATAGACGTACCTCCGCCCCTAAAGTTCTGTGCAACATTGTTTAAGTAATTGCGGCAATGAGGGTCCTTGCTTTGGTTGAAAGCAAAAGCAGTGGAAGAAGGACAAAACAAGTAAGAGCCATCTTTGCTTCTCACTTTCTGAAGCTTATCCCATTGAAGCCCTGGTATTGCTTCCAAACTGAAGAGCAATGATGTTGGCACATTGTGCAACGCCTCCATCGGTATCCTTTTCACATCATAAAACCAGTCAACACCAAATGATCATACGTTGAATCTTATAAATGAGTCTTGTGTGTATTACTCCCTTCAGTCCTAAATATAGTCCTAAATATAGTAGCTAGTGGAAGGGTTTGCTTGAGTCATACATGTAACATTGTATCTTATTATTTTCTCATATTAAAGGGGGTTTTATCAATTAGGGTAGTTTCCAATACAAATAATTAAAATGTAAGCACATCTATTACAGATTATTACTCCTCTTGGTCCTTTTTATATGGTACAAATAATTGAATTACGTAGATTAATAAATCAGTAAAATTAGTTAAAGGCAATACTCCCTCCGGTTCTTAATATAAGATATGTTTGGGGAGTTGATCTTGTCATAAATGTCAAACATATGTTTCATATTTTTCAATCTTTCCCTAATTGCCCCTATTGATACTCCCTCAACAATTATCAATTAGGAGAGGGAATTGGGGAATTAAGGAATATGATTAGGGTGTTTTAGAAAATACATGTCATATTAACTAACTTTCTTAATCTAATCAAATTAGATAAATATGTCTTATATTAAGGACTAGAGGAATTAATACTTATGTAAGAAATATATGCCCTTATATGCAGAGAGGGTAAGTAAGAGAGAGAATAATTAAGTGTGAAAAAAGATGAAAGAGAATGTATGAGCAATCAATTAGGGGTAAAAAAGAATGCATTAAATGTTCAGGCATCTCTAAAATGTAACTTACAAAAAAGGACCAGACACATTCAAAAAAAAAAAAAAGCAGCTCATAAAAATGACTTGAGGGAGTAGTTATCTAGCTTCTACATTTAGAAGTGGAGGGAGTATTAAGTACATTAATTACAATCGTCATCTTAATTTCTTATAGTTGTGTCTCCCTCTTCAATGTGAGGAACAAGAGAGAAGAAATAATGGGAGTGCTGTACCTTTTAAGTTTGGTTTCTTTCCTTGCCAATATTTCTTCAAGGCCAGGGAAGACGTTAGGCACATCAATGTTCAAAGTTTTTGCCACTTGGAGGAGTGACGGCAGAATAACTTCGAACCCACATGTCATGTGCTCTCTATTCTCCGTTTCCAGTTTGTTCACATTCTCTCTGAAGAATTTTAGCCCTACATAATTTATAAAAAGTACGTACGAGTTACTTTAACTGCAACAATTAAGGTATTAAGAGTAGTTACAATTAATGTTACTCTCAGTTCTTAATATAAGAGCTAATTGGGAAGTTTATATTAGTGATAAATGTAAGAGAGAGATGCAGGAAATTAAGGAAGATTATTAGAGTGTTTTAGGGAGGAAATGTCATATTAATCAACTTAACTAACTTTTAATCTAATCAAATTAGGTAAATAGGTCTTACATTAAAAACTGGAGGAAGTAGTTAATCACCTCTATCAACTTGTTCAAGATGAACGTCGTAGTGTGTTAAAACAATAAGAGAAGCTAAGGTGCAAATAAGCCTATCATAAGCCACAAAGATATCAGCATCTCCCCATGAACCATCAGGAAGCTGATTGTCTATAATCCATTGAAGAGATTGAGGAAACAGGGGGGACCCACTTCCATTCACATCTTCCAACAGAGCTACCATTGCTGTGGGATAAGCTGAGAGCGATATGCTCTTCTCTCCTTCATTTGATTCCAAGTTCATTCTAATGACTTCCACTCTCTTTCTGATCTCCTCATTCATTACACAAGCCTTTAAAGTTTTTCAAATCGAAACAATTAATAGATATGACATATATATATATATTTCTTATAAGAACGGGCATGAATCGCATTGAGATTATGGTTAAAAATGTTTACAAATTAATTAAAACGCTACCTCCCAATTAGCCTCTTCATCTTCTTCCTTAATCCAACTATACGTTAATGGAAGCGTGGAATCTTCAACTCGTGAGACGTCTGAAGTTATTGGTTCTGATATTCTGCTGCTGCTGCTTCTTGCTCTAAAATCTGAGTTTTCTCTGAAACGATAACTCTAGCCTTCAATGGTGGTGAAACCCCTATGACAACATAAGCAATAATACTATATATGTAAGATTTTATAGAGGATGATGAGTGCATATATAGCAATATATTCTAAAAGAGGTAGTAATTAAGGTGAAGCTTAGATTACCATGAAAGGTGATTTTCGAGGAATGATGGGTGAATTGAGAATTTCTGGGAAAAGAAAATAACAAATAGTGAGTTGAAGAAGGAAAAGAAAGAAAAGAGGGGGTGGTGGCGCGAGAAGCCATTGATGGGTTATTCTTTTTTGGATACGTTGTTGGCGTAATCTTCTATGGAGTTAGATACGCTATTTATAAGCACGAGAAGGTGGCAGTTATGTAAATTAAACTTAATTTGTACAATTGTCAATTTTATTTAACAATAATTTTGTGTGTTTGTTTTCTTTTTCTTTTTTATTTGCCGGGAGGGGGGGGGGTAATAAGAAATGGTCGACGATAATGAATTTCAAAACATTATACATTATAAATATTAAAAGAAAGAAATATATAATCTATACAAATATTTTAGGTAATATTTTCAAACTTACATATATATTCTTCCTTTCTAAATTTTAAGGTATTTTTTGTAGGTTTTCTTAATTGAGACATCCTATTAAATAAGAATAAAAAAAATCATTAACTAATTGGGAGTATAAATAAGCTAAAAGTGTCTTATAAGAACTTGAACTTGTCATTCGTTAAGCGAAATTTGTTTTATATATATATATTGGTCAAAAAATATAAATTTGAGTACCAGTACTTTCTATATATGAAATCTAAAGGAGTATATATATACTTTTTTTTTTGTATATATATAGAAATATATCAGGTCCTTATGTATAGGATAATTGTTTCAACTTAGCCAATGATAAGTTCAAGACCTGCGTGACCGTATATGGACGATTAGCACAACTCTGGGAATAACAACTTTTGGAGATCCGTAATTTGTATATACTATCTCTTCTCATTTTTGTGTGTGTAAGTGATGCGATATGAAATAGTTGATTGATTAACATTTTTGATATTTATCATAATTAGGGAATATATTATTTTAATATTGATTTGGTTGTTATCTTTTATCATTAATTTTTTATTTGCATTAATGTTAGTATTGTAGAGGGTTCTCACTTTAATTTCTATGACTAGGTTGAAGCCTATAAAAGGTAGGAAATGAGCCTCTCCACTTCCCTTCTTTATTCTCACTATTAGATCAACTCTAAACGGTTGAGGTTTAATATCCTATAAAAGTTAAAAGAAATATATGGAATACTTTCATAAAAGATATAAGCTATTTAAATTTTAGATCAAATTTTAATGTTTTCAATTTATTTAGATACATTTTTTTATTTGATATTATTATAATATTTTTGTGGGGGAAATGACAACCAGGTCCCAAGGTAATCACAATCAGGTCAATTGAAATCATCAAATTGCAGTAAAGTCCTATGAGATTTAGGTGTATTAATTCTAGATGTAAAAATACCATTTGCCCTCTTTTATTTAAAATGAAAAGACAAATTAGAAGAGCCAAGTGGGCAAAATGAAAGAGGGAAAAATTGTATTTTTCACATTTAGAATTAATATCACCTAGGTCTCATGGAACTTCATTACAATTTGATGATTTCAAGAGATTTGGTTATAATTATTTCTCTTTCTCCGACAAAAAAAATGATTTCTCTTACATGGGACGTCATTGTCATTTCCCCTATTTGTTATAGGATATTAAATCTCCATGAGAATAAATTAAAAGAGAAGTGGAGAGGTTACTGTTGTCCCATGGCACATCATTTCATCTGTTTTATACTATACACCTTTTGTGAATGGAATAATATTGAGTCTTCTCGCTTCCTCCTTTATTGGTCTCATTTTCTCCTCCTTCTCGCTGACCTCCCTCCTCTCTCGTCTCTCTCTCTCTCTCTCTCTTCCCCCTCTCTTTCCTTTTCCGTCCTGCATCAGTAAACCTCGTACGTTAGTCGTTGCCGTGACTGGAATTTGGAGATCCCTTCTGGTGTGCTAAGACATGGCGGCTAACTAATGTTCCCTGTCCATCCCCTTTTTCTTCATTATACGTGGTTTCCACTACCCACGTTGGTTCGTTGATTCTATTCGGGGGCCCCACGATGTGGTTGTTCTCTTCGACAATCCAAGCAAATATTTTTCTTAATCTCCTTTGGTTCTTCCTTTTTTTCCTTTTTAATAACCTTTTGTTCTTTCCTTTTCTTCCGTTATTTCTCCCTTTCGTAATTTGCGCCATTGTTTGGCTGCAGTGATCATTGTTCTTAATCGTTTTCTCACTTCCTTGTATTAGTATATTATGAAATGCACGAGTAAATGGCATCTCTATTTCCTTTACCATTCACTTCCTTCCACTTCTTTATTTACAATGTTAGATCAACTCTAACAGTTGAGATTTAATATCCCATAAAAAGTAAAAAGAATATACATAATACTTTAAAAAAGTATAATGATATAAACTATTTAGATTAACTTTTAATGATTTAAATTTTTTGTTATTTAATATTGTAATAATATTTTTATAGAATATTAAATCTCAACTGTAAAAGTTAATCTAACGGTGTAAATAAAGAAATGGAGGGAAGTAAACACTGAGGGAAATGGAGAAGCCCCTTACCCAAAATGCATTAGTACAGAATTGTGCATTAATAATAGCTACAATGAATAAAAGTCATGTATTTCAAGGCAGAAGTTGCGTAAGAATATATAATGCTAAAACTTAACAGTTAAATAAACACATCGTTATGTATTGAGAGGTGAAATTCACGAAAACAAAAACATAATAGTTGTAATTATTAACCATAATTTATTTAGTGACAAAAATGACGGTTCTTACAAAAAAAAAAAAACTTTTATATAATACTTTCAAACGATTTGTCTTCACAACTTTATATAAATAAAAAAAATACATAATGGTTATAATAATTAACAGTAAAGTATGAATCTTAAATACTTGTTTTCTTTAATAATCCTCAACGGTTAACAATGATAAGTGTCATATATAAGAAGATGGAATTCTTATAAAAAAATTTATTTGATAATATTTGACAGTTCTTCGTAGACAACCATTATATATTCTTCAAGAATACTTAATTTAATATATATAAAGGTGGGATTCTTAAAGATAACATAAATAAGGAGGCAAATTCCTAAAAAATATAATTTGACAATACATGACGGTTCCTCACAAAGAACCGTTAAGTATTCTTTAATATGAAAACATAGGATTTCAGAAAAAAAAATAAAAAATTATTTGACACAACTCTTCAAACTCCTTCTCAAACATTTTTTTTAGCTTCCCTAGTGGGTCTCAGACTCTTTCTTTCATAGGTTTTGTTCTGCTGCTGGTCTTGTATCGCAAGTCTTCACTCTATAGCTCCTTCCTCTTGTGATTCACTAGTGCAAAAAAAGGATTTAAGACCGCCTTATTTAGACCGGATAATCGACGCCCCGGTCTTAAAGGTGTGACCGGTGGCAGTTTTGTAAATAAAAAGAACTTCTTATACAATAAAGGGCTTTAAGACCGCCACATTTAGAAGGTCTTAAAAATGTTATTAAAAAATTGAAATATCAATTACTTTATGGAGAAATCTCATACTGCCAGACTTATATTTTCTACACTCCAAAATAATACGGAAAAATTTAAATATAAAGTATTAAAGTTTTAAGACCGAACATAAATAAAAATAGGTCTTAAAAGTTAGACTTTTAAGACTGGACATAATTCACGGCCGGTACTAAAGTTTAAATAAAAAATTAATTAATTTTAAGACCGGAGTTACAGGAAGACCGGTCTTAAAAGTTAGACTTTTAAGACCAGACAAAAAATGAGGCCGGTACTAAAGTTTAAATAAAAAATAATTAATTTTAAGACCGGAGTTATAGAAAGACCGGTCTTAAAGGTTAACTTTTAAGACCGTATATACTCATCTGTCCGGTCTTAAAAATGAGGCGCCAAATATATGTTTCTTGGCGCGGAAGCTTTTGTCACTCTCATTGAAGAACGAACCCCTGTTCACGTTGCGAAACCCTTCCGTTGCATTACCTCTCTTCCTCGCCCCACGTACTGTTAGCCTCTGTTACTCCTCATTTGCTCGGGCATTCCTCTCTTCGGCTTGAAAATGGACGGTGAAAATGATTCCGGTCGTGTTCTTGGAACTCCAGATCTTGGTTTGGTGGTGTGGGTCATAACGAACCCTCTTTATCTCACAATGAGCCTCCTCGGCGCAGTGCACGCCATGGTAGAAGCGGCACACAAATGATGGATGTATCCCTTAGTCGGAATTAGGGACGAAACTCGAGATTCGATTTGATGAAATTTGCAACCTTTCGGTCCTAATAAAACCACATATACTAGTTTTGTCGGTTGTCTAGTTGAAGCAAGGTTAGCATCTTGACAGTGAGTGAAAAAATGTGGACCAAAGCACGAGTAAAGGATCCTATTTGGGACACTATCCAAACTACATACACCGTCCCAGGACTCGACAAGTTGAAAGACGCAACATTGTCTTATTGTCTTTGATCGGTGGAGGAAGTTTAAGACCTTTCTAGCTAACACGTATATTTTTCCGAGGTGAAGCTTGACCATAAACCACAGGACAAGTACAAATTTATTGATGAACAAACTTGGCAACAATTTGTTTGTTGCGGACCACTTCTGAAGCTTTGGTGAGTTTATATTTAGTTTTGTTTGCACTTTTGTTTGCTTATTAACTTTGTGCGGATATGTGAATGTTATTGTGTACATCTAATCTGTTAGTTAAATGGCTTGGTGTGTGAATAGAAGTATACATTTCTTGCCTTTGTCTGCATGAGAGGAGCATGTCCTAGTTCCATGCAAGTCGATATGTAAAGCTGTGTAATATGGTTAGACGTTCTTTGTTAGTTAGTATGTTAAGCGTGTAATGGTTTCGGTGCAAGTAGTTAGTTAGTTATTCTAATATGTGTGTAGGAACCAATTATGATTAATGAATGAATTGGCGAGTTGGCAGCAATTCGCAACTCCCTTTCCTTTGGTTCTCCCAATTTCTTCTACAATGCTACATCTTCCTTAAGTAAAATGTTGAAACTTGATGAAGTGAATTTGACTAATGTTTGACGTTCATATCAAGCAGAAGTTGTCTAATTTACATTAGTGATATGGTGGAATTCATAATTGATAGTTGTTTTCAATCTGATTCACGAAAAGAAGGAAAAATACCAAGAGATCGGGAGAAAGAATGATTGCCCACATAGGGCTTCTCGCGGCGGATATGAAAAGGCCGAAAAATATTTGATGGCAGCCAAGCGGAAGAGATTGGAAGATGAAGCTGAATCCAATCCTTCTACGGTAGTTGACCAGCCGCCATCTCCAATACGTCGCGAGGAGTTGTAGTTGTATATTCGGCAAAAGCCAGCGGCGCCTACACAAGTGAACAAACTCGTGTAGTTCTTGAATGAATTGTAAGTATCGATATTGTTATTTTTTACTTACTAAACATGTTTCATTACTAAGCTTCTCGTTATCTGTATCTTACAGGAAGATCTTAAAAAGAAAGAGGCAGAGGGATCTTTTGCGTCGGATGGGAGGAATGATGTTCTGACCGTTGCTACCGGAAAACCAGATCACTCGGGGCATGTAAGGGGGATTGGAGGACGGGTAGGCCTAAAGCAATACTTTGGTAAATCCAGATGCCACAGACAAAGTGTGGTTACCAGGAGGAGATGGATCAGACGGTTGCCAAATTAAATGAGGAATCAGCGGCCAAAGAAGCTACATTGAGGGCAATGTTTCAATCTGAGATGAGCAAGATGAAGGAGATGGAGAAAATGAAGTTTCTCCTGAGCTCTCGGCCAGAGACCAGTGTGGATCCCTTGACACCTTCAGCTGCACCTATGCGGCGACGAGCACTAGAGGAGCTGCATTGTTGGACGATCGAGCAACCTTGTCATCGTATGTGGAGGATCGTGATAGTCATAGACAATTGGTTGCTAAAGGGACTGTCCACAACTTTGGATCAAGCGTACACAACTAAAAATGGATGATGATGAAGTCGAGTGTCGGTTGCGGAGGTGATCATTGATGCACGACCTCTCCCAATGATGGTGAAGCTTGTGAGTGATGTCAAGGAACCTTCATCTCTTGGCCGGTGAAGCTTGTAGATGTCTCTACTCCTCGTCAAGCTCTATCCCCTCGTCAAGCTCCATCCCTCCTCAAGCTCCAACCCCTCATCAAGCTCCACCCCCTCCTCAAGTTCCATCCCCTACTGCTAACTTGACGGCCAAGGAAAAAATATCCGATTTGGTAGCCAACAGATGGTTTGAAGATAAATCGTGGCCTGTCAATGAAGTAGTAGGCCTCCCTCATCCTGAACCTGTTTACATTGATAATGTCGATGTAGAGTCCATGTTGCTTCCTGGACGACGGAGTTACTAGTGGAATATTTCAAATGTTTATGAAGTAAGTATCTTCTTCCTTGATTACATATTTAAATGCATCGTTTAGACACACATACATATATACTAATTCCCTGATCGATGTCATTCTTGTAGGTGCATGCATGAGAACCGGTTCAACGGGCGAGAATCGATGATTTTGGATTCTTGTGCCCGGTCTATGCAAGTACAACACCTCTGGATTTGAGACAAGTACATATCAAAGAGGTTGTGTGAAGTGCCAAGAAAGATCTACTTGTTTCCATACGGCTCGGGTACATATCACAATTCTAACACTGGCAGTTGGTCGTCATGAATATGGAGGCACATTATGTTATCTTCTTATGCTCTATTCAATGCGATCCAGGGCCTACGTTGAAGCAGATCATCAACAAGTAAGCATGCCATTTTGATTGTCTTGTCTGAAATCTCTGCTGTGAATTTTCAGTGAATTATTGATAAATTTGTGATTTTGATGATAGTGGCATGATGACCTTCCAAGTTTAGGTAAAAAAAAAGGCATGGGTTTGAGCTCAAAGAGCCTAAATGGTTCCAACCAAAGGTTAGTACATATTTGGACACTGGCATAACTGCCTTGTGAACTTGGTCAGTAAGCTATATATGCTCTTATATATATTTATTGTCATTTTTAGACCCATCAGCAACCGCCAGAATCAAACTTATGTGGCCCGTACGTCATGAAACACATATATGATATTGTGACGGATGGAAGGACTAAATTCGCATCAAAGGTAAAATGTTATGGCTGAATTCAGTCACTGATGGCTTAATGTTACATATGAAATATGCACGTAATATGTTATTTTTGTTTTGTCTTTGATGTTACGAGAGGTTTGCTGTGCAAAGCCATTTTCGATGATGAAGTGGAGCACATACGCGATGTGTTTTGTGAATATCTGTATAAACGAGGTCTTAGAAAAGCTAAGTCGGGACAATAATTAATGTCCTAAATTAATTCATTTGTAAATAATATATGTTGTAGCAACAATAGCCTTACATACATAGATTTGTTTATTTTTTCCACTAATTCATTCATTTGTAAATATAACGCAATGTAATTCAATAATAAATTTGTTTATTTTTTCAAACAATTTGCGTGTGTCCATTTTGGGTTTCTGAATGAATGGGATGGTGGATAAAGCTATTTAGTGCTTGAAATTTGAGGTACAGGCAGATGTTGTAAATGAGCCATAAGAGACTCTGAAAAAGTATTCGCGACTTTTAGTCTAGTATATTTGTTAAAAGTCCAGTCCTATAGGTCTTCGTCCATTTTAAGACCGTATATTTGTCAAATATCCGGTCCTAAAAGTCTTCGTCTTCTAAAAAAATATGGGTAGACTTTTAGGACCGTATATATGTCAAATATCCGGTCCTAAAAGTCTCTAAAATATACGGCTAGAATTTTCGAAACTTTTAGGACCGTATATTTTTTAATTGTCCACTCTTATCTTCAAATTTTCGTTTATTTTTAAAATATGGCTTAACTTTTAGGACCATGGATTTGTTATATGTCCGGTCCTAATAGTCTTCATAGAGTTGGTGACTCGGTTTTCAGACAAATCATTAGGGTTCAAGACAACCGAGTTTCTGGCGTTCTTCTCAAGCTTTGTGCTTCGTTGTCCTCATTTTTACTTCTCCTGGATGTGAAGATCATCATCGGTGTCCCTTTTCTTTGTCCTTTTTCTTTTTGTCGGAAAAAGAAAGAAGATAACAAAAGGACACTGAAAATGTTCACACTAGGGAAGTCAAATCGGCGACAACGATGGTCCAAACTTGAGAAGAATCGTCACTTTGTTTGTTTTTATTCGAATAATGTAAACAATGTTTTTGTTTTGTTTTGTATGGTCCTAACTGTTAACTATATTCAGCAAATTTTTAATGTTGATCACCACGAAGAGGACAATGTTTTGTTTGTTTCCTTTTTGTCGGAAAAAAGAAAATAACATCAAGATAAAGACAAGTACAACGAAAGCGATTGGGATCTAAAAATTTAATTTTATTTATATTTCATTTATGAAGGCCTCTAAGAAGCAAGCCATGAAGAAGACAGGGGCTTCATCATCTAAACCAGATAAGGCTCAATCATCACAGGCTAGGTCACCAACTACATCTGCTCTAGGACCTTCATTTGCTGCGACTCTATTAACGAGGTCATTCAGAGTGCTATTCAAACTGCCATGGCCTCTTTCATTCAAAGCAATGCCGCTCATCTACACACAGTTGACCAAAAATTAGAGATGTTGGTTCAAACCAATGTCACCCTAAGCAATACTTTAGAGGGTCATCTGACCCATATGATTAATGAGATGAAAAAGGGGTTTACGGCCCTGACTGATCAGCAGACTGCACTTCAGTAGAAGATTCTTATGGTTGATGCTACCCTGGATGCTCTTGGAGTCAAGCTTGTTGATCCTTCGTTTGTTCCTGAAAGACTTGGCTATCACCCAAGAGGGGGTGAATTGGGTGTTTGATTAAAAACTTAGAACTTTAAGAAACTTTCGCAACTTATTGAAAGTAGTTTGAATGATAGTAATAAGTTATAAAGTGATAAACAATCATTCAAACATATATCTTTGGAATGTAAGAGATAAGGGAAGAGAATATGCAATCGTGATTTATATTGGTTCGGCCCGATCCTTGACCTACGTCCGGTCCTCAAGCTTCACTTGAGGTTTTCAATCCACTATCTTCTTTCAACTTGATTACACGTTACGTACTTGAAGTAATCCTCTCACTAGGACTTACTCCCCTTACAAACTATAATCAATACACCCGTTTGATTACACACTCTGCACTCAAGTAATCCTCTCACTAGGATTCACTCCTTACAAGTCGTAATCAACACAATGTATTTCCCACTCAAGATCACCCAATCTTGAGTAACTCTAAGGTAGAATGATAGGATGTTTACAATGATTCTTCTCTCTCGAAGTGTATGGATAAACAACGAAGTACAATACAAAACATTTCACTCTCTATGATTTATAGACATTGAAAATCGAGAGAGTAAATGATAAAGATCGAGTAATAGCATGTTGAAGATGTAGGCTTGTTTCTACGCCCTGTGTTGTGTTTTCTTCGTTGCTCTTTCTCTATTTATAGATACTTTGTATTGATGTTGTGGGAGGCATTCGTCCATTGCATTTTGGGGCTTTTTCGATTTCCAACTTTTGCTCTGCATTGAAGATTATGGCCAGATTACGTCATTTAATGACTTTCCTCTATTTGTTCGGGAATCATTCGAGTAATGGTTGTAGCAATTGTTTCAAAACGAAGGACTTCATCTTCTTGACTTTTGCTTTGATCATTGACGCGTGAAATCAATGCTCTGTTTTTATTTTGTCAATCAAGGATTGATTACCGTTGTGAACGATGTCGTTGCATATCCATTCGATTTGAATCCATTTGAAATTCTAGTTTGTTGGGAGCATTTATGATGGATATAGTGTTGGGAATAATTCGAATTAAATGATGTTTATTCAAGAATTAATGTCTCCCAGATATTCAGTGCTTTATTTGGCGGAGCCTTGTTGGCTTGCCTTGAAGAATAGTTGAGTATCTTTCTAGGCTGTCATCTACTTGCTTCATCCGAGAGGATAACTTTAAAATAATATAATTGAGCATTTGTCCAAGTTCCTCGTTGAAATCATCATCTTTTCATTTCGAAAATGTGCGGCAAAGTTCATCTTCATCCTTTTGATAGATCTTGATTTCTGTCAAGATTGATGTTCTCTCAAGCTTTAATAATCGAAACATGTACACAAATGATATAAATAATGTTAATTTTTCCAACATTTTCATTTCCCCTGATACTCTCGAGCTCGAGTTTAGATTTGTAGGCTCGAGTTTAGCTTCTTTGACAGAAGGTCCACTTTCGAGGGCCATATCTCCCTGGTCTGAACTCCGTTTTGGTTGGTTCAACTATCGATGGAAAGCCCTTTGAGTCTACTTTCGAATTCCACTAATGTCAACTCAATTGGATTTGTGGTTGGAGAGATATACGTAAAATATTGAAGGTTGATCTGCTGTGTGACGTGAATATCACTGTCAACTTCATAAATTCATAGCTCCTTCATTTTATTTTCTTTTGGATTGAATTTTATATCAAAATGACTAATTGGGAGTCTAGTTTCATATGCCACTGGTTTCACCTCAATACGATCTGTGGTTTAGGATATATCATCGAATTACCAGACGTCGCCCAAGTGAAACGCTGAACAGAATAGCTGAAATGCTGAAGACCGCTGCAGGCTCGAGTTTGCCTTTTCCATAGACGCCAGAAATGTTGAAAACATTACAGGCTCGAGTTTGCTAGTTATGGGCTTGAGTTTGGAGTTCCAAACTTGAGGTTTGAGTTCTAAGCTCGAGTTTGACTTGTCCAGAGGCACCAGAGTTGCTGAAGACATTACATGCTCGAGTTTGCTAATGATGGGCTCGAGTTTGCTCATCTTGGAACTGATTTTTGCTGGTTTTAACTCGAATTGATCCGTTCCAACTCCCATATGATCTTGGAGACTTCTAGCATCAATATAAGAACTTGAGTAAAGATATTCCTTTGCATTGCAAGTTCTTCCTTCTTCAATTTCTTCTCTTCTTCTAGATTATCCCCCAAAATCATTTGATAACTTATTGCTTCCTTGATATTATAATATTCTCATTATATTGAGCAAGAACTTCTTTCTTCAATCAACATTCTCCATCATAAAACTTTGCATCCAACATATTGAGCAAGAACTTCTTTCTTCAATCAACATTCTCCATCATAAAACTTTGCATCTACATTAAATATAATAATTAGTCAAAATAAAAGATAAATGTAGTATGCAACCTTTTTGCTATTAAGAATGACATCTATATAAGACATCATCAAAACTAATCAAAACTAACAGTTCCATGTTTTTTCACTGCTCCACCTAACCCTATCCTTGTCTCTCAACCTTTGGCTTATCCTCCATCTATCCCTGTTGTTACTCCTGTGCCATTTGCACCCTCTAACCCTCCCTCTCAACCACCATCTGCCTCATCCACTTCTGTTGCCCCTACACTCACCCTCACCATGATTCATCATCCATTTCATCATCCACCACTCCTTTTCCTCCTCAGCCTTCATCTTCTCTTGCTCCTCCATCAAACCTAATCTTTTCCTCTTTTTTGCCTGATGACAAAGGTGGAGAGTGAGACATGAGACTTACTATGTCTGGCTGCTTAGTTATGATGATTTTGCTTTCTATTTTGTATTGTCTTTACTTTTGGCAATGTATTGAATTCTACAATAATTCTATGTACTAACAAATTATCGTTTATGATATGCAAAGTAAAAGTTCTTGAGTTTACTTTGTGCTTCTCTTATTCTATTGAACTCTATTGCATTTCATACTCTTTCTTTCTAATTCTCAAAACTTTTCAAAGAAATTTTGAAAATTAACAAGTGTTGTCATCATCAAAAAGGAGGAGAATATTAGTTCTCGGTTTCCATGTTTTGATGATAACAAGATTTGTAAATATATAAAGTTTTGAATCGAGTGAAAAGTGCCAAAGTCAAGAGCTTACTCGAGCAAGATCTGCTCCAACACAACTCTTACTCGAGCATGCTCATGCTAACATCTCTGTTTAAGTCTTTCCAGGTCCTTAATCGAGCATATCTCCAAGGCTACTCGAGCACATTTTTAAGCCTACTCAAGCAAGGTCGTTGTTGTGAAGACTCTGTTTGTATCAAAGACCTTATTCGAGCATGGTGCTCAAGCATAGGTAATGTTGTACTTGAGCATGACTTTCTATTTATTGTTTCATTCAATACTCAGTGATATCTTCATATATATTATTTACTTTTGTGATTATATATTTACGTTGTGAGAGAGTTACTTCTTTTGATTGATTATTTGTTTAATCTCAAGGTAGAGGGACCTTAGGTGTGGGTATATCGATTACAACTTATAAGGGGGAGTGAATCCTAGTGAGAGGATTGCTTCAAAAATTAGAGTGTGCAATCGTGCTTAAGAGATAGTGAAAAAGCCAGAGTGTCTGAGGACTGACGTAGGTCAAGAGTTTGGACCGAACCAATATAAATCTATTGTTTTCATTTTCCTCTATCCTTTGCTCTGTCGTTTTAGTTCTCGGGTTTAATAGCAAAAGTTTTTTGAAATCACCCAATTCATCCTCCTCTTAGGTGATATTCCGTCACCAAATATAAGGTCTAAAAGATATTATTTAGTCCAAATTTTCAAACAACCAGTCTAAAAAGATAAAAATAAACAAAGAAAATATCGAATAATTTTCAGACTGGTTGCCTCTATAACTAGTCTAAAAGATGAAACTTTTTAGACCTTATGTTTCTTATTACTGGTCTAAGAGATGCGGAATAAAAAAAAATATTTATTCCTCCTAAGACCATCTTTTACAAATAACCTGTCTAAAATGTGAACTTTTTGTTAGCTCTCATGTTTTGATAATGACAATTTATGAGTTATTAAATTGAGTGAAATCATGTGGCTCGAAGCATGCTCGAACAGGTCAAAGATGTTGCCCGAGCAACATCGGGATTCAAGAATGAGAAGTCAAGTTATGAGAGCTTTGCCCGAGCAGCACCTATGCCATTTCTCGAGCAACATCGTATCAGTACTCTTTTAAAACGCAAATGGGCAATCATCCTTGAGCAGGAGAAATCCATTGCTCGAGCAAGGACGAGGCAGAAGCAAAGTTACTGCAAAAAAAAAAGCTTGCTCGAGCACCAGAAGAGGCATTTCCCGAGCACCATGCTCGAGCAAAGTGAAAAGGTTGCCAGAGCAACCTCCCAAATTCGCCATAAAACTTGTCTTCCCGAGCATGCATTCGGTCATGCTCGAACACCATGCCTTAGAGCAAAGACAAAACCTTAATCGAGAAACTCTACTCAAGCCCTCTTAAGTCACCACTATATGTCGTGCCTTGAGCAGGTTCTTTATCCCTGCTCGAGCACCATGCCTGAGCAACATATATTGTTTGCTCGAGCAGCATCGAAACATCCCTGATTTTCGCCTCTGTCTGAGGCTTGCTTGAGCATATCATGAGGTCTGCCCGAGCAGAAGCGAGAAAAACCAATTTCTCTGAGGATTGCTCGAGCATCCGAGTAAACCTTGCTCGAGCACCATGCACGAGCAAAGTGAATTGCCTGCCCGGGCATCAGCGAGAAAGCCTACTCCTCTTAAGGCTTGCCCGAGCAACGAGAAACACCTTGCTCGAGCAAGGTCGTTAGGAACAAAATCTCAATGCACGATCTCTGATTGATTTCTTTCTATGCTATTATTGAATCACCATTATTGCTAATCATATTCAAACTCATTAATTTCCATTTACTAATCATTCTACTTAAGTGAGTTTCAGGAAACAACCACTGATTGACGAAACAGAAAATCAGAACATTATACTTCACGCGTCAACAGAGGAGAGACCAAGAAGATGAATTTCATCATATGGAAACAATTGATGTAGCCATTACTCAAGATGATTCTCTGAACAAATAAAGGGAAGACAATAAATGATGCAACGACCATAATCTTCAATACAGAGCAATCATCAGAAATTCAAGAAACAGTACGACCCAATGGATACCTTCTCAAAACACCAAACTACAAACATTATAAAGAGACATCTAATTCAATTGGAAAATCATCTCAAGAGAATACAAGACATACATCTTTTCTTATTACTACGATTATCTTGAGAATCTCATTACATATTGTACTGCAGTGTTCATACTTTATACACTCGTGAGGAGTAGTCAAACACCTTCATTATTTCTATTGTTTGAACTTAAGGTTGTGGTACCTTAAGTAAGGGTGTACAATTACAACTTGTAAGGGGGAGTGAGTCCGAGAGTGAAAGGATCAACCTAAGTTACTGAGTGGGTAATTGTACGAGTGATTTAAAGAGCTAGTGGAAAAACTCAAGGTGTACTTGAGGACTGGACGTAGGTCGAAGAATTAGACCGAACCAGTATAAATCTTCTTGTGTTCATCTCTCCTCCTTTACTCCAGTATTTTATTTTATAAAGTGAATCCCAGAAAAGTTTATCAAGACCAGGGCCATCTATTCCCTCTACTGCTCCTCCAGATGAGGCAGAATCTTCTAAAGCGGGTCCTTCCACATCTGCTCCTTCTTTCTCCCAGGAAGCTACTCAAGCTGCTATTCAGGAAGCTGTTGATTCCTCCGTCCGAGCAGCCATTGCCCCTGTTATACAGTCACTCGACGCCTTCAGGAAGTTAACCTCTAACATGATCACTGCCATGGCCGATGAAATGAAAAACCTCAAGCAACATATCGGGCTTACTTTTGACATGGACTTAGCTGACCTGAAGACTGACTTAGAGTCCAGCTATGCAGTCCTTTATGTGGAACAACAGGAGCTGAAGCGACAAGTCCAGGAGATAGCCGACCGCCAGCAGAGGCAGATTTCTGGATTGGATGCCACATTGGACGCGTTTGTCTAAAATTTCATTCCCTCTGGCTCCCACATCATTCCACGGCATCCTATCGATCCCGCAACTGTCCCTCTTCCATCTACCTCTTCTTCTGACTTTCCCTCTCCTTCTGCTCAGGCCCCTCCTTCTGATCAGGCCCCTCTTTTTCCTAATGACAAAGGGGGAGAATAGATAGGCTCTCGAATTTGCATTTGTATCTGTGTTTTTTGTTGCTTTGTGTGGTTCTTAGAAATTCCTATTTTGAGCTTGTATTTTGTCAATTATGAACTCTGTACTCAATTTCAATGACAAATGAAAAATGTTCCTTTGACTTCTCTGCATATAAACCATTTCACTCCCATATTTCTCTCAATTCAATCAACTCATAAATCTCCTCTCGAAACAAAAATTCTTAAGAATTGTCATCATCAAAAAGGGGGAGAATGTTAGCTCTCATGTTTTGATAATGACAATTTATGAGTTATTAAATTGAGTGAAATCATGTGGCTCGAAGCATGCTCAAACAGGTCAAAGATGTTGCCCAAGCAACATCGGGGTTCAAGAATGAGAAGTCAAGTTATGAGAGCTTTGCCCGAGCAGCACCTATGCAATTGCCCGAGCAACATCGTATCAGTACTCTTTTAAAACGCAAATGGGCAATCATGCTCGAGCAGGAGAAATCCCTTGCTCGAGCAAGGACGGGGCAGAAGCAAAGTTATTGCAAAACAAAAAGCTTGCTCGAGCACTGAAGAGGCATTGCCGAGCACCATGCTCGAGCAACGGGAAAAGGTTGCGAGCAACCTCCCAAATTCGCCATAAAAAGTTGTCTGCCCGACCATGCATTCAGACATGCTCGAGCACCATGCCCGAGCAAAGACAAATCCTTGCTCGAGCAACTCTACTCAAGCCCTCTTAAGTCACCACTATATGTCGTGCGCTCGAGCAGGATTCTTTATCCCTGCTCGAGCACCATGCCCGAGCAACATATATTGTTTGCTCGAGCAGCATCGAAACATCCCTAATTTTTGCCTCTGTCTAAGGCTTGCTCGAGCACATCATGAGGTCTGCCCGAGCAGAAGCGAGAAAAACCAATTTCTCTGAGGCTTGCTCGAGCATCCGAGTAAACCTTGCTCGAGCACCATGCCTGAGCAAAGTGAATTGCTGCCCGGGCATCAGAGAGAAAGGCTACTCCTCTTAAGGCTTGCCCGAGCAACGAGAAACACCTTGCTCGAGCAAGGTCGTTAGGAATAGAATCTCGATGCACGATCTCTGATTGATTTCTTTCTATGCTATTATTGAATCACCATTATTGCTAATCATATTCAAACTCATTAATTTCCATTTACTAATCATTCTACTTAAGTGAGTTTCAGGAAACAACCACTGATTGACGAAACAGAAAATCAGAACGTTATACTTCACGCGTCAACGAGAGGAGAGACCAAGAAGATGAATTTCATCATATGGAAACAATGGATGTAGCCATTACTCAAGATGATTCTCTGAACAAATAAAGGGAAGACAATAAATGATGCAACGGCCATAATCTTAAATACAGAGCAATCATCAGAAATTCAAGAAACAGTACGACCCAACGGATACCTTCTCAAAACACCAAACTACAAACATTATAAAGAGACATCTGATTCAATTGGAAAATCATCTCAAGAGAATACAAGACATACATCTTTTCTTATTACTACGATTATCTTGAGAATCTCATTACATATTGTACTTCAGTGTTCATACTTTATACACTCTTGAGGAGTAGTCAAACACCTTCATTATTTCTATTGTTTGAACTTAAGGTTGTGGTACCTTAAGTAAGGGTGTACAATTACAACTTGTAAGGGGGAGTGAGTCCGAGAGTGAAAGGATCAACCTAAGTTACAGAGTGGGTAATTGTACGAGTGATTTAAAGAGCTAGTGGAAAAACTCAAGGTGTACTTGAGGACTGGACGTAGGTCGAAGAATTAGACCGAACCAGTATAAATCTTCTTGTGTTCATCTCTCCTCCTTTACTCCAGTATTTTATTTTATAAAGTGAATCCCAGAAAAGTTTATCAAGACCACCTATTCACCCCCCCCTGTAGGTGATATTCCACCCTCACTTTTAATACCTTATTTTGAGTATACCTGGTCCAAAAAACTTAGCCCCAAATTAAAATTCGCTCAATAAATAATCATTCCCTTCGTCGCATCAAAAATTGAATTTTCCTCTCTAAACCTCTCTTCTTGTCGTGATAACTATGAGCATTGTCGCTTTTCTAAACTCAACTTGTTTCTCAATCATTGACATCGATGCCAGTGTTTGTTGTGTGGCATCGTCGCTCCTTTGTGTTTCTCTCTCAACAAGCTAGTTCCGGTAAGGTAACTTTTTGTTTGCTCAGCTCATAGGCAATACACCAAGCTGTAGTAAGAGGTGTCTTGGTTTGATATCACTTTATTATTTTTCTTCTTCTTCTTTTTTGTTTTTGGTTTTTCGAATGGGTTGAATTAGTAATTGATGAAATGTGCTTATGTATTCCACATATTAAGTATGAGTGATATGCTTGTGGGTTCCAATGTTGGTAATGAATATGTATAGACGCACTTATGTTGTCAACTTCTTGGTACCGCACGTCAGTTAAGGCAATCCAACCATTATATATTGCATCTTCTTGTTAAGGAAATTTGTTATGTGTGAATATAAAGTTCCTTTCATTGCTATGCTCTAATGTGTCTTGGAATAAATTTCATTCCGTCTCATTATCTAGCAATACTAGGTTTTACATTTTCATGCCTCAAATTACCCTTGACTAAATGTGATGAAGGGAAGCTCATTTTAAAACCACCTCCAATTTATTCCAAATGTGATGCTCGCACTAAACTAAAGAAATGTTTTGCATTATTCTATGGGTGCTGAAGAAATGCAATATTATTTGTGTACTCGATGTTATAATGGGGCTCCTAGAGACAATATTGTTGTTTATACAACTACCCTTCTTAAGGAAAGGCTAATAAAGAAGAAAAATGATGAAGAAGCGAGGAATCAGTTCGTGTCATGTGTAAAATTTCTTGCTTGATTAGCTGAATTTTAATATGTTTTATTGGTATTTGTATGTTTGACATATGCTTTTTCTTTTCATTTAGTGGCTTCAATGTGATAATGTATCTAATATGTTGGGATAATGTATGTCAGTTGGATAAAATTTAAACGAATGAGTGTTGTGTTAGTTCTCTATTGGTTTTGATGATAACTGACAATTGTAAACTCAAATTGAAGTTTGTCTTTGTTAAGTTGAAAAACTTACTGTCAAAGAAAAACTCGAGTTTTGGTTTGAAAACTCGAGTTTGAACTTGACAGAGAGTAGCTCAAGTTTTTGCAAAGTTAGACAAACTCGAGTTCAGGTTTTGAAACTTGAGTTTTGACTATACAGAGAGCTCTTAAGTTTTTCAAAGACAAAGCAAACTCGAGTTTAGTTTTAATGAACTTGAGTTTTGACGAGACAAAGAGCTACCAATATTTCAAACTTGGCAAAACTCCAGTTTCCATTTGGAAACTTGAGTTTGTGCTAAACAGAGAGTTCTCTAAGTTTCCAATTTTGTTGGAAACTCGAGTTTACAGCATACAGAGAACAATGCTCTATTCTGAACTTGTGAAAACTCTAGTTTTGGTTGAAAACTCCAGTTTGCATATAACAAGGTTTTTCAAAGTTTTTCTCTATTATGAGGAAACTCGAGTTAAGTTTTCAAAACTCCAGTTTTAATTTGAAAACTCCAGTTTTGATTAAACATAGAGTTTTCCATTTTCCAAAGATTTATGAAAACTCGAGTTTTACTTTGCAAACTCGAGTTTAGGCCAAGCAAAGAGCCTGTTAAATTTGAACCTTTTGAAAACTCCATTTTGGTTTGGAAACTTGGTTTTGAGCTTTTGGACTTAAACTTGTTTTTCATCATAAAGTCCAAAACTCAAATTTGTCATAATGACTCGAGTTTTAAACTTATCTCAAAACTTGCTTCAAAGACCAAATCGCGACATTCTTCTCTGGATTAAGAAAACTTGAGTTTGGTTTTGGAAACTCGAGTTTAGGCTTTTAAATGAAAAATGAAAAATCCAGTTTTGATGAACAAACTCGAGTTTGTGTCGCTAGTTTTGAAATTCAAACTAGACGAATTTGTGAAATCTATATGTTTTAATCTAATACTTTATATCATCACTCATTACTATTCCTAACTATGTTTAATTAGTTTGTTATTGAGTTTCAGATGATTTAAAGAGAATTAAATGAAGCATTAGCATAAATTGATGTCAGTTCATTAAATGCAAAGTCCAGAAAATTTGCATTCTTTTGGACAATCATTCTACACACGCTGCAAAGGGATTAATGTTTCCTTTCCACATCCAGTAGCTGCTCTTCCAACGGATTAAAAGTCAAGAAGTCAAGCATAAACTTCTGTGCAGCTGGATTAACAAAAGAGTAGAGAGAGAAGAAGACCAAACCTTCAGCTAATCCATTCTTAATGTTGGCAACGGTCATATTGAAGATTATATCGGTCATTTAATGCTCTATTTGTATAAATAAAGTTGCATTCAATTCTTCTCAACAACTAATATGTAGAAACCGAAAATCACTCAAGTTTCCAACTACTCTTTGAGTTTTCTTGTGTAAAGTATCTTTTGATACATTGTACTTCAGTGACCATCTTTATCCACTCTTAGATAGAGTTCATTTATTGTAAATCATTCATTGTAAGAATCTCAAGTCAGGGGACTTGGAGATTGGGATATTGATTGCAACTTGTAAGGGGGAGTAAGTTCTAGTGAGAGAATTACTCTTGAGTTACAGAGTGTGTAATCAATTGAGATAGTGAAAAATCCCAGAGAGTCTGGGGACTGGACGTAGGTCAAGAGGTTAGACCGAACCAGTATAAATTCCTTGTGTCTTGTTTCTCTTCTCTATCCTCTGTCTAGCTCTGTTTTTAGTGTTTGAAAACAGAGCAATTCGAAAAGAATTTTATAATCCCCAATTCACTCCCCCTCTTGGTGATTAAGCTCCACTTTCATGTTGAATATGATAATGGGGTAAGGGAATTTTTAGAATTTGATAAAAGAAATGTCGATGATGATAGTGGAATGTTTTATTGCCCTTTTGTAGAATGTTTGAACGAGAAGCAACTTAGTGATGCAGACACACACACACACATTTAATTTGTAGAGGATTTTGTAAAAGTTATACAGTATGGGTATGACATGGTGAAGAAATAGAAATTCCAAGTGCATCTCAATAAGGAGAAGTAGCCTTTGATGATAATGACACAGATATGGATGATCGGATAGAGGACATTATTCGTGATGTATGAGAAGAGGCTTTTAAGCAATCATATGCATATGGTAATATGTGCAGTGATACAAAGAAGCCGTTGTACTCATGGTGTAAAAAATACCAATTGTTAAAAGGGTTAAGTTGCAAATCTACCCCCGGAAGTATACTCTTAGGAGCA
The DNA here is from genome assembly GCA_025563575.1 of Acacia pycnantha. Classification (NCBI taxonomy): domain Eukaryota; kingdom Viridiplantae; phylum Streptophyta; class Magnoliopsida; order Fabales; family Fabaceae; genus Acacia; species Acacia pycnantha. The sequence continues at coordinate 994,585 of JAMWYP010000215.1, forward strand.
ATGTTGCCCTAGAATTTTGTTGTTCTCAATGTCGCCTCAGAGTTATAAAACTGTAGCAATGTTGCTCTTTTTCGTTAACAACTAACATTGTCTGTTAAAAAGTTGACATTGATTGTTAACTTTTTAACAAAAAAGTGCAACATTGTTATGTTTTTAGACTTCTGGGGTGACATTGAGACCCAAACAAACTTCCAATGCAACATTGCTCTTGGGTGTATACTTCTAGAGCGGATTTTCTACTTAACCCTTGTTAAAAGCAGTATTGAAATTTGACAAGTGTTTTCAGAAACGCTTGAGGCTTTTAAGGATATGTTTCCAGATGATAATGTGTTATTGGGTCAACACTATTATGCTAAGATTTTCAAAATGATTAGATGCACTTATGAAATATACTTTTAAAAATATTGCTATAAATAAAATACATTCTTCATATCTAAGTTGTAGATAGAAAATAACATAAAAAATTCATTTGAACTACAAAAACCCTAAAATATCTACTAAATTAGTAAAATGACAAATAGGTGATCTGGTAGGGATATGAGATTTTAAAGTTTGGATATTAATAACTTGAGTATAGGCAATGACAACTTAAGAATAGTAATTAGCAATTTGAGTATACATAGTGACAACATGGCGGGGAGCTCAAATTGTCAATCTTTATACCCAAGTTGCTAATTTCTATACTCAAGTTGTCAACACACAAATTTCAAAATCTTATATTCCTACTAAATGACATATTTGTCATTTTGCTAATTAATTTAGTAGACATTTTGGGACTTTTTTTTTTAATTCAAATGTAATTTTCTTTTTGTCATTTTCCCTAACTCTAATCACACTAGACCAATTCCAATATTGATTTTTAATATATCATCACGTGCTTTAATGATTGAAAGTTCAAAGACGCTTGCGTTTAATTCCATTCCTTCGGTTAGTAAAACATTCTCCTATTTTGACCAACAATTCATCAAGTTTGCAACTTTTTACAACACGTAAGCACAGCCAAATATCTGAACAAGTTACATTACATGTAATACTTTTCATGTATGTGAATCAAATGGGCCATTAATGTTTGAATGCTCAAAACAATAATTTGAGGTGATTAAATAATTAAGATATTTAGTTTTGCTCTCTAATGTGAAATTGTTTTGATTGTTAATATATTACGTGCTTTAATCTTTGAAAGTTCAAAAACACTTGCATTTTACCCAATATTCAAAAAACAAGACCAGGCAATAAGCCGGTCAAGGTATAGTTCAAGATTTAGTGGGTTACACAGGGACGGACCTATGGTAATTAGGAAGGGTGAAAATTACAGAAATGAACCCATAATTATAGGAAATCACATTTTAAACTCATAAAAATTTTAATCTTTTCACTTTAGTCTCTTTATAAAACTATTAGTGGAGGATTAGAATGAAAATAATGAAATTTTATAAGGCTAAACTGATTTTTTAAAACTTTGGGTTATTCTCTATAATTTTAGGGGGGGCAGGGGCAATCCCTAGCCCCCCCAAATTCCGTCCTTGACTTACACTAGGGCCAACTCGGGTGTGAAACCTATCATATTAAAATGATATGATTTAATTGAAATCTAAAAATTGATATATTAGATAAAACAATTTAAAAAATATCATAATATAATATAACTTTTAAATTATAATAAAAATAAGTGGAAATTTATATTAATATATTAATATAATCATATTAAAATTAATTATCATGACTAATCACTTTGGGAAAATGACATTGAAGTACCAAATGAAATTTTAAAACTCCAAAATGTCTACTAATCACATCTTCATTCAATCTTCTTTAAGTTAAAGGTAATTGGAATCAAATTGGGATTTTAAAATGTTGGTAAATTTATCATTTTACCCTCAGTTTGTAAATAAATAAATAAAAAGAAAAATGACCATCGCCAAAGGACCACCGTGGCCGGCCGCCGAATGGCCTACAACTTCCGACGGCTTGAGATCCGGTGGGGGAAGGGGTTGAATCGTTTTTTAAAAGAAGATTGAATGAAGATGTGAGGGTAGGGTTCGAACTCACCCCACCTTCATTTTGAAGGGACTAAGTGGTCACAAGGTTAAACAAAATCTGAGCACTTTGAACAAAATTTGTAGTAGGAATAACAAGTTCATTAAGGATGGATTAGTGATGGAATTTATTGATGAAATTATTTTGTCTCAAAGAAGGTTGTGATGGAATCAGCAACGAAATTCTGCTGCTAATTTCATCACAAAATATTTTTTGATAGAAATTAGTGTCAAAATTTTTCTATTGCAAATTTTTGTTGTTGCTTTCTATCACAAAAAAGTTCGTGATGAAATTAGCAACATAAATTAATGACCAAAACATCTTGTCGCTAATTCTGTCACAAAACATTTGGTGACATAAATTAAAGATGGAAATTAATGATAGATTTTGTCACGGATTTTTGTCGCCAATTACTATCACAAAAAAACTTTGCAACGAAATTCGCATCAGAAATTAGTGACAGAAAAATTTCATCGTTAATTTTGTCACAAAATATTTTGTGACAAAAACTAGTGATGGAAGTTAGTGAAGAAATTTTTCTGTCGATAATCCATCACTAATTTAGTGATGGAAAAATTGTATCTCTAATTTTAGTGAGGAATTTGTAATGGAATTCCATCGCTAATATTTTTTTAAAAGCAAAACAGTGCATAGATCATGGGACTGGATTTTAAATTTTAAATTTCAAATATCATTCCCAATGTGCAGCAATAAATAGATTTGACTCGTGATGAGATACGCGTTCTCTTCACGTTTCTTTTTTAGCTCGATGTCCTCAATTTTCTTCTTTCATTTTCTTCTGGTCAAAGATTGATTGTTCTCCTTTCCATTAACTACTATATCCTTCTAAGTATTTTCTTTCATCTTCTTTCATTCTCTTTGAGATTTGTTCTTTCTTGACTAGATTTTCTTTTCATCTAGTCTTCAGTCTTCTTTAAACTTTCTTTTACCCCCTAAAATGGCTTAAGATAACATTTTTTTTTTTTTTTTTTTAGAAGGGAAAGTTTTGGAGGGGTTCGACATCAGTCCCCCACCAAGGCCAGGGCACGGCTCCGGGCTCTACCAAAGGAGTCCCAGCGACGGCAGAGGGGATCGAACCCACGACCCAAGGGCCTAGTCCTGGATCCCTTACCATCTATGCCAACTCACATTGGCCTTAAGATAACAATTGGAAGACACAAAATAAAGTGGCCTAATCAACCGGCCCAAACCAATTGTTTGCCAGGTTATAACGGGTTCAACCCGGTTCAAACTAAGTTGTTCAGGCTGCTTTTCTCCCAGTTCAGGGACTGGACCAGACCAGACCAGACATTCGGCCAGTTCACCGATTTAAGATCTGAACCAGCAAGCACAGTCCGATTTTTTTAACATTAATTTTGTTCCATCCCTGTAAATATTCATCAAGTTTGTAATTAAATACATCAATACAAATTATTATTTTTTAAATAATTAGATGCACTTATAGGTTTTTTTAAATCTAAGTTGCAAGAGGACAAATCGCATTAGACCAATTGCAACTTTGATTTTAATATCTTACCTGCTTTAATGTTTGAAAGCTCAAAAACATGCACTCTCATTTTATTCCATTCCTCTGGTTGGTAAAATATTCTTCTATTTTGACCACCAATTCATCAAGTAAGTTTGCAACTTAATGTACATTGATACGAATTAAACAAATATTTCTAAAATAATAGATGCACTTATAATTTTTTTAAATCTAATTTGACTGCTTGTGGACAATCGCATTAGACCAATCCCAATTTTGATTTTTAATATCTTACATGCTTTAATGTATAAAAGTTCAAAAACACTTGCATTTTATTTCATTCATCTAGTTGGTAAAATATTCTTCTATTTTGACCATAAATTGTAACATCCCATTTTTAAAAGTGAAATATTTTTTTTTTCTTTATCAGAGTAGAGCATCGAAGCAAATAAAGTATTGAGTAACTGATACAACATTAACTGTGGCGTAGCTGTCTGTTCATAAAGAACGATACATTTATCTGTTCAAATCTTAAATATCCTTGGTCGGGTCTTCCCGCGGTCTTCACGCGTGCTGCTTACTCTTATCTTCTGTCCTCGGGTCTCCGGACCCTGAAGCTATAGTAAGAGCTGAGGTCCAATGCCCATCGGACCTCAGGTAACGGTTAACCTCATGCTTATATAAACAATATATGTATAACAGATATTTCTAATATTACAGCAATGATCAAGACAGTACGTCGTATGATCATTTGATAACAACTACAATAACATGTAAAGTTATCCTTGGTCTGCACTATTACCCTGTGCCATGATGTACGGTCGTGTCCTCAGCGCTAGGAAAACATAACTGCATTATTATGACTATAACCCATGTAAAGCTGTATTTAGTGATCTAAGTACGGTTCCCTAGTCACAGTGCATGTCCAGGACAGAGTCCCGTTCATGGCTTAAGAAAGTATCCACAACATATATAAGCATACTATAAGCATTAGAATCAGTGTTACAGTATGTCGCGAACGTACCTTCGTTGACGAAATACGGTACGTCTGTCAGTTGGTACGTGATCACAGATATCCTATAAGAATAATAGTGTATTTATTAATCAAACAATATCCTCACAGATATTCTAGTCACAAATGACTATTTTACCCCTGATTTCAGAAAATCGCTACCCGATAAAATTTCGTCAGAGCTTCGCTACCCTGACTCCCAACTTTTGGAAACTCAATCCCTACCATGTTTTTACCTCGTTAGGCATCTTTCAATGCAATGAGGCATAAAAACAAAGATAGGAATTTCATTTCCTACTTCCTAGATCTAACTAACATTTCTACTAAAACTACCGAAC